>JAWPHD010004221.1:0-193861 GCA_037043455.1 Cyrtodaria siliqua
CCCGATTTATAAACGGTGTGCCTTGAGTCCCTTAATGACCATACCAACTTAGAAGCAAATGCATTCAAATTTGGACAATATATGCACTTTTTCTGTGTCTTATTTACCGGATTACCCCATGGGTGCCCCAGCGGATGGAGTCAAAATACGAAAACTTATTGTGCATCTGCACATCCTTAACTAAGAACACATGAACTTAATATACTTAATATCTCAAAGGTATAGAAGAAGTTAGCGCCACAAGGCGGAAACTCTGTAATAGTAAATTACTGCAAGTTCCCCAAGGTGTACCCCTGTAGCGGGGACCCTTTATGATGGAGGTAAAAAACATTTTATAAATCTGCCTCGAGTCCATAAATGACCATACCAAATCTGAATCATAACCATTCACATTTGGACAAGATTGCCATTTTTTTGTGACTTTTGACCCGATTACCCCCTCGGGGGCCCCAGTGTGATAAGTCAAAATCCGAAACATTATTGCGCATCTACACATCCTAACTAAGAAAAACACCATACATGAACTTGAAATCTCAAAGGGTACGGAAGGAGTTAGAGTCATAAGGCCGAAACTTTTAAAAGTAAATTACTGCAAGTTCCCCAAGTTGTACCCCTGTAGAGGGTCCCTTTTACACAGGAGGACAAAATCTGTTTCATAAATGTTGTGCCTCGAGCCCTAAATGACCATACCAAATTAGAATCAAATGCATTCACATTTGGACAAGATTTGCCAATGTTTGTGTTTTTTTTACCCGATTACCCTTTATGGCACCCCAGCGGATGGAGCCAAAATATGAAAACTTATTGCGCATCTACCCATCCTTAACTAAGAAATACACCACACAATTTAATAGTAATTACTGCAAGTTCCCCAAGGTGTACCCATTTAGAGGGCCCCCTTTAAGCAGGAGGTCATCAAACCTCTTTCATATATGCTGTGCCTCGAGTCCCTAGATGACCATACCAAACTAGATTCATAAAAAAAATCACATTTGGACAAGGTCAGCAATTTTTCTGATTTTTGACCCGATTTCCTCTCCAGGGGGCCCCAGTGGACAGAGCCAAAATGCGAGAACTTATTGCGCATCTACACATCCTTACTAAGATAATATTATATACCACACATGAACTTCAGTTCTCAAAGGGTATAGAATGAGTTAGCGTCACACAACTGTAATAATAAATTACTGCAACTTCCCCAAATTGTACCCATGTGGATGGCCCCTATATAAAGAAGGACAAAACCCATTTTGTATATGTTGTACTTTGAGTCCCTAAATGACCATACAGAATTAGAATCAAATCAATTCACATTTGGACAAAATATGCATTTTTTGTGATTTGACCCGATTACCCCCAAGGGGGCCCCAGTGGGCAGAGCAAAATCCGAGACCTTGCTTCACCCCATTAGTTTCCTAAAAATAACAAAAAAAAACTTTTAAAAATGAGGTAGCCCCAAGTGGTATTACTGGTCCGATCTGGAAGGTTTTCAAACTTGTCTGAGCTTTCAATGATATTAACAATCTGTCAAAATGTGAGTGTTCACAGGGCAGAATATTGCTCAGCAAAACAAGGGCCATAACTCCAGTGTTAATAATCCAATCTGGCTGGTTTTCGAACTTGTCTGAGCTTTCATTGATAAAAAGACAAAGTTCGGTAAAGATCAAATTAAAATTGAAGACCATATCACGTAAACAAGCCAAAAGTTAAGGAACGACTGACAACAGACAACACGCCACTCCATAAGCTCTGGTGGCATTTGGCCAGTAGAGCTAAAAAAATACTATATGGGTACATGAAGAAAATGTCTGTATATGTTGTCCCATTCGTACAGAAAGGTTCTATGCGCATTTTAAAAAAAACAAAAAAAACACACTTGTTACGTTTCTCTGCCATTGGGGCGATGTGTACTTAATGGAGATCAGATGCGAATATATGCAAGGGGGTCTGATCAGGGAACATAAAAAAATCTTTCTATATATGTGCATTTAACAGGGTCTGGTATGGAACATGAAAAAAACTTTCTTTATTATATGTGCACATAATGGTTATATGTGCACATAATGGGGTGGGTGGGTGGGGGGATCAAGAGTTCAGGTTTAACATGGAGCCTGGAATAGTCTATGGGATCTGGAATAATGCATTTATAATCATACACAGCATGTTTGTCAGCAAAAGCTTATTATCCGACTAGACAGTTTGGACCGAGTCTGGACTACTGGTATATAGCATCAGAAATGTGTCATTATGCAACGTAGGAATGTTATTATCTGTTGGATGCCCACACAATACATGCTCTATGCTCTCTATGACCCATTGCTCTTTGCTAAAAGCAATTATAGTCACTGGCAAGTTATTGTAATTTGTTCCAGAAAATATAATCAGTTTCATGTTCACAACAATTCCAGAATCAACAATAGCGTGAGATAAGCAGATAGACTACACATAAGTTCCATTTCTCAAGGTTATATAGAATCACAGCCATGGGTTTGTTTCATTTCTCAAGTTCTGACATAATATCAGCCATGTAGGATCCATCTGTCATATCCCAATGGGATCACAGCTACAAGTATGTTTTGTTATTCAGTTCCTCAAAGCTTCCCGAATCTGTGGTGTTTGTAGTGACACTCCATATACAAACTTTACCATCCTGGCTTCCTCCCCCTGAGATCATGTACCTGTAACAAGAGAATTACAATAGAAAAAATGGACTGCAATTGACAAGTTAACCGCAAGCAAATGTTTCTGCTCATTCAGCTGTTTTACTTAGTTGCTCATTGCAGGTAATGGTAAGTTTGTTTATTGATTATGATGGTAAGTGACACATTATTCGCCAGCTTTCTAAGACCCAGCTTAAGTAGGACTTAGCCTTAGAAACATTAATCAGGTGGTATTTGCTTCAGAAATATATTGCACAAACATACACTGGAGCATTAATTACACTGTGATCTGCAAAGCGAAGACATTGATGCAATAACTTATTAAGTTAATTAGGTTCATTAGGTTCACGTTAGTAGCTTACTTCACATAATAAATACAAGAAATGTCTTTATAACATGCCACTGAAGAGGACAGTGCAGAAGCATACAGGTCTAGATGAATATGGCTGACATTAAAGGGACACATGGCAATCTTGAGTTTTTTAAAACTTGCGACATGCCATTAAATTTTCTACATACTGACATTTTTGCTGTAATTAATAGTTAATTATAAGAATATTTCAAAGTAAATTGTTTTTACATATAAGTTGATCTTATTGCCAGTAGAACATCAAAGAACAAGAGGCCCAAGAGGGCCTGTGAACGCTCTACTGGCTGTTATACCATTGATGAATCGAGTCGTACTACATGGTGTCTAGAGTGTACACAAGGTTTTTCAAGTATTTGACCTAGTGACCTTGTTTTTGACCCCATGGGAGCCATTTTCGAACTTGACCAAAATATAATTAAGACAACATTTCGACAAAGTTTCATCAAGATCGGGTCAGAAATATGGCCTCTAGAGTGTACTAGTGACCTAGTTTTTGACACTGTGTGACCCATTTTCGAACTTTAGCAAGCTATAATTGAGACAAATATTCTGACAAAATTGCATCAAGATCGGGTCAAAAATATGGCCTCTAGAGTGTACACACGGTTTTTCCAAAGTTTGACCTAGTGACCTAGTTTTTAACACCATGTGACCCATTTTTGAACTTGACCAAGATATAATTAAGACAAACATTTTGACAAAGGGTGTACACAAGGTTTTTCCAATATTTGACCTAGTGACCTAGTTTTTGACCCCATGTGACCCATTTTCAAACTTGACCAAGATATAATTAAGACAAACATTCTGACAAAGTTGCATCAAGCTCGGGTCAAAAATATGGCCTCTAGAGTGTACACAAGGTTTTTCCAATATTTGACCTAGTGACCTAGTTTTTAACTTCATGTGACCCATTTCCGAACTTGATCAAGATATAATTAAGATAAACAATTTGACAAAATTTCATCAAGATTGGGTAACAAATATGACCTCTAGAGTGTACACAAGTTTTTTCAAGTATTTGACCTAGTGACCTAGTTTTTAACACCATGTGACCCATTTTTGAACTTGACCAAGATATTAAGACAAACATTTTGACAAAGTTTCATCAAGATTGGGTCAGAAATACGGCTTCTAGAGTGTACACAAGGTTTTTCAAGTATTTGACCTAGTGACCTAGTTTTTAACCCCATGTGACCCATTTTCAAACCTGATTAAGATATAATTAAGACAAACATTGTGACAAAGTTGCATTAAGCTCGGGTCAAAAATATGGCCTCTTAGAGTGTACACAAGGTTTTTCCAATATTTGACCTAGTGACCTAGTTTTTGACCCCACATGACCCATTTTCGAACTTGACCGAGATTTCATTGAGACAAACAATTAAGATAAACATTCTGACAAAGTTGCATCAAGCTCGGGTCAAAAATATGGCCTCTAGAGTCTACACAAGGTTTTTCCAATATTTGACCTAATGACCTAGTTTTTAACTTCATGTGACCAATTTTCGAACTTGATCAAGACATAATTAAGATAAACAATTTGACAAAGTTTCATCAAGATTGGGTAACAAATATGACCTCTAGAGTGTACGCAAGTTTTTTCAAGTATTTGACCTAGTGACCTAGTTTTTGACCCCACATGACCCATTTTTGAACTTGACCGAGATTTCATTAAGACAAACATTCTGACAAAGTTTCATCAAGATCAGGTCAAAAATATGGCCTCCAGAGTGTACACACGGTTTTTCCAAAGTTTGACCTAGTGACCTAGTTTTTAAAACCATGTGACCCATTTTTGAACTTGACCAAGATATAATTAAGACAAACATTTTGACAAAGTTTCATCAAGATTGGATCAGAAATACGGCTTATAGAGTGTACACAAGGTTTTTCAAGTATTTGACCTAGTGACCTAGTTTTTAACCCCATGTGACCCATTTTCAAACTTGACCAAGATATAATTAAGACAAACATTCTGACAAAGTGGCATCAAGCTCGGGTCAAAAATATGGCCTTTAGAATGTACACAAGGTTTTTCCAATATTTGACCTAGTGACCTAGTTTTTGACCCCACATGACCCATTTTCGAACTTGACCGAGATTTTATTGAGATAAACATTCTGACAAAGTTTCATGATGATTGCATCAGAAATGTGGCCTCTAGAGTGAACACAAGCAAAAGTTAACGGACGGACGGACGACGGACGACGGAAGACGGACAACACACCATCCCATAAGCTCTGCTGGCCCTTGGCAAGTAGAGCTAAAAACCAACTCTCAAAATTTTATTTTATTAAATTCCAAATAAGTATGGTAGGTCAAACAAAAGGGTAAGTAAATGGTCTAATAGTTAAAGACTTTTGAAATAAATAAAACATTTACATCAGGTAATAAGTATGAGAAACTTAACTCAATGTAAACTGTAACAGTTCATGTTACATTGATGATTCAATACACACATGTTAGGTCCAATCTGGACAGTAACCTCTGAGGGAGATGAATTCCCATTTCATAATTATACGACCAGAATTTCGATCCAGGCATGGCATATTTAAAGAAACGGATCTAACTGCTGAGCTTCCTCTTTTTTTCTTTCTTCTTTATTTGTATGGAAAGATTAGGTTTTATTATATACTTTCCAGTGAAATAGTGGATTTTATGATTGAAACGAAACATTATATTTTTATTTTTTGTATTTCATCTGTGACATATAACCTATTTTCACTCAAAATGACGTCATGCAACTGCTGACTTTGTTTACGTTGTTGACGTTATTGACGTCATTGTTTTGGCGCATTATATTTTTTCTGCATAAATTTCCAGGTTGTGAGTATATAATAAATAGAATATTTGTTGGTTTGTCATGAATATAGGATTTATTTTCATCTCGAAATGAGAAAACTCAAATATTTTCACTCATGCTAAAGCACTTGTGAAAATATCTTTTCTCACTTCTTGATGAAAATAAATCCTATATTCACTCAAAACAAACAAATATCTTCTATATATTGGGACAGCAACCTCAGAAGGAAAGGAGTGCCATATACTGCATGTGTTTGGGATTTGGCCCAACTCTGGTTGCTGGACATGGAAGCTATGGTCATATATTGCATGTGTTTGGGATTTGGCCCAACTCTGGCTGCTGGACATGGAAGCTATGGTCATATACTGCATGTGTTTGGGATTTGACCCAACTCTGGTTGCTGGACATGGAAGCTATGGTCATATATTGCACATGATACAGAGGATTACAGATGATGTGTGTGCAGACAAAGTGTATGAATTATATACAAGTGCTCCTCTGTTTGCATGAAGTATTGTTAACTATACCTTGCCACACATACGTCTGAAAGTTGGACCCCTGTATTTGGCCTAGGGTTGATAAAGAGGCATATAAGGAACAAGTACTATATTACTTACTGGCAGATAACTCAGTTCAAACACCATATGTATAGGTAACTTATAGGTCAGAACATCAGAGAAAAAGCACAGGCTATAGATAACTTACAGTAAAGAGACCATAAGGTAAATTACAGGCAACTTACAGATCAGAGACCATAGGTAAATTACAGGTAACTTAAAGATCAGAGATCATAGGTAAATTACAGGTAACTTACAGTTCAGAGACCATATGTAAATTATAGGTAACTTACAGGTCAGAGACCACAAGAACATTACAGGAAACTTACAGTTCAGAGACTATAAGTAAATTACAGGTAACTTTACAGGTCAAAGACCATAGGTAAATTACATGTGACTTACAGTTCAGAGACCATAGGTAAATTATCGGAAACTTAGTTTTGAGAATACATGTATAGGTAAAGTACAGGTAACATTCAGTTCAGAGACCATTGGTAAATTACAGGTAACTTACAGATCAGAGACCAAAAATTAAAATCAAGCTAAAATTACACCATCTATTCTCAATGACAAAAAATATAATGATAAGCTTACACGACTTGCTTATTATTATTATTACTAACAATTAAAAAGTAAACTGATCATTCAAGCAAATGTAACAAGAAGCAATCAATGACAGCCACATTCCCTGCCAAAGAATGACATCTGAAAAACTTTAAAGTCCTGTAACAATCATTCAATTGGAACGTCATAACAATATGCGCTCCTAGACATCTTACTGACACTTCCTACAGAATTGTATGACAACTGCATACAAAAATGTAGGAGGAGTTGAGCGGAAATGCATCACACTTGAAAAATGTCAAAGTCCCGTCTTTCTGCCAAAGACCATACAACTGGATGCCTTGATAATACCTGCTACTAGACATCATACTGAAACTTCCAAAGACCATACAACTGGATGCCTTGATAATACCTGCTACTAGACATCATACTGAAACTTCCAAAGACCATTCAACCAGATGCCTTGATAATACCTGCTACTAGACATCATACTGAAACTTCCAAAGACCATACAACTGGATGCCTTGATAATACCTGCTACTAGACATCATACTGAAACTTCCAAAGACCATTCGACTGGATGCCTTGATAATACCTGCTACTAGACATCATACTGAAACTTCCAAAGACCATACAACTGGATGCCTTGATAATACCTGCTACTAGACATCATACTGAAACTTCCAAAGACCATACAACCGGATGCCTTGATAATACCTGCTACTAGACATCATACTGAAACTTCCAAAGACCATACAACTGGATGCCTTGATAATACCTGCTACTAGACATCATACTGAAACTTCCAAAGACCATTCAACCGGATGCCTTGATAATACCTGCTACTAGACATCATACTGAAACTTCCAAAGACCATACAACTGGATGCCTTGATAATACCTGCTACTAGACATCATACTGAAACTTCCAAAGACCATTCAACTGGATGCCTTGATAATACCTGCTACTAGACATCATACTGAAACTTCCAAAGACCATTCAACCGGATGCCTTGATAATACCTGCTACTAGACATCATACTGAAACTTCCAAAGACCATTCAACTGGATGCCTTGATAATACCTGCTACTAGACATCATACTGAAACTTCCAAAGACCATTCAACCGGATGCCTTGATAATACCTGCTACTAGACATCATACTGAAACTTCCACCATTCAACCGGATGCCTTGATAATACCTGCTACTAGACATCATACTGAAACTTCCAAAGACCATTCAACCGGATGCTTTGATAATACCTGCTACTAGACATCATACTGAAACTTCCAAAGACCATACAACTGGATGCCTTGATAATACCTGCTACTAGACATCATACTGAAACTTCCAAAGACCATTCAACTGGATGCCTTGATAATACCTGCTACTAGACATCATACTGAAACTTCCAAAGACCATTCAACCGGATGCCTTGATAATACCTGCTACTAGACATCATACTGAAACTTCCAAAGACCATTCAACCGGATGCCTTGATAATACCTGCTACTAGACATCATACTGAAACTTCCAAAGACCATACAACTGGATGCTTTGATAATACCTGCTACTAGACATCATACTGAAACTTCCAAAGACCATACAACTGGATGCCTTGATAATACCTGCTACTAGACATCATACTGAAACTTCCAAAGACCATACAACTGGATGCCTTGATAATACCTGCTACTAGACATCATACTGAAACTTCCAAAGACCATACAACTGGATGCCTTGATAATACCTGCTACTAGACATCATGATGAAACTTCCAAAGACCATTCAACCGGATGCCTTGATATTACCTGCTACTAGACATCATACTGAAACTTCCAAAGACCATACAACTGGATGCCTTGATATTACCTGCTACTAGACATCATACTGAAACTTCCAAAGACCATACAACTGGATGCCTTGATAATACCTGCTACTAGACATCATACTGAAACTTCAAAAGACCATACAACTGGATGCCTTGATATTACCTGCTACTAGACATCATACTGAAACTTCCAAAGACCATACAACTGGATGCCTTGATAATACCTGCTACTAGACATCATACTGAAACTTCCAAAGACCATTCAACCGGATGCCTTGATAATACCTGCTACTAGACATCATACTGAAACTTCCAAAGACCATTCAACTGGATGCCTTGATAATACCTGCTACTAGACATCATACTGAAACTTCCAAAGACCATACAACTGGATGCCTTGATAATACCTGCTACTAGACATCATACTGAAACTTCCAAAGACCATTCAACCGGATGCCTTGATAATACCTGCTACTAGACATCATGATGAAACTTCCAAAGACCATTCAACCGGATGCCTTGATAGTACCTGCTACTAGACATCATACTGAAACTTCCAAAGACCATACAACTGGATGCCTTGATAATACCTGCTACTAGACATCATACTGAAACTTCCAAAGACCATACAACTGGATGCCTTGATAATACCTGCTACTAGACATCATACTGAAACTTCCAAAGACCATACAACTGGATGCCTTGATAATACCTGCTACTAGACATCATACTGAAACTTCCAAAGACCATACAACTGGATGCCTTGATAATACCTGCTACTAGACATCATACTGAAACTTCCAAAGACCATACAACTGGATGCCTTGATAATACCTGCTACTAGACATCATACTGAAACTTCCAAAGACCATACAACTGGATGCCTTGATAATACCTGCTACTAGACATCATACTGAAACTTCCAAAGACCATACAACTGGATGCCTTGATAATACCTGCTACTAGACAGCATACTGAAACTTCCAAAGACCATTCAACCGGATGCCTTGATAATACCTGCTACTAGACATCATACTGAAACTTCCAAAGACCATTCAACCGGATGCCTTGATAATACCTGCTACTAGACATCATACTGAAACTTCCAAAGACCATTCAACCGGATGCCTTGATAATACCTGCTACTAGACATCATACTGAAACTTCCAAAGACCATACAACCGGATGCCTTGATAATACCTGCTACCAGACATCATACTGAAACTTCCAAAGACCATACAACCGGATGCCTTGATAATACCTGCTACCAGACATCATACTGAAACTTCCAAAGACCATACAACCGGATGCCTTGATAATACCTGCTACTAGACATCATACTGAAACTTCCAAAGACCATACAACTGGATGCCTTGATAATACCTGCTACTTGACATCATACTGAAACTTCCAAAGACCATACAACCGGATGCCTTGATAATACCTGCTACTAGACATCATACTGAAACTTCCAAAGACCATACAACCAGATGCCTTGATAATACCTGCTACTAGACATCATTGCTGCCTTGATAATACCTGCTACTAGACATCATACTGAAACTTCCAAAGACCATTCAACCGGATGCCTTGATAATACCTGCTACTAGACATCATACTGAAACTTCCAAAGACCATTCAACCGGATGCCTTGATAATACCTGCTACTAGACATCATACTGAAACTTCCAAAGACCATACAACTGGATGCCTTGATAATACCTGCTACTAGACATCATACCGAAACTTCCAAAGACCATTCAACCCAATGCCTTGATAATACCTGCTACTAGACATCATGATGAAACTTCCAAAGACCATTCAACCGGATGCCTTGATAATACCTGCTACTAGACATCATACTGAAACTTCCAAAGACCATACAACTGGATGCCTTGATAATACCTGCTACTAGACATCATACTGAAACTTCCAAAGACCATACAACTGGATGCCTTGATAATACCTGCTACTAGACATCATACTGAAACTTCCAAAGACCATACAACTGGATGCCTTGATAATACCTGCTACTAGACATCATACTGAAACTTCCGAAGACCATTCAACCGGATGCCTTGATAATACCTGCTACTAGACATCATGATGAAACTTCCGAAGACCATTCAACCGGATGCCTTGATAATACCTGCTACTAGACATCATACTGAAACTTCCAAAGACCATACAACTGGATGCCTTGATAATACCTGCTACTAGACATCATACTGAAACTTCCAAAGACCATACAACTGGATGCCTTGATAATACCTGCTACTAGACATCATACTGAAACTTCCAAAGACCATACAACTGGATGCCTTGATAATACCTGCTACTAGACATCATACTGAAACTTCCAAAGACCATACAACTGGATGCCTTGATAATACCTGCTACTAGACATCATACTGAAACTTCCAAAGACCATACAACTGGATGCCTTGATAATACCTGCTACTAGACATCATACTGAAACTTCCAAAGACCATACAACTGGATGCCTTGATAATACCTGCTACTAGACATCATACTGAAACTTCCAAAGACCATTCAACTGGATGCCTTGATAATACCTGCTACTAGACATCATACTGAAACTTCCAAAGACCATACAACTGGATGCCTTGATAATACCTGCTACTAGACATCATACTGAAACTTCCAAGGACCATACAACTGGATGCCTTGATAATACCTGCTACTAGACATCATACTGAAACTTCCAAAGACCATACAACTGGATGCCTTGATAATACCTGCTACTAGACATCATACTGAAACTTCCAAAGACCATACAACTGGATGCCTTGATAATACCTGCTACTAGACATCATACTGAAACTTCGAAAGACCATACAACTGGATGCCTTGATAATACCTGCTACTAGACATCATACTGAAACTTCCAAAGACCATACAACCGGATGCCTTGATAATACCTGCTACTAGACATCATGATGAAACTTCAAAAGACCATTCAACCGGATGCCTTGATAATACCTGCTACTAGACATCATACTGAAACTTCCAAAGACCATTCAACCGGATGCCTTGATAATACCTGCTACTAGACATCATACTGAAACTTCCAAAGACCATTCAACCGGATGCCTTGATAATACCTGCTACTAGACATCATACTGAAACTTCCAAAGACCATACAACTGGATGCCTTGATAATACCTGCTACGAGACATCATACTGAAACTTCCAAAGACCATACAACTGGATGCCTTGATAATACCTGCTACTAGACATCATACTGAAACTTCCAAAGACCATACAACCGGATGCCTTGATAATACCTGCTACTAGACATCATACTGAAACTTCCAAAGACCATACAACCGGATGCCTTGATAATACCTGCTACTAGACATCATGATGAAACTTCCAAAGTCCATTCAACTGGATGCCTTGATAATACCTGCTACTAGACATCATACTGAAACTTCCAAAGACCATTCAACCGGATGCCTTGATAATACCTGCTACTAGACATCATACTGAAACTTCAAAAGACCATTCATCCGGATGCCTTGATAATACCTGCTACTAGACATCATACTGAAACTTCCAAAGACCATTCAACCGGATGCCTTGATAATACCTGCTACTAGACATCATACTGAAACTTCCAAAGACCATACAACTGGATGCCTTGATAATACCTGCTACTAGACATCATACTGAAACTTCCAAAGACCATACAAATGGATGCCTTGATAATACCTGCTACTAGACATCATACTGAAACTTCCAAAGACCATTCAACCGGATGCCTTGATAATACCTGCTACTAGACATCATACTGAAACTTCCAAAGACCATTCAACTGGATGCCTTGATAATACCTGCTACTAGACATCATACTGAAACTTCCAAAGACCATTCAACCGGATGCCTTGATAATACCTGCTACTAGACATCATACTGAAACTTCCAAAGACCATTCAACCGGATGCCTTGATAATACCTGCTACTAGACATCATACTGAAACTTCCAAAGACCATACAACTGGATGCCTTGATAATACCTGCTACTAGACATCATACTGAAACTTCCAAAGACCATACAACTGGATGCCTTGATAATACCTGCTACTAGACATCATACTGAAACTTCCAAAGACCATTCAACCGGATGCCTTGATAATACCTGCTACTAGACATCATACTGAAACTTCCAAAGACCATTCAACTGGATGCCTTGATATTACCTGCTACTAGACATCATACTGAAACTTCCAAAGACCATTCAACCGGATGCCTTGATAATACCTGCTACTAGACATCATACTGAAACTTCCAAAGACCATTCAACCGGATGCCTTGATAATACCTGCTACTAGACATCATACTGAAACTTCCAAAGACCATTCAACCGGATGCCTTGATAATACCTGCTACTAGACATCATACTGAAACTTCCAAAGACCATTCAACCGGATGCCTTGATAATACCTGCTACTAGACATCATACTGAAACTTCCAAAGACCATTCAACTGGATGCCTTGATAATACCTGCTACTAGACATCATACTGAAACGTCCAAAGACCATACAACCGGATGCCTTGATAATACCTGCTACTAGACATCATGATGAAACTTCCAAAGACCATTCAACCAGATGCCTTGATAATACCTGCTACTAGACATCATACTGAAACTTCCAAAGACCATACAACTGGATGCCTTGATAATACCTGCTACTAGACATCATACTGAAACTTCCAAAGACCATACAACTGGATGCCTTGATAATACCTGCTACTAGACATCATACTGAAACTTCCAAAGACCATACAACCGGATGCCTTGATAATACCTGCTACTAGACATCATACTGAAACTTCCAAAGACCATACAACCGGATGCCTTGATAATACCTGCTACTAGACATCATGATGAAACTTCCAAAGACCATTCAACCGGATGCCTTGATAATACCTGCTACTAGACATCATACTGAAACTTACAAAGACCATTCAACCGGATGCCTTGATAATACCTGCTACTAGACATCATACTGAAACTTCCAAAGACCATTCAACCGGATGCCTTGATAATACCTGCTACTAGACATCATACTGAAACTTCCAAAGACCATTCAACCGGATGCCTTGATAATACCTGCTACTAGACATCATACTGAAACTTCCAAAGACCATACAACTGGATGCCTTGATAATACCTGCTACTAGACATCATACTGAAACTTCCAAAGACCATACAACTGGATGCCTTGATAATACCTGCTACTAGACATCATACTGAAACTTCCAAAGACCATACAACCGGATGCCTTGATAATACCTGCTACTAGACATCATACTGAAACTTCCAAAGACCATACAACCGGATGCCTTGATAATACCTGCTACTAGACATCATGATGAAACTTCCAAAGTCCATTCAACTGGATGCCTTGATAATACCTGCTACTAGACATCATACTGAAACTTCCAAAGACCATTCAACCGGATGCCTTGATAATACCTGCTACTAGACATCATACTGAAACTTCAAAAGACCATTCATCCGGATGCCTTGATAATACCTGCTACTAGACATCATACTGAAACTTCCAAAGACCATTCAACCGGATGCCTTGATAATACCTGCTACTAGACATCATACTGAAACTTCCAAAGACCATACAACTGGATGCCTTGATAATACCTGCTACTAGACATCATACTGAAACTTCCAAAGACCATACAACTGGATGCCTTGATAATACCTGCTACTAGACATCATACTGAAACTTCCAAAGACCATTCAACCGGATGCCTTGATAATACCTGCTACTAGACATCATACTGAAACTTCCAAAGACCATTCAACTGGATGCCTTGATAATACCTGCTACTAGACATCATACTGAAACTTCCAAAGACCATTCAACCGGATGCCTTGATAATACCTGCTACTAGACATCATACTGAAACTTCCAAAGACCATTCAACCGGATGCCTTGATAATACCTGCTACTAGACATCATACTGAAACTTCCAAAGACCATACAACTGGATGCCTTGATAATACCTGCTACTAGACATCATACTGAAACTTCCAAAGACCATACAACTGGATGCCTTGATAATACCTGCTACTAGACATCATACTGAAACTTCCAAAGACCATTCAACCGGATGCCTTGATAATACCTGCTACTAGACATCATACTGAAACTTCCAAAGACCATTCAACTGGATGCCTTGATATTACCTGCTACTAGACATCATACTGAAACTTCCAAAGACCATTCAACCGGATGCCTTGATAATACCTGCTACTAGACATCATACTGAAACTTCCAAAGACCATTCAACCGGATGCCTTGATAATACCTGCTACTAGACATCATACTGAAACTTCCAAAGACCATTCAACCGGATGCCTTGATAATACCTGCTACTAGACATCATACTGAAACTTCCAAAGACCATTCAACCGGATGCCTTGATAATACCTGCTACTAGACATCATACTGAAACTTCCAAAGACCATTCAACTGGATGCCTTGATAATACCTGCTACTAGACATCATACTGAAACGTCCAAAGACCATACAACCGGATGCCTTGATAATACCTGCTACTAGACATCATACTGAAACTTCCAAAGACCATACAACTGGATGCCTTGATAATACCTGCTACTAGACATCATACTGAAACTTCCAAAGACCATACAACTGGATGCCTTGATAATACCTGCTACTAGACATCATACTGAAACTTCCAAAGACCATACAACCGGATGCCTTGATAATACCTGCTACTAGACATCATACTGAAACTTCCAAAGACCATACAACCGGATGCCTTGATAATACCTGCTACTAGACATCATGATGAAACTTCCAAAGACCATTCAACCGGATGCCTTGATAATACCTGCTACTAGACATCATACTGAAACTTACAAAGACCATTCAACCGGATGCCTTGATAATACCTGCTACTAGACATCATACTGAAACTTCCAAAGACCATTCAACCGGATGCCTTGATAATACCTGCTACTAGACATCATACTGAAACTTCCAAAGACCATTCAACCGGATGCCTTGATAATACCTGCTACTAGACATCATACTGAAACTTCCAAAGACCATACAACTGGATGCCTTGATAATACCTGCTACTAGACATCATACTGAAACTTCCAAAGACCATACAACTGGATGCCTTGATAATACCTGCTACTAGACATCATACTGAAACTTCCAAAGACCATTCAACCGGATGCCTTGATAATACCTGCTACTAGACATCATACTGAAACTTCCAAAGACCATACAACTGGATGCCTTGATAATACCTGCTACTAGACATCATACTGAAACTTCCAAAGACCATACAACTGGATGCCTTGATAATATCTGCTACTAGACATCATACTGAAACTTCCAAAGACCATTCAACCGGATGCCTTGATAATACCTGCTACTAGACATCATACTGAAACTTCAAAAGACCATTCATCCGGATGCCTTGATAATACCTGCTACTAGACATCATACTGAAACTTCCAAAGACCATTCAACCGGATGCCTTGATAATACCTGCTACTAGACATCATACTGAAACTTCCAAAGACCATACAACTGGATGCCTTGATAATACCTGCTACTAGACATCATACTGAAACTTCCAAAGACCATACAACTGGATGCCTTGATAATACCTGCTACTAGACATCATACTGAAACTTCCAAAGACCATACAACTGGATGCCTTGATAATACCTGCTACTAGACATCATAATGAAACTTCCAAAGACCATTCAACCGGATGCCTTGATAATACCTGCTACTAGACATCATATTGCAACTTCCTTGCAGTTAAAAAAAACATTGGATGAAAAACGTAGGATTTGAGTGGAGAAGTTGAGTGGAAATACATTACTCTACACTTGAAAAGCTTAGAAGTCCTGTAACTTTACCAAAAATAATCTTACCAAAACATCATGAAAATATACACTTCTGGACATCATACTGGTATTTCCTAGCAAGTTTCATGAAAATACAAACTCACAAATGTATAAGTACAAACAGTGAAGTAAGAAGAGAGTGAATGGGCACATAATCGAATCTCGCACGATCTCGTATGGCTAAAACGAGAAAGATAAGCGTCTCTGTACATGATCAGAAATTTCATCGTGATCGCTGGGCGCTCTTTAAAAATGCTTATAACTGCGGCAGGTGCGCGGTTAATGCTATCAGTCAATTGTTATGAATATAGCGGAATGGGTTCATTGTACCGGTAATCAGATTCGCGTTAATCTAGTTGTAATAAAGATAAACTTGTTACACCTTCGTTGCTATTTTGACGTTTCTATACATACACATATTCTTTCAAGGTTTATTAAAATCAAGGTTTATTTATTGGCAAATGCTCGTTAGCGGTAGATGACGATTTTTATTTTGAGTGTTTGTAAAAAGGGGCGTTAGCATTAAGTTAAGCGTACTAGAGTTACGAGTGATTTCTTTTTGTATTTATTTCGAAACATATTTAAAAGATGTCATTAATAAAAGGGAATATATATAAAATACATTATACATGCACACAATTTCGATATTTTGAGGGGGGGGGGGGGGGGGGGGGGGGGGGGGGGGTTGATTGTTGTTGTTTTCTAAATGTGTATTCATTTATAGAAATATAATATAATTACAAAACTCTGGTGTAACCACAGATCTAACCTAATTATTAGTAAGTGCAACTGCATGGTCTGTCTTTTATCTAACTTTTTTTTTTTTACGTTTTCAAATATTAATGTTCTCAATTCACACTCATTTTTTTTGATTGAATTGTTTTTTTTATATATTACATAATAACACATTTTTAAAATACTAGCATCCGTCTAAGTGGAACTTTTAAATATCTTGTAACATGACACAATAACTCGCAACACCCAATGAGATAATTTTGTATAAAAAAATAATATCACATGAAAAACTTGTAATTAAACACGTAAGTGGGTTTTAACAGTGCAGATACATCAGTTTAGCATTAGTTATATTTTCCTAATATTGTCATATTAAAACGGCATAACAAATCAATTTGTTACTATGATAATTTGTTAAATAAAAATGAAACGTTAAGAGACTTATTCATGCGTGTGTTTTTTGACAAATCCGAATGAACATAATCCATTTCTTATGTGTTTAGTTTCATAGATGCATATAATATAAATAAAATTGAAAAATAATAATATTACACAATCATGGTATATATTCGATGTCAACACACCACGGGTGGCCAGTGATTTATGGCCTCTTTGATCTAAACAAACATCGTGCTTAGGACGGCCAATTAGCCACGGGGCACCGTATGATTATGATTGGAGAAACCCTTTATATCTTTTGATCGCAATAAACAACTGCCATAAAACCCTGCGTTAGCGCCGCTTCATTTAACTGTTTTTTGCGTGATTATATATCTATGTAGGTCATATGGGTTTGAGAACTTATAGTAAAAAAAATACTATCCCCAGGACGCATAATTTGTGGTGAAATGCACTGGAAAGCGCTCAATTGATACAGACATTAAAAGTTGTTGTTCGTTGTTCAACTGCTGGAAAGGACATTTAATTAACCAAAAGAGCACCAACACAGATGGGTTGAATACGAGTTTTTAAAACATAAACAAAGCGTTTACATAAACAAAATGTGTACCACTACATTCTTTAATCATATTTCTCGACAGCGAGTTGTTTTTATTGGAGGAATTAACTAAAATTAAAAAACCTAAAGCGGATTCCTACAGCATCGTCGTTGGCTAGAATCGGCCATGTATGGCCGTTTTGGTCGACACTCTATGTCGTCTTTAAGACAAAATTAAAGTGTTTACATAACAAAAAGTGTACCACTACATCCGTCAATCATATTTCTTGACAACGAATTGTCTATTTCCTAGGAATTAACTAAAACAAAAAAAATGTATAGCGAAGTCAAACAAGATGGCATTTCATAATCATTGGATGGAATCGGCATGTATGGTCGTTTTGTGTGATATCTATGCAGTTGTTAAGACAAATTATTAGACAAAATTAAGGTTTTTGCATAACAAAAAGTGTACCACTACATTCTTCAATCATATTTCTCGACAGCGAACTGTCTATTTTCTAGGAATTAAATAAAACAAACAAATTAATAGAGAAGTACAAAAGGGTGCATTTAATCGGCATTGGCTAGAATCGGCCATGCTGGTCGATATCTATGCAGTCTAACACAAATTATTAGATAAAATAAAGGAGTTTTGCATAAAAAAAGTGGACCACTACATTTTACAATCACAGTTTTCGACGGCGAGCTGTTTATTTTTGAGGAATTAATTAAAACAAACAAATGTATAGCGGATTTGCGCCATCTCGACATCTCTGATAAACAATACTTTAACGAACACGGTCGACCAACAGTTTGTGCATTTTATTTTATATCAATCAATTCACTGTAAAGTAACGTAAAAATACCCAAAATGTCAATATCAACTATTAGTAATATAACAAGAAACAAGTTCTGTGAAGTAAGATGACCTAATAATGCAAAACAGTCAAATATTTTACAATTTCACAAAGCAGAGCACTTCACCGATGGAAACAAAATGGCGGATATTCAGAAAAGTTTACCGCTAAAACGAGGTTCCTTCCAATTCTCGAAGCCATACGAGATTTCAGTCAGCTGCGCTATATCTCCATTACGGGTCACCATTCACTCTCTTCTTACTTCACTGGTACAAAGCATATTTGTGTGGCTAATTCAATGGTTTTTTTTAGCCACATAACAAACCTGTTGTGTTGCTAACCACATACTTTTGGGCTGAAAAACAGTGTCCAAATAAAATTTGAACCCTAGACCCTAGCCACTTACCCCCATTTGTGGGTGGGGACATACAGACGGACGTACGGACAAACAAGGTGTCAATCATGCTCCGGCGAAAATTTATTTTACTCTGTATCCAATTAAGAGGAAAACACTTAATGCAATTATGGTTTACATATTAACTCTTCATGCAAAAATAACTTTGTGTGCATGCAATGTTAACTCCTATCCTGGTGTACTCACCTATTTCTTTTGCTTTGTTGCCAATATAGGAGAAAACACTTAACATAATTATGGTTTACATATTAACTCTTGATGCAAAAATAAAATTGTATGCATGCAATCTTAACTCCTATCCGCCTGGTGTACTGACCTGTTCCTCACATCACACAGTACCCTGACGGCATCCTCGTGAGCCTGAAGTTCCTTCCACAGTTTCCTTGTTTGTGTGTGGAAAATGCAGATCTTCCCAGCTTTAGTCCCTACCCAGATCTATCACGGAAAAGAGAATTAGAACATACAGTTTTCCATATTTGGACATGAAGCAATCATCAATAACAATATTCAATCACTGAATGAATAACCGTTTTGAGTAATTTTATGTGGAAGACTTTAGTTAAAATAGTTTACTTCTAGGTCATGTAAGTCTGATTGTGACCTTGAAATTTGAATATTGGTGTAATTAAGCATAAAGAAATATGAATAAATATCTAAGAAATGTGTTAATGGGACTCGGGTGACTCCCTTTACTGCTGTGAGTCACATAGTCGATATTCCATAAAGTGTGTATGTCAAGGTCATTCTTTTAGGTCTTCTGTCAGTAAGAAAATGTTGCTATCATGTAGATGTAAATGTGTATTAAATTTGAAAGCTGTATGGTATTTCGTAAAACTGCGTAAGAGACTTAATTTAAAACTTGGAGGCAAAACCTTTTTTGTTTGGACGGATAGACAAAAAGGATGTACGGAAATTAGTAACACTAACGTAAATGCCCACTCTAATTTCATCGACTAGGGCCATGACACCAAGCCTCACTATGGACATACCTTTTCATCCACTAGGGCTATGACACCAAGCCCTCTCCCTCCCTCTAAGGATATACCTTGTCATTTAATAGGGCTATGACACCAGCCCCTCTGTCTCCCTCTATGGACAGACCTTGTCATCAACTATGGACAGACCTTGTCATCCTAGAGCTATGACACCAACACCTCTGGCTCCCTCTATGGACATACCTTGTCGTCCACTAGGCTATGACATCAACCCCTGTCTCCCGCTATGGACATACTTTGTCATCCACTACAGCTATGACACCACCAACCCTCTGCCTCCCTCTATGGACATACCTTGTCATCCACTAGGGCTATGAAACCAACCCCTGTCTCCCTCTATGGACATACCTTGTCATCCACTAGGGCTATGAAACCAACCCCTGTCTCCCTCTATGGACATACCTTGTCATCCACTAGGGCTATGAAACCAACCCCTGTCTCCCTCTATGGACATACCTTGTCATCCACTAGGGCTATGAAACCAACCCCTGTCTCCCTCTATGGACATACCTTGTCATCCACTAGGGCAATGACACCAACCTCTCTGCCTACCTCTATGGACATACCTTGTCATCCACTAGGGCAATGACACCAACCCCCTGCCTCCCTCTATGGACTCACCTTGTCATCCACTAGGGCAATGACACCAACCCCATTTCTCCCTCTATGGACATACCTTGTCATCCACTAGGGCAATGACACCAACCCCCTGCCTCCCTCTATGGACATACCTTGTCATCTACTAGGGCAATGACACCAACCCCTCTGCCTCCCTCTATGGATAAGGTTTCCTTCAGTTCACCCGTCTTACAATCCCAGATGTTAAGTCTTCCATCTCTTCTACAACCAGCCCAGATCTGCATTGAAAAAGCAGGTATTTATTGTTATCACATGTAATAAAGTCATGCTATATAAGTCATATTACACTAGTGTAATACATATGCAAATAAAGGCCAAAATATTGTTCGGTCTTTTCTAATAGCTCGGTGCGCATTAAATATTCCTTATCAATTTCCGTAACCTTTTAAAATAGCTTTATAATCATATGTGATTGTCTTAACCATATATAAATCCAGAGTTTTTCATTACCATATGTAATCCCAGAGATTTTCATTACCATATGTAATCCCAGAGATTTTCATTACCATATGTAATCCCAGAGATTTTCTTTCTGAGACATAATGAATATGTGGATGTTGCTCATCATCACATTTTCCTGAGATCTTATTGAAACAAACCTTCAACTCTCTCATGAAAATTCAAAACTGCTTGCTTAAGTTATCACCTAAACAAAGATGAGTTTACAGATAGACAGATGGGAATCGGAAACGCTGTCACTTTTGGGCTTTGAACAATATTCATAATTTTGCATTGCAGAGATGTTGAGATTATATTTTATTTTCAGTAGGTGATAAAATCTGTGTTACTCGGTTTTTATCCCTAGGTTCTATAGTAAAATAAAAATCTTTGGCAGACTAAAAATACCATAATTTTCAAGATTTTGATTTTAAAACATACATATATTGAATCAATTTGCATGAATGTGCATGAAATAGGCAGGGTTTTAAAAGAGTCACTCTGTAGATACCTTACTTTTAACAGTAAACTTGGTTGAACATCAAGGATAAAGACAAAGTTTATCACCTACCAGAATGTATTGGTTATGTCTTATTACCCTTATTTCTGGTCACTGATTGGTCAGTTTTTTTGCTGATGATCTATCAAAATTATGAATAGCTAAACATTAACCGGAATCAAGTTAAACAGAACCAACATAAACAGAATGAAGAGCCTACTAACTTCTCCATTGGAGAGCACAGAGAAACTGTCAAGCTCCACCACTCTGTTGTTTTCCCTATCTTCGAATGTTTTGAGTACTGTCCCATCAAGATCACACAGAAGTATGCATGACCATGTACCTGAAACAGAACACATCTATTTCACACAGAAGTATGCATGTACCTAGAAACAGAATACATCTAGATCACGCAGAAGTATGCATGTACCTGAAACAGACCACATCTATTTCACACAGAAGTATGCATGTACCTGGAAACAGAATACATCTAGATCACACAGAAGTATGCATGACCATATATGCATAACTGAAACAAAACACATCTAGATCTCACAGAAGTATGCATGTACCTGGAAACAGAATACATCTAGATCACACAGATACACACATGAACATATACCTGAAACAGAACACATCTAGGTCACACCAGAATGGTGTTCCATGGAACAATTTGTTACCTGTCGTGTGCTTATTTCAGCAAGTACAATCTAACTATAAAGTTTGAAGACAGGGGATGCAATCCTTCATGAATAATGGAGCTTTTTTTTTTTAAGTGTTAAAAGTTTTTGAAAAGGGGCATAAATCTGCAGCGCATAGTTTATAAGGAAGAACTGCATAAAAGCACATAGGTCAATATTTTGCCAAGTTATGGGCTAGGTTATGGTTATAGGTTAAAGTTTTGTGAAAAGGGGCATTACTGTGCCAAAATGAAACTCAGAGTCCTAGAACTGTGGTAATAATATTCTGTGTGGTAAGATGAATACGTGTGTGAAGTTTCATGAACATACTAGGTCTAATACTTTTGAATTTATGGCCAGTTATGAGTTGGTTAATTTTTATGAAAGGGGGCATAACTCTGCCAAAATGAAAGCCAGAGTTATTGGACATATGTAACAACATTTCTTGGGTTGAGATGAAGATGTGTGTAAAGTTTCATTAACATAGATCAAATGTTTTTCAAGTTATGGCCAAGGTTAGGTTGCAGGTTAAAGTGTGACGGACGACAGATGAAGGGATCCCTAATTGTCTGCCATGCTAAGCAGGCAAGACAACACAAAATTATGCATGCAGTATATCTTACCACAGACTAGTTTATCTTGATGTATTTTGAGAGACCGCAGACTTTTGATATTCTGCAGCTGTATTTTAGGCTGGGCATGTGTGAGTTTCTGTATGTCCCATTTAATGATGGTACCTTCGAGACTAGCTGTGAAGGCGTATCTGAAAAAGATATGATACAAGATACACTATAATGTTTAATTAGAGGTTTAAAATTGTTTTATAGCCACATAAACGAGTCACAGACTTCGTTTAAATCAACACTGAAAGGATGTAACACTGAAAGGATGTGAAGTAAATAAAATCCTTGTTATAAAATGTGTTTGATAAAAACACAATGGGTATCATATCATCAAATCCTATGGGTTGCATATTAAAACATTTAATTATATATCATAAAATATAATGTTTTTCATTGGCATAGAAGCAGTCATGTGTGATTAAACAGTTTTGACTATTCTAATAGGACATATGCCAACCGACCATGCGATAGTTCATTCCATAACCATGCAATAGTACATTTAGTATGCAATAGTTTGTGTGTGTCATTGACGTACCGCCTCGTGCAATAGTACTCTTCTCAGGTCAGTAGTCGCTCTCTCTGATAACTAGTTGTAGCCATTGACTTCTAAGGGATTCAAAAGTGGTATAGCATAGGTTTCAGGTTTCATGTTATATCATGCTATGTTTTTCATGTAAACATCCTACAACTGTGTTATATTCTGACAATCTTGTTGACTGTGGTTACATGTAAATGCACACCTGACACACCTGATACACCTGACACAGGGTTGAACTATGCCGACTATGGTACCAGGTAAATGCACACCTGACACACCTGATACACCTGATAACCTGACACAGGGATGAACGAATAACACGCTGACTATGGTACCAGGTAAATGCACACCTGACACACCTGATACACCTGACACAGGGATGAACGAATAATACGCTGACTATGGTACCAGGTAAATGCATACCTGACACACCTGATACAGGGATGAACGAATAACACGCTGACTATGGTACCAGGTAAATGCACACCTGACACACCTGATACACCTGACACAGGGATGAACGAATAACACGCTGACTATGGTACCAGGTAAATGACTAGAAGGGTGTTCCACAGAACACTTTTGTCACCTGCAGTGTGCTTATTTCATAATTGATAAGGAAAAACTGTGAAAAGTTACATGACTATAGACCAATATTTTGAAAGTTATGAGGTAGGTTAGGTTGCAGGTTAAAGTTTTATGAAAAGGGACATAACTTTGCCAAAATGAAAGACAGAATTATTGGACTTGTGTAACAAAATTCCTTGGGGTAAGATAAAGAAGTGTGTGACATTTCATGATCATATACTTTTATGGCCAAGGATCGGTTGCCGGTTAGTGTGATGGTCGGCCAACGATGGACAAAGTGATCCAGTGTCTGCCAAGCTAAAGAGGCGACAGAAAAACAGTCAGTCATGCCCTGGATTTGCAGGTATCGATTTGCACAACGGAAAAGGGCATACATACTTGTGTCTATGGTCATAGCCAACTGTGCCATGCTCTGCACAGAGACAAATGACAGAATATTAAACAGATTATTTTGCAGAAGCAGAAAATATATGACTGGTAAATACTATCTTTACAAACCTGTTTTTATCATACAATACAATATCTACAACTAAGTCCTCATGATCCATCAAGGCTCTGTTGCACGTGATGGTCTCAGCGTCTATTATATAGATGCCAAATGATCCAGCCCAAACTTGTGATTCATTGATTGCAGTGAGACAAGCCTGAAGTATAGAAAAAGTTCAAGTCCAGTTATTAAGTAGGATGCATTAATCACAGAATGACATACCTGGATATGTAAATATACAAATGATCCAAACTGTATCTGTGATGTACTCCTCACTGCCAGACACACCTTAAATATAGATGGCAGACCCAGGCCCGGGCATGCTCTCATATATGTAATCTTCACTGTCATACATGCCTAAAATATAGATGGCAGACCCAGGGCCGGGCATGCTCTCATATATGTAATCTTCACTGTCAGACATGCCTAAAATATAGACAGCAGACCCAGGCCTGGGCATGCTCTCATATATGTAATCCTCAATGTCAGACATGCCTAAAATATAGATGGCATACCAAGGCCGGGGCATGCTCTCATATATGTAATCATAATGTCAGACATGCCTAAAATATAGACGGCATACCAAGGCCGGGGCATGCTCTCATCTATGTTATCTTCACTGTCAGACATGCCTAAAATATAGATGGCAGACCCAGGCCCGGGCATGCTCTCATATATGTAATCTTCACTGTCAGACATGCCTAAAATATAGACAGCAGACCCAGGCCAGGTCATGCTCTCATATATGTAATCTTCACTGTCAGACATGCCTAAAATATAGATGGCAGACCCAGGCCCGGGCATGCTCTCGTATATGTAATCCTCACTGTCAGACATGCCTAAAATATAGATGGCAGACCCAGGCCCGGGCATGCTCTCATATATGTAATCTTCACTGTCAGACATGCCTAAAATATAGATGGCAGACCCAGGCCCGGGCATGCTCTCATATATGTAATCTTCACTGTCAGACATGCCTACAATATAGATGGCAGACCCAAGTCCGGGCATGCTCTCATATATGTAATCTTCACTGTCAGACATGCCTAAAATATAGACGGCTGACCCAGGCCCGGGCATGCTCTTATATATGTAATCTTCACTGTCAGACATAACTAAAATATAGACGGCAGACCCAGGCCCGGGCATGCTCTCATATATGTAATATTCAGTCAGACATAACTAAAATTAAGACGGCAGACCCAGGCCCGGGCATGCTCTTATATATGTAATCTTCACTGTCAGACATGCCTAAAATATAGACGGCAGACCCAGGCCTGGGCATGCTCTCATATATGTAATCTTCACTGTCAGACATGCCTAAAATATAGACGGCAGACCCAGGCCTGGACATGCCCTCATATATGTAATCTTCACTGTCAGACATGCCTAAAATATAGACGGCAGATCCAGGCCCGGGCATGCTCTCATGCATGAATTCCTCACTGTCAGACATGCCTAAAATATAGACGGCAGACCCAGGCCCTGGCATGCTCTCATGCATGTAATCTTCACTGTCAGACATGCCTAAAATATAGACGGCAGATCCAGGCCCTGGCATGCTCTCATGCAACTGTCAGACATGCTTAAAATATAGATGGCAGACCCTGGCCCGGGCATGCTCTCATACATGTAATCCTCGCTGTCAGACATGCCTAAAATATAGACGGCAGACCCAGGTCCGGGCATGCTCTAATATATGTAATCCTCACTGTCAGACATGCCTAAAATATAGACGGCCGACCCAGGCCCGGGCATGCTCTCATATATGTAATCTTTACTGTCAGACATGCCTAAAATATAGACGGCAGACCCAGGCCCGGGCATGCTCTCATATGTTATCTTCACTGTCAGACATGCCTAAAATATAGACGGCAGACCCAGGCCCGGGCATGCTCTGATATATGTAATCTTCACTATCAGACATGCCTAAAATATAGACGGCAGACCCAGGCTCGGGCATGCCCTCATATATGTAATCTTCACTGTCAGACATGCCTAAAATATAGACGGCAGACCCAGGCATGTGCATGCTCTCATATATGTAATCTTCACTGTCAGACATGCCTACAATATAGATGGCAGACCCAAGCCCGGGCATGCTCTCATATATGTAATCTTCACTGTCAGACATGCCTAAAATATAGACGGCCGACCCAGGCCCGGGCATGCTCTTATATATGTAATCTTCACTGTCAGACATAACTAAAATATAGACGGCAGACCCAGGCCCGGGCATGCTCTCATATATGTAATATTCAGTCAGACATGCCTAAAATAAAGACGGCAGACCCAGGCCTGGGCATGCTCTTATATATGTAATCTTCACTGTCAGACATGCCTAAAATATAGATGGCAGACCCAGGCCTGGGCATGCTCTCATATATGTAATCTTCACTGTCAGACATGCCTAAAATACAGACGGCAGACCCAGGCCTGGGCATGCCCTCATATATGTAATCTTCACTGTCAGACATGCCTAAAATATAGATGGCAGATCCAGGCCCGGGCATGCTCTCATGCATGTAATCCTCACTGTCAGACATGCCTAAAATATAGAGGGCAGACCCAGGCCCTGGCATGCTCTCATGCATGTAATCTTCACTGTCAGACATGCCTAAAATATAGACGGCAGATCCAGGCCCTGGCATGCTCTCATGCAACTGTCAGACATGCCTAAAATATAGATGGCTGACCCAGGCCCGGGCATGCTCTCATATATGTAATCTTTACTGTCAGACATGCCTAAAATATAGACAGCAGACCCAGGCCGGACATGCTCTCATATATGTTATCTTCACTGTCAGACATGCCTAAAATATAGACGGCAGACCCAGGCTCGGTCATGCCCTCATATATGTAATCTTCACTGTCAGACATGCCTAAAATATAGACGGCTGACCCAGGCCCGGGCATGCTCTTATATATGTAATCTTCACTGTCAGACATAACTAAAATATAGACGGCAGACCCAGGCCCGGGCATGCTCTCAGATATGTAATTTTCAGTCAGACATAATAAAATTAAGACAGCAGACCCAGGCCCGGGCATGCTCTTATATATGTAATCTTCACTGTCAGACATGCCTAAAATATAGACGGCAGACCCAGGCCTGGGCATGCTCTCATATATGTAATCTTCACTGTCAGACATGCCTAAAATATAGATGGCAGACCCAGGCCTGGACATGCCCTCATATATGTAATCTTCACTGTCAGCCATGCCTAAAATATAGACGGCAGATCCAGGCCCGGGCATGCTCTCATGCATGTTATCCTCACTGTCAGACATGCCTAAAATATAGACGGCAGACCCAGGCCCTGGCATGCTCTCATGCATGTAATCTTCACTGTCAGACATGCCTAAAATATAGACGGCAGATCCAGGCCCTGGCATGCTCTCATGCAACTGTCAGACATGCTTAAAATATAGATGGCAGACCCAGGCCCGGGCATGCTCTCATACATGTTATCCTCGCTGTCAGACATGCCTAAAATATAGACGGCAGACCCAGGCCCGGGCATGCTCTCATATATGTTATCTTCACTGTCAGACATGCCTAAAATATAGACGGCAGACCCAGGCCCGGGCATGCTCTGATATATGTAATCTTCACTGTCAGACATGCCTAAAATATAGACGGCAGACCCAGGCTCGGGCATGCCCTCATATATGTAATCTTCACTGTCAGACATGCCTAAAATATAGACGGCAGACCCAGGCATGTGCATGCTCTCATATATGTAATCTTCACTGTCAGACATGCCTACAATATAGATGGCAGACCCAAGCCCGGGCATGCTCTCATATATGTAATCTTCACTGTCAGACATGCCTAAAATATAGACGGCCGACCCAGGCCCGGGCATGCTCTTATATATGTAATCTTCACTGTCAGACATGCCTACAATATAGATGGCAGACCCAAGCCCGGGCATGCTCTCATATATGTAATCCTCGCTGTCAGACATGCCTAAAATATAGACGGCAGACCCAGGCCCGGGCATGCTCTCATATATGTTATCTTCACTGTCAGACATGCCTAAAATATAGACGGCAGACCAAGGCCCGGGCATGCTCTGATATATGTAATCTTCACTGTCAGACATGCCTAAAATATAGACGGCAGACCCAGGCTCGGGCATGCCCTCATATATGTAATCTTCACTGTAAGAGATGCCTAAAATATAGACGGCAGACCCAGGCGTGTGCATGCTCTCATATATGTAATCTTCACTGTCAGACATGCCTACAATATAGATGGCAGACCCAAGCCCGGGCATGCTCTCATATATGTAATCTTCACTGTCAGACATGCCTAAAATATAGACGGCCGACCCAGGCCCGGGCATGCTCTTATATATGTAATCTTCACTGTCAGACATGCCTACAATATAGATGGCAGACCCAAGCCCGGGCATGCTCTCATATATGTAATCTTCACTTTCAGACATGCCTAAAATATAGACGGCAGACCCAGGCTCGGGCATGCTCTCATACATGTAATCTTCACTGTCAGACATGCCTAAAATATAGACGGCAGACCGAGGCCCAGGCATGCTATCATATATGTAATCTTTACTGTCAGACATGCCTAAAATATAGACGGCAGACCCAGGCCGGGCATGCTCTCATATATGTTATCTTCACTGTCAGACATGCCTAAAATATAGACGGCAGACCCAGGCTTGGGCATGCTCTGATGTATGTAATCTTCACTGTCAGACATGCCTAAAATATAGACGGCAGACCCAGGCTCGGGCATGCCCTCATATGTTATCTTCACTGTCAGACATGCCTAAAATATAGACGGCAGACCCAGGCATGTGCACGCTCTCATATATGTAATCTTCACTGTAAGACATGCCTAAAATATAGACGGCAGACCCAGGCCCGGGCATGCTCTCATATATAACAGAGGAAGAATATTTGTCCATAATGTTCCCACATCTATCATGTCTATGGCTGTATAAACATTTTAGTGTACAACACCATCTATTCATTATATATATTTTAGTGTACAACACCATCTATTAATTACATATATATTAGTGTACGACACCATCTATTAATTATATATATTTTAGTGTACTACACCATCTATTAATTATATATATTTTAGTGTACAAAACCATCTATTAATTACATATATAGTAGTGTACGACACCATCTATTAATTATATATATTTTAGTGTACTACACCATCTATTAATTATATATATTTTAGTGTACTACACCATCTATTAATTATATATATTTTAGTGTACGACACCATCTGTTAATTACATATATATTAGTGTACGACACCATCTATTAATTATATATATTTTAGTGTACGCCACCATCTATTAATTATATATATTTTAGTGTACTACACCATCTATTAATTACATATATATTAGTGTACGACACCATCTATTAATTTTATATATTTTAGTGTACGCCACCATCTATTAATTATAATATATATACATTAAGTTTCATTCGGTTACTCCAGTAGTTAAGAAAAAATGGATCTAACATGAAATTGCATGACCATGACCTGAATACATACATACAACGTACTTGCCAACCTTTCTGGCTTCAAAAACGGGACACTAATTCTAATAAATGGCTCAATTCATGGCCCGAATATCATGGGGCGTAATGGGTGGGGGGATTGAGGGGCATGACCAACATCCTGAGATGCATTTTCCAGTTTCAGGAAAATTACAAAATGTCACGCTCTGAGTACCCACTAAAGAAGAGCAAACTTTCTTTGGTGTGGATTCAGACTGTGACATTTTGTGTTGACTTCTTTCACTGATCGTGTAAGTTGCCTAAGCGTATGCATTTTTTATATGTAGTGTTTGAACACAAAACCATCATTCACAACATCTCGATATTTCTTCAAAGATAATCCCGAAGAATGATGAAATTGGCCGAGTTTTCAAGACTGACAAAACCATGCACCTAGCCAAGAACTTTTCGTAACCAAATACACTTGATCACCATTGTTCTGCGAGCAACATCCATTCCGTGAATGGAACCAGTTCATGTAAATTATAAACATGGCACCCAGCGGATCGAAAAGGAACTTTTAAACCTTCAGTTTCATACTTCATAAATGTAATTTATTTGTTTACGGATTAGATAAAAAAAATCAGGAGAATTTTTTTAGAATCTTAGGATCAAATACAACATTCCAAAACTGTTTACTGAAATTATCATAAAATAAAATTGTCTCATTGAAACATAATCAAGGGCAATAGCTCTCTAACTCAAGCACTGACTTCGCTGATTATAAAACTTCTCTGAGATCTTACAAAAACAAACCTTGAAAATCAAATTTAGTAAAAAACCAGAAACTGTTTACTAAATTTATCATCTCAACAAGCTTGAAATTATTTCCTTGTTCAATATCAAGAGCAATAACTCCAAAATACATTTTAAGATTTGTCTTCATATAAAATTTGGTAGAAACAAATACCCTATGATTTCTTGTTCACAAGATGAAATTCTGTTTTTTATCAATAGTCAAGGAAAGTAAATGTTGAAAACACGTTTCACTATCTGGCTCGTTGAACTCATCTGAGATCTCATTGAAAACTATCACTGAAAGTGATGAATACCCCCACTTTTTTTATTCTTAGTCTAACAAAGGACCATGATCAACAATGGATGATGTAGCGGGACATAAGGTCATCAGTTGTTATGAGTATATGAAGTTTGGGAATAACCCATTCATTAATAAAAAAAGTGTTATGTGACATGACGGGACAGGACAAGGATGTGTTATGCTACGGGACAAATGCGCTACATGAAAGCGATGCGACATTACGGACAACGTGATTCCTATATAGCCCCACTCCACTTTGTGAAAATATAAAAACCTTGATGTTGAATTTGGTGGTCTACTGTGTCCAAACTTACCACACACTGTTTGGTCTGTACAAATTCGCTCTCCAGTAACCATGTTATGGCGTTGTATACTTTGACCTTGCCATCACTTAATCCACACCATAACTTTGGAGATAATGTACCATCTGGAGAATAAATGTAACAAAAAATATGGTGGACAGATGCAAGTGCAGGACCATGCTGACAAGAAAGATGATGGATAGATACACGTGCAGGTCCATGACAACACAAACTGTGATAGATAGATACAAGTGCATGTCCATGTGAACACAAACTATGATGGATAGATGCAAGTGCAGGTCCATGACAACACAAACTATGATGGATAGATACATGTGCAGGTCCATGACAACAAGAAAGATGATGGATAGATACAAGTGCAGTTCCATGACAACACAAACTATGATGGATAGAAACAAGTGCAGGTCCATGACAAGAAAAAATATGATGGATAGATACAAGTGCAGGACCATGACAAGAAATGATGGATAGATACAAGTGCAGGTCCATGACAACAACAAATATGATAGATATATATAAGTGCAGGACCATGACAACAAGACATGATGGATAGATACAAGTGCAGGTCCACGACAACACAAACTATGATGGATAGATACAAGTGCAGGTCCATGACAAGAAAAAATATGATGGATAAATACAAATGCAGGACCATGACAACAAGAAAGATGATGGATAGATACAAGTGCAGTTCCATGACAACACAAACTATGATGGATAGATACAAGTGCAGGTCCATGACAAGAAAAAATATGATGGATAGATACAATTGCAGGTCCATGACAAGAAATGATGGATAGATACAAGTGACAACAAAAAATATGATAGATTGATACAAGTGCAGGACCATGACAACAAGACATGATGGATAGATACAATTGCAGGTCCACGACAACTAGAAATACGATGGATAGATACAAGTGCAGGACCATGACAACAAGTAATGATGGATAGATACAAGAGCAGGTCCATGACAACATGAACTATGATGGATAGATATAAGTGCAGGCCCATGTCAACAAGAAATATGATCGATATACAAGTGCAGGACCATGACAACAAGAAATGATGGATATATAAAAGTGCAGGTCCATGACAACAAGAAATATGATGGATAGATACAAGTGCATGACCATGGACAACAAGAAATGATGGACAGATACAGTTTTGAAAGAGGCATGAATTTAAAGGGATGGATTCATAGAGCAGTATCCTTTTTTTTTTAAACTATTCACTCCATGCTGTTTAATAGCCATTAAGTGACAGAAATATTGTAGCGAATTTTAATTTATTTTCAAATTAACACGGTTCTGGAGATCTCACTAGAGATAATTCATGCAACAAAATATCTATAGTTTTATGTTTTTGTTTCTTCTTAATTAAAGCAAAATGCATTCCGTGGTTTGGCTAATAACCAATATAAATGACAACACAAACAACAAGTTGCAGTTTAAATATATCTAATATAGTCTATGCTCTTGCTGTATCATGCTTATACCTACCTCCTCCACCAGTGTAGAGTAGAGCCTGGATTGTTTTTCTCTCCCTCTCTCCCATGTTGGGATCTATTTTGTTTTGCAGTGCGTCTTTCGTTGCCCTGGGTAACTTATGTTTCCCCTCCTCCATATATCTGCTGTAGTAACCCAGTAGAGCGGCCGCACCCTCGACATCCGCGTGATGCCTGGAACACTCCTGCTGTCCACTGAAACGAAGAAACCCAGTTACCTTTGACTTTTAATAACAGAATAATAATATCGCGATTGTCGATAAACTACATTTGGGGTTGGCAAGTGAAATAGGAAATCAGTCAAGCCAATTATAAGAATATTGCAAACCTGCACTTACTGATTATTTTATTCAGTAATAATAAATAAACAGAAGGAGCATTATAAAAGAAGCAATGTGACGTATTGTGTGCCAATTCACAATTAGTATTTAATTAAATTCATAGTTAGGTCTATACCTGTGAATTTTAATGAAGCAAGATCAACAAAGGAAAATTTAAGTTATTATAGTTAACTCTTGATTTCTTATTGACACTGTCCCATTTTATTGAAATGACTGTAGGATAAGTGTAGGGTTTGGTGCACCCTAGAAACTGGTTTAAAACCCCAGTGGCCTTTTTTTGCCATTGACCGTTCCAAGGCGGTAGCCCTGTTGTCATCCCTTGTGTGTGTTTGTAATGTCTTATCTTGCCTTTTATTCATTTTTATATATAGTTGTACTTTGTTTCTTTGTGTTTGTGGTTGACTGTCGTCCTTGAATACTATTTTCCTGTTCGATTTTTATTTTCTACTCTTATAGTAGATCCACTTAATAAATGGATTCGGTACGTCTAAGTATTCAAGTAACAACATCAAAGCGGCAAATCTACATGACCATGTGCTACCTACATATCAATTATCGCTGGGAAAATTAAAAACAGACGTATGAAATAACAAAGGTTTAGCCTGCTGAGCGTGATTTTCAGTTGTGTGCTTGTTTAACAGGCATCTTTTGTTCAGTTATATATTTTTACATGACCCGACTTTGAATCAATCCACCCTCCAATACGGTTCAGAACTGACAAAACTGGCATTTCCCCCAGCCCTGCTTAAACCCAAATATTAAAGTCTACCTGGAAATGACAGCATCAATGAGGAGTGTATTCTGTAGAGCCTGATTAATGGCATTGATGTCCTTAGTTGCCTCGGCAACTATTTTACCCGCCCACATCTCTTGTATCACCATGTACCACCAGTTTCTCTCCTCTTTTAGATAAACCGTAAACACATGTACATGTGTGCCAGTTGTATCTGCAAAAGAAATGGGTACCAGTTCTATCTGCAAAAGAAATGGGTACCAGTTGTATCTGCAAAAGAAATGGGTACCAGTTGTACCTGCAAAAGAAATGGGTACCAGTTGTATCTGCAAAAGAAATGGGTACCAGTTGTATCTGCAAGGTTAATTTTAAAGAAAATTCCTGGTACAAAAGTTTTATTTAAAAACATACCGAAGTTTCAGTACGCGGAATATCTCCGGAACATCTCCTTGTATAAGGCACAGCAGCGCATACATGTATTACGATTCAACCACGATGACCTAGCTTTAACATGTATAAGGTACCATTCATATTCAGTTCCTATTTAACTTTATTTGAAACTAGACAAAAAACAAGAGGGCAAAGACATAAGATTTTCATTAAATGGGTGTCAGATCATTTTCAATTAGGACCAACTAACAAATTAAATGTCATGCCAATCACTCTAGGAAAAGTTCCATATCACTAATATTATTCTGGATGAGTAAAATTCACCTTTTTGGGCTAGTTTTAGCTCTGATGGCAATCATAGAATTCTCAGGACAGGAATTCAAATTTCAATAGAAACAACTAGGTATGACAGAGAATTTTCAAGTGAAATTTCATTAAATTCTGCCATCTTGTTTTAGAAGAGCATCAATCAAGAAAATATAACAAGAAATCCGTGGATTCACATGTCTCGCCTAACGGGGGCTGGACTTAAAAATAAAAAGGTCAATGATGCTTAAATGGAAGTTGTAAACATTTTAGTAACTAAAACCAATCGAGTTTGCCACTTGCTGAGATGACATTTAAGTGCATTTGTTTAAAAACAAAATGCCATTCTATTAAAAACAATGGATGCTCTACTGGCTAAAACAGCTGTTATATCAAGGGTTGTCGACATAAAATTCCCTTCAGTAGTTTTTTTAAAACATTGCAAAAACAACAGGGATAGGATGGCCTTAGATCGCTCACCAGGTAATCGTCTGCTGTGTCTAGTCTGGCATGGGCATTTTTTAATTTGTCCCACTTTCTTCTATGAATGAAATTTCATAAAAATGGGTGGGGGTTGGGGGTGGGGGGTTATATAAACATTCTAAACAAATATGGTAAAGATCAGATAAAAAATGAAGTAACTACAGATTTAACAAAGGAAAATACAATATAGCATTGTTCACAACAAATCAAGGGCCATAACCTGTTGTTACTAACTAGATCTAGCTTGTTTTCGAATTTGTCCAAAATGTCATTGATATACCATGCTTTGCACAACTAGACATCATACTGAGGCTTCCTGCCAAATTTTGTAGAAATCCAACAAGCCGTTTAGGAGGAGTAGCGCCGACAAGAAATTTAAAGTAAAAAATGTCAAAGTGCCATAACTGCGTCATAAATCAGCAAACTGGAACAAAAGCGTGATATGCACAACTAGACATCTTACCGATGCTTCCTGCCAAGTTTCATCGAAATCCACCAAGGCGTTTAGCAGAAGTAGCGCGTTAACACCAAAAAAAAATAATAATAATGAAATATGAAAAAATATAATTAAAAAACAATTAAAAAAAAACAACAATTATATCAAAAAAAATATATCTATTAAAAAAAAACAAAAAAAAACAAGAGGTCGATGACCTTGAAGCTCTACTGATAGGTTTTTTGATAGCTAGATCAGCATTCCTGAGAACTTTCATGAAAATCCGTCAAGTAGTTTCAGAGGAGTAGTCGCTACAAGTTTTCATTATATAACTCTAAGTAAACAAAGATGGCCACTGGCGGCCATGTTTAACATCAAATCAAAAAAAAAATTGACAAGGATCAACATCATGTCATACTGATCATTTTAGAAAAAGTCCCATATCAATATCACTTATAGTTTTCAAGAAGTAGTCACTACAAACTTGTATTTTTGAAAATCTATTTTTAGCCATGGTGGCCATCTTGAATTTCCGGCTGACCTGAAATTTTGCTAGGATCAATTAGACATCAGGAGCAACATTCCTGTGAAGTTTCATTAAAATTCATCAAGTAGTTACAGAGGAGTAGTCGCTAAAAGATTTTACTACATAACTCTATGTAAACAAAGATGGCTGCTGACAGCCATGTTTAACAATGAATCATAACAATTTTCGACAAGGACCAACATCTTGTCATGCTGATCATTTTGGAAAAAGTCCCATATCAATATCACTTATAGTTTTCAAGAAGTAGTCGCTACAATCTTGTTTTTTGAAAATCTATTTTTAGCCGTGGTGGCCATCTTGAATTTCCGGCTGACCTGAAGTTTTGCTAGGATAAATTAGACATCAAGAGGAAAATTCGTGTGAAGTTTCATGAAAATCTGCCAAGTAGTCGCTACAAGTTTTCATTATATAACTCCATGTAAACAAAGATGGCCACTGTCAGCCATGTTTAACGTTGAATCAAAATAATTTTCGACAAGGATTCAAAATCATGTCATACTGATCATTTTAGGAAAAGAAGCGTATCAATATCACTTATAGTTTTCAAGAAGTAGTCGCTACAAACTTGTATTTTTGAAAATTTGTTTGTAGCCGTGGTGGCCATCTTGAATTTCCAGCCGACCTGAAATTTGCTAGGATCAATTAGACATCAAGAGCAACATTCCTGTGAAGTTTCATGGAAATCCGTTGAGTAGTTTCAGAGGAGTAGTCGCTGCAAGTTTTTACTAAATAACTGTATGTAAACAAAGATGGCCACTGGCAGCCATGTTTACCGTCGAATCAAAACGATTTACGACGAGGACCAACATCATGTCATGCTGATCATTTTAGAAAAAGTCCCATATCAATATCTCTTATAGTTTTCAAGAAGTAGTCGCTACAAACTTGTTTTTTAAAAATCTACTTTTAGATTTGATGGCCATCTTGGATTTCACATCAACATGAATTTTTGCTAGGATCAACTAGACTTCATGGGCAACATTTCTGTAAAGTTTCATGAAAATCCATTCTATAGTTTCAGAGGAGTAGTCACTACAAAAAAAAGTTTATGGACGGACAGACAGGCAGACGGACGGACGACGGACACCGCACCATGGCATAAGCTCTGCTGATCTCTGATCAGTAGAGCTAAAAATATACTAATAATAAAAAAAAAAAGACAAAACATCTGGTAAAGTTTGGTAAAGATCAGATGAAAAATGAAAGCCCTATCGTATTAACAAGGCAAAATATAGCATTTTTAACTAAATCAAGGGCCATGACTCCGCTGTTATTGGTCCGATCTGGCTGGTTTTCGAAATTGTGCGAACTTTCATTGATATTAACAATCTGGTAAAGTCTGGTAAAGATCGGATGAAAAATGAAGGCCTTTGGCCAGTAGAGCTTAAAATCATCAGCTCCAAAAAGTAGGTCAAGGTCATAGATAAAATCCAGGCACCCCAAAAAAAGATGCACTACCGAAGACACAACTATGTCAAAATAGAATATGTTATCTTCCAAAGATTAAGCTATAAATTAGGTTTAAAACATCTAGTGCATAATTCTAGTTCATGAGAAAGTGATGTAAATGTAACAATTAAAGTTATCTGCCCTTTGCTTGGATGGTGATGGTCACATCCACATTTGCTTTGTCACGTTGCAATGTTCCACTCAAGATACAACTATAAGCAAAGTTTGAAAGGTCTTAGTACAAAGTTTGTGAAAAAGTGACCTAAATGCCAAAGTTGAAGGTAAAAATTATAAGTTATCTGCCCTTGCTTAGAGGGTCAAGGTCACTTCCACATTTGCTTTGTCACGTTGCGATGTACCACTCAAGATACAACTATAAGCAAAGTTTTAAAGGTTTAGTGCATACAGTTTGTGAAAAAGTGACCTAAACGCAAAAGTTGAACCTAAAAATTAGTAAGTTATCTGCCCTTTGCTTGGAGGATCAAGGTCACTTCCACATTTGCTTTGTCACATTGCCATGTACCACCCAAGATACAACTATAAGCAAAGTTTGAAAGGTCTAGTGCATACAGTTTGTGAAAAAGTGACCTAAACGCAAAAGTTGAACCTAAAATTTAGTAAGTTATCTGCCCTTTGCTTGGAGAGTCAAGGTCACTTCCACATTTGCTTTGTCACGTTGTGATGTACCAACCATGATACAACTATTAGCAAAGTTTGAAAGGTCTAGTGCCTACAGTTTGTGAGAAAATGACCTAAACGCAAAACTTGAATGTTGACGCCGCCGCCACCGCCGCCTCCGCCGCCGGAAAAGCAACACCTTTGTCTCTTTTTTTCTTCAAAAAGGCGAGAGAAAAACAGATGAAGGGTCGGACGATGAACAAAATGTTTTGATTTCCAGTCAGTAACGTTAAAACGGCAAACAAGCATGCACACATTCACTAGCTGGTACAATAGCAATTCCAGATCAAAGCATGCAAACAAAATAAATATATACCAACTGATTGATTCTAGCTAAAAAAATAGTATAAATAAATAAAACTGAATAACCTTATATGTAAATTAACCAAGTGTACAAAATAGATACTTTGGTAGGAACATGCTGCTGTCATGTAGATGTGTGTATGAAGTTTGGAAGTTGAAGGTTTTTGTTATATGAGTAATGGACTTAAAGGCCCTGGCCTCCAATTAATCATTCTTTGAATATTCCAAAAGTGTAGTATGAACTAGAAGAGATAACTTATAAAAGTGTATAGACCATATTTTAGACAATAATCTTTCTATTGAAACTTCTGTTATCAAATTATCTTGAATCTGTATAATTCTGGTGCATTGAGTACACGGACATTGTCTATAAATTATTCTTATTAATCATTTCTATAGTGTGGACAAAATCATTATTTACATTAGTAAAACTGTCTTCAAATTGTATACAAACGGTATACAAACCTTTTATTTGGCAGAACGCATGTTCTCCGTATGCTAAATACATAGTCAAACATTAAATAACTGGTGGCAAGCTTCTTTAACTATACTGTATGTCCTCTCAACTTTCCTCGAGCGGCATAACATATCATTATTTTCAAAATTTTGCGACTGAAAGTTCTTAGAATCATAGTAATATACCGGTAATGCATTTTTATTACTTTTTCTGGTATTTACACATCAAGGGCCCAATGCAAGGCTACTGTATCTTGTTCTTTATTTATATATAGTTACAACAGTTTCGCTTTCACCCCTCAACATGTTATTTGCCTCTCTACTTACTCTTCTTACCAGTGCTGTGTATCTGCAGCGTATCCCTGTTACTAAAAAAGCTATTTTGCGTAGATTTCTCGAGAGATGTCATGTCTCGGAGTTGGGTTATCTCCTTATACTCATTAGACACGTCACGCAGGAAAAATAACCTGTAACAGAAATAGTGTCCGTGATGATGATGATGATGATGATGATGATGATGATGATGATAACTGTGTTGATTTTGATGATAATAATGGTGTTGATTCATGTGACGACGATGATATGATGATGTTGATGATGATGAGGAAGAGGAGGCGGAATAGGAGCAGGATGAGGATTTTGGTTTTGGTGATAATGGTGGTGGTGGTGGTGGTGGTGGTGGTGGTGGTGGTGGTGGTCGTCGTGGTCGTCGTCGTGGTCGTCGTGGTCGTCGTGGTCGTCGTCGTGGTAATAATGGTGTAATAATGGTGGTAGAGTTGATATCTCAAAAGGAAAAATAACTATGCTGATGGTGCAGTCTTTGAAATTAGCAGTGGCCCAATGGTCTGGCCAGTAAAATCTAAATGGTTTGCACAGCCAGATTTTCAAATTCTAGTGCCCTCAAAGATGAAGGAAACATTCTACCTCTTGAATACAAATGCTAGCTCTATGATAAAGTAATCACGATTCATACACCTTTTGTTAAAAATGACAGATTTACTAGGTATAACATTTATAATATTTCTTTGTGTGTGGTATATTAAGTATATGGTTTAACAATGCTGGCAATGAAATTCATCATGGTCTTCAATACCTCGCAACCGGTAGTTCTGAAACATCTTTTTATCACCACCTAAAAGTCATCTAATTAACTGGTGGTGACAAGCTCTGTGACAGTCCGTCAATCGTATAGCATCAATTATAAGCATAGGTGTGTCTCAGTCATGCTTTTGGAAGCATTATACCATTTACAAATGTTACCCGACGGGGCGTGTTATAGGCATCGGGGACTTTGGGCCAATGACTTGACTTTTAGAGGTAAGCAGCTACCTACCTTTTATTTGCGAGATATACCGGTAATGGTTTTCATTCCAAAATAAAAGTAATGTACGATTTATGGATTACTGACCATTGAACAACAAACTGTGTGCATAGCCTCAATTCTACTTGGTACATCCATCGGACTTTGTGAAACTTAGCAGATGGCTACGGCAAGATTGTAAACAGATCCAGAAGTGTCTATTTTCATTCTACCTAACCATATCAGGTATGAAAACATATAGAAAGTAATGAAAACTGGAGGTTTTTTTAGTAAAAACATATGTCTCTCCCCACTGGGGAAAGGGCAATAAATCATGTGCAACTAGGCTTGGTACTGATCATCCCAAGTTTCGTTGAAATCCGAACTAGTCCAGACAAAGTTTGTGTACTCCGACAAAAATCATTCATATGGAACACGACACCGATATGCGCAACTAGGCTTGGTACTGATCATCCCTGCAATGTTTCACTGAAATCCAGCCAGGGGTTCTGGAGAACTAGTCCTACCAAAGTTTCTGTATAAGGGGCCATAACTCGCCAAATACTATTCAACCGAAACATGGTGATGACATGCACAACTAGGCTTGATACTGATCATCCCTATAAAGTTTTGTTGAAATCAGGCCAAGGGTTCCATGAGAACTAACCAGACAAAGTTTGTGTATAAGGGAGACATAACTGTGCCAAAATTAATTTAACCGGAGGAACACGGCAATGATACGCACAACCAGGCTTGATACTGATCATCCCTGCCAAGTTCCGTTGAAATTCAGAAGAACTAGTCTGGACAAAGTTTGTGTATTAAAACCTTTAAAGACCCATAACTCTGTCAAAAATCATTCAACCAGAACAAGACAATAATATGTGAGACTAGGCCTGGTACTGATCATCCCTGTGAAGTTTCGTTGACATCCGGCCAAGGATTCAGGAGAAAAGTCTGGACAATATTTGTGTATTAAAACTTTTAAAGGGCCATATCTCTGCCAAAAATCATTTAACCAGAACACGGCAATGATATGCGCAACTAGGCTTGGCACTGATCGTCCTTGCCAAGTTTCACTGAAATCTGGCCAGGAATTCAGGAGAACTAGTCCCGACAATGTTTGTGTATTAAAACCTTTGAAGGGCCATAACTCTGCCAAAAATCGTTCAACCAGAACATAGCGAGGATATGCACAGCTAGGCTTGGTACTGATCGTCCTTGCCAAGCTTCGTTGAAATCCGTCCAGGGGTTCAGGAGAACTAGTCCAGACAAAGTTTCGGTATAAGGGGCCATAACTCTGCCAAAAATCAATCAACCGGAACACGGCAATGACATACGCAACTAGGCATGGTACTGATTATTCCTGCAAAGTTTCAACGGAATCTGGCCAGGGGTTCAGCAGAACTAGTCCAGACAACGTTTGTGACATACAGACAATGACAGACAGACGAAAGATAACAGACAGAGAGCACAAAAACAATATATCTCCCCATCAACTTCATGGGGGAAGACATAAAAATTCTCAATTCATATTCGAGGTTTAGGCACCCTGAAATGCACAGTATCTATTTGCATACAGCACCACTGAAAAGAAATGTTCTCGCTCCAGAATGCCTGAATCTATTTTCGAGCCATTTGCTTACACAGTTGCATAGTTTCCCAATTCATACAATCTATATATGAAGTTTTACCTGCTTAAAATGCTTAAGGGTTTAAATTAAATGCACTCAATGCACATAATATATAGGAATATCATACTCAAAGCACAAATATAGGTAAACTACCACACCCAATGCATAAATATAGGACATACATTATACACAATGCACAAAGCTAGCTAATAAATGCTGAACAATACTGCAAGTGCAGTTTATTAGGAGAGAAGATAATCGCTTGCTGCTTTAATATATTAAGAAGCAATTGATTCTCTAATTAACAAACTAAAGCAGTGATCAAAGTATTCCGAATGTGAATTCACGTGTACTCAAACTTACTTTACTTCCTCTTTATCTTTTACAAACACCACCGTATCAGTCATACATAAATAAAAAGAATCCTTGGCACTTTATAACCATTTATTATAAGAACCCTGGCTGAAACAATTGCCCCAAACAGTAGTTTGCTTGCATGCGGGTATATAATGATGTATAACCAAACATGGTTGTTGTGGCTGCAGGTTATTTATAGATGTTTGGCTCATTGCCAGTTATCAACAGTTTAATGCTTGGCGGCTCTATAAAAAAAAAGAGTGGTGATATTACATTTTAATTCAAATTTTTAATAATATTTTACTGATTTTTAAGGTCATATATCGATTTTGTTTTATTGTTATTCAGTGATAAAGAATCTATTTCACTGGTTTAGAAAATAATTCGCTTTCTTTATGAGGCCATTTTGTTTTCATTTTTCATTTTTCTGATTTTACCAATTTTCACACAAATCTGAAGAAACTTCATGGGTTGATTGCCTTTGATGAGAGGATGGCCGCCTATTCAGTTTGAGTCAGTATTTAAAAGGTCAAAGTCCCTGTGATCCAATTTTATTTTTACGGGAGGAGGTTTGGGATTTCTATCCAAAAATAGTTTTAATACGTTGATGTGTTGAATATATTTAAATTAAGATATCCTGAAAGATTTATTGCAAAATATTAAAGCTAATTCAAATTATCTGAGATTTTCTAATTTTCTTCTGCCCCAGCAACAATGAGTGGGAAAAGCAGTCTCAAAAAAGTGTTTTGGCTGTATTTTTCAACCAATTTTTAAAACTAAAAACGTTTTGTTATTTACCATTAATAATTCCAGTTCCAGTGATTCATAATTTATGTAAGTATTGTCTGATATTGTCATGTAAATGATGAAACCGCTTAGGTTGAAACATGCGCCCCAAAACAAGTCTGTGTGTGTCAGTTGAGGAACATTGCTGTTTGTGTGTGTCAGTGAAGGACATTGCCGTCTGTGTGTGTGTCAGTGAAGTACACTGCCGTCTGTGTGTTTCAGTGAAGTACATTGCCGTCTGTGTGTGTCTGTGAAGTACACTGCCGTCTGTGTGTGTCAGTGAAGTACATTGCCGTCTGTGTGTGTCAGTGAAGTACATTGCCGTCTGCGTGTGTCAGTGAAGTACATTGCCGTCTGTGTGTGTCAGTGAAGTAAATTGCCGTCTGTGTGAGTCAGTGAAATACATTGCTGTCTGTGTGAGTTAGTGAAGTACATTGCCGTCTGTGTGAGTCAGTGAAGTACATTGCCGTCTGTGTGATTCAGTGAAGTACATTGCCGTCTGTGTTTGTCAGTGAAGAGTACATTGCCGTCTGTGTGAGTCAGTGAAGTACATTGCCATCTGTGTGAGTCAGTGACGTACATTGCCGTCTGTGTGTGTCAGTGAAGAACATTGCCGTCTGTGTGTGTCAGTGAAGTACATTGCCGTCTGTGTGCGTCAGTGAAGTACATTACCGTCTGTGTGTGTCAGTGAAGTACATTGCCTAATGTTTATAGTAAACTACTGTTTATCTGACAACAAGCTACCAGGATTATTTACAAGTTATACCTCTTATCTGTAAGACAAATCCTGCCAATGCCAAAGTCTGTGTTGATGAGAGAGGAGACCTTTAGCAAACTCTCATCCTCCTTCAGATGTCCATCCTCGACCTTGACCAGATTACACTGGTGACGGTTATCCTCCCAGGAGTCTACACACATCTGGAAGGTTATCTGGTCTACATCTGAAATATATCACAGTGGTCTACACATCTGGAAGGTTATCTGGTCTACATCTGAAATATATCACAATGATCTACACATCTGGAAGGTTATCTGGTCTACATCTGAAATATATCACAGTGGTCTACACATTTGTAAGGTTATCTGGTCTACATCTGAAATATATCACAGTGATCTACACATTTGTAAGGTTATCTGGTCTACATCTGAAATATATCACAGTGGTCTACGTATCTGGAAGGTTTTCTGGTCTACATCTGAAATATATCACAGTGATCTACACATCTGGAAGGTTATCTGGTCTACATCTGAAATATATCACATGGGTCTACACATCTGTAAGGTTATCTGGTCTACATCTGAAATATATCACAGTGATCTACACATCTGGAAGGTTATCTGGTCTACATCTAAAATATATCACAGTGGTCTACACATCTGGAAGGTTATCTGGTCTACATCTGAAATATATCACAGTGATCTACACATCTGTAAGGTTATCTGGTCTATATCTGAAATATATCACAGTGATCTACACATCTGTAAGGTTATCTGGTCTATATCTGAAATATATCACAGTGATCTACACATCTGGAAGGTTATCTGGTCTATATCTGAAATATATCACAGTGATCTACACATCTGTAAGGTTATTTGGTCTACATCTGAAATATATCAGGAAGGTTATCTGGTATACATCTCAAATATATCAGGAAGGTTATCTAGTCTACATCTCAAATATATCAGGAAGGTTATCTGGTATACATCTCAAATATATCAGGAAGGTTATCTGGTCAACATCTCAAATATATCAGGAAGGTTATCTGGTCTATATCTGAAATATATCAGGAAGGTTATCTGGTCAACATCTCAAATATATCAGGAAGGTTATCTGGTCTATATCTGAAATATATCAGGAAGGTTATCTGGTATACATCTCAAATATATCAGGAAGGTTATCTGGTCTACATCTCAAATATATCAGGAAGGTTATCTGGTATACATCTCAAATATATCAGGAAAGTTATCTAGTCTACATCTCAAATATATCAGGAAGGTTATCTGGTATACATCTCAAATATATCAGGAAGGTTATCTGGTCAACATCTCAAATATATCAGGAAGGTTATCTGGTCTATATCTGAAATATATCAGGAAGGTTACCTGGTCTACATCTGAAATATATCAGGAAGGTTTATCTGGTCTACATCTGAAATACATGTGGTGGGTTTCTGGTCTACATTTGAAATACATCAGGAAGGTTATCTCATATACATCTGAAATATATCAGGAAGGTTATCTTATCTACATCTGAAATACATCAGGAAGGTTATCTGGTCTACATCAGAATTACACCAGGAAGGTTATCTGGTCTACATCTGAAATACATCAGGAAGGTTATCTGGTCTACATCTGAAATACATCAGGAAGGTTATCTGGTCTACATTTGAAATATATCAGGAAGGTTATCTTATCTACATCTGAAATACATCAGGAAGGTTATCTGGTCTACATCAGAATTACACCAGGAAGGTTATCTGGTCTACATCTGAAATACATCAGGAAGGTTATCTGGTCTACATCTGAAATACATCAGGAAGGTTATCTGGTCTACATTTGAAATATATCAGGAAGGTTATCTTGTATACATCTGAAATACATCAGGAAGGTTATCTGGTATACATCTGAAATACATCTGGAAGGTTATCTGGTCTACATCAGAATTACACCAGGAAGGTTATCTGGCCTACATCTGAAATACATCTGGAAGGTTATCTGGTCTACATCTGAAATACATCAGGAAGGTTATCTGGTCTACATCTGAAATACATCAGGAAGGTTATCTGGTCTACATCTGAAATACATCACAGTGATCTACACATCTGGAAGGTTATCTGGTCTGCAACTGAAATATATCACAGTGATCTGCACATCTGGAAGGTTATTTGATCTACATCTGAAATATATCACAGTGATCTACACATCTGGAAGGTTATCTGGTCTATATCTGAAATATATCACAGTGATCTCCACATCTGGAAGGTTATCTGGTCTACATCTGAAATATATCACAGTGATCTACACATCTGGAAGGTTATCTGGTCTTCATCTGAAATATATCACAGTGATCTGAACATCTGGAAGGTTATTTGGTCTACATCTGAAATATATCACAGTGGTCTACACATTTGTAAGGTTATCTGGTCTATATCTGAAATATGTCACAGTGATCTACACATCTGTAAGGTTTACTGGTCTATATCTGAAATATATCAAAAAGATTATCTAGTCTACATCTGAAATACATCAGGTAGGTTATCTGGTGTACATCTGAAATATATCAAGGTGGTTTACACATCTGGAAGGTTATCTGGTCTACATCTGAAATATATCAGGAAGATTATCTAGTCTACATCTGAAATACATCAGGTAGGTTATCTGGTGTACATCTGAAATATATCAGGAAGGTTATCTGGTCTACATCTGAAATAAATCAGGAAGGTTATCTGGTCTACATCTGAAATACATCAGAAGGTTATCTTTTCTACATCTGGAATATATCAGGAAGGTTATCGCATATACATCTGAAATACATGAGAGAGGTTATCTGGTCTACATCTGAAATAAATCAGGAATGTTATATGGTCTACATCTGAAATACATCTGGAACGTTATCTGGTCTACATCAGAAATATATCAGGAAGGTTTATCTGGTCTACATCTGAAATACATCTGGTGGGTTTCTGGTCTACATTTGAAATACATCTGGAAGGTTATCTGGTCTACATCTGAAATATATCAGGAAGGTTATCTGGTCTACATCTGAAATACATCAGGAAGGTTATCTGGTCTACATCTGAAATATATCAGGAAGGTTATCTGGTATACATCTGAAATACATCAGAAAGGTTATCTGAAATACATGTGAAATAAATCAGGAATGTTATCTGGTCTACATCTGAAATACATCTGGAAGGTTATCTGGTCTACATCAGAAATACACCAGAAAGGTTATCTGGTCTACATCTGAAATACATCAGGAAGGTTATCTGGTCTACATCTGAAATACATCTGGAAGGTTATCTGGTATACATCTGAAATATATCAGGAAGGTTATCTGGTCTACATCTGAAATACATCAGGAATGTTATCTGGTCCACATCTGAAATACATCCGGAAGGTTATCTGGTCTACGTCTGAAATACATCAGGAAGGTTATCTGGTCTACATCTGAAATTCATCAGAAGGTTATCTGGTCTACATCTGAGATGAATGGATTCGTAAAAGTTTGCTGTATTGCACTGGGCATTTTAGAAAGTAAACCTCGTTTTTAAGTCTCATCTCAATGACTGGTCATGGACATTAATCATACAGTTATGAGTCATCTCATCCCAGAGGTCAACACACATCTGGAATAGTTTCTGGTCATTATCTGAACTAAATCTGGAAGGTTATCTGGTTTACATCTGAAATAAATCATATTGCTAGAGGTCATCTTTAAGAGAAATGAGCATGCAGAACAGGAGTTATCAGGAGTAGAATTTTTAATTCGAAAAACAGGCAAATAAACCAACAGATATACAGAGAAAGTATAAAAACTAAACTTACAAGTTTGCCTCTGTGACAGTGTGAGGGCCTCAAAGAGTCGCCGTATTGTATCAAAGTCATTGGTCATCTCCAGCAGAGACACATATTCTACAAACTCATCATATTCTGGAAACATAAACATGTGAACAAAATATTTTTTCATAGATATTTACTGGTTCTGAGTAAAAGGGACTGTCCTCAATCTGAGACGGTATTGATGTTAAAAGATAGGCATAACAGACTGTCCAATGCTGTATATGGCCACGGTGGTCCGGTGGATAGCTCTTTGCCAGGCTAATGCATAGTTCCGACATCCATTCCTAGCTCTACCCTGTATTGTCCATATGTCAGGTATTCACATACATTCACCATGTGCTCCGTGTTTGTGAGGGAGCAGGTGCTTTTCTAATTGGTGTAAATACATGATGCACTTCTGATTGGGCCAAACGTCTAAAGGATACAAGCTTGATTGACAGTTCGTAACTATGCATGGCTTCTTTCACATAATACCGTAACCAATAAATTTCAATAACTATATATTTCAACAGAAAGCTGGCGACTACACGCTACGGCAGTGACAATAGCTCTTTGTTCGCTTTAAAACAGACGAGCTTATTAAATTAAATGAAACAGGATTTTACATCTAGTTAACACATCATATTATATTATATTGGGACAGCAACCTCAGAGGGAGAGGAGATGAACGATGACGCTTCCCTTCAGATATGTTGTAGTTGCAGACGACGATCAAATGTTGGCAATTATAGCTCTTTCTTTTTCTTTGAAAAAGTCTAGCAAAGAGGTGAGCTATTTAACTAATAGATTCAAGAAACTTACCAGTTGAAGTTTGATCCTAATTCTGTTGTGCTAAGCAGCAGGAATTATATGAGATGAAAACGTGACAGATATAATCTATTAAATATACGGAGGAAAAAAAGTTTAGCAAGTTTTTTAGATGAAATAATACAGTATACAAGATATACTGACATTTTGGGACTTTACGGGCTTGACCCCTACGTTCATTTATTTGTACAACATTAAGATGTTCGACTGTTATTGATGTGTGTTTAATAAAATATTGTGTCTATGGCAGTAGTTTCTTGATTTTACAACCAAAAATGTATTATTTCCGGGGTGCAACAAAAACTTTTTCCCCTCAGTATAGTATGTATAATATATACAGTAACACTGTACTGACTGAGATCTCTATCTGGTATAGACAGGGGATCCATCCTGATCTTCTTCATGCCATGCTCAGTGTGCTGGTCCCCCGAATCTACATATTCCATGATGTCCAGCAATGGGACATGGTTCGGCTTCTTTTTCAGGTCAGACAACTCTGCCTCTGTCAACTTGCCACGCAAGTCCTTCAACAGCCTGCAATGATAGGTAGAATTCACATACCACTGGTGATGAGGAAAACATTCTATTTTTTGCTGACAACAAAGAAAGTCAATTCAATTAAAATGTTGATCTCATATAAACAACATTACCAAGGGCGATTCCAGAGGGGGCACCCCCCCCCACACCCTGCCCCACACCATAAAACCTTCCAAAAGTAACAACAACAAAACAAAATACATGTTTTTTAAACTTTTTTTTTTTGCCATTTTTAGTGGGGAATTTGTTTACGTCCCATAAAAAGGCCTAAAATTTGAAAAGTAGTTTTTATTTGGCAAGTTTTTTGTTTTTTTGCTTATCAACCCCGTTTGTAAATGTTATGCCCCCATACCCACTAAAATGATATCCTGGATCCGCCCCTGATTACAATCCAATCCGGAGGAATCCGGGTTCACCCTTCCGTTACCACCTACTTCTCTTCACACACCCAGATACTGATGTCACTGATTTCGTGTCCTGTCAAATGAGGCAGTAACAATATAGTTACTTTAATTTATCACACAGGTTAGTTTGTTTGATGTTAAACATCAGTTTTCAGCGCATTTTAGGCTATGTATGACGGTCGATTTATAGTTGGTGACGCAGACCACCCAATTATCCCTGGGTAGAACCAGTACTGTACCTCCCGCCATCTGTACGAATCGACACTTTCTCAGAAGTCGAGCTCCCAGTGGGATTCAAACCCACAGCGGCGCGAGGCTTGATGGTTTCAAATGCAGCATCTTTACCCTCTCAACCATGGACACACAGTTTGATCACACAGAGGATATATATGAATTAATACATTTAATTACAGGTAATAGTTGACTTTTAATTATTGCTCAGTATGACTTAAATTACTTTGTAGGCAATATCCTAATATTATTTGTAGATTGATCAATGAATTAAGACTTTCAATTACAGAAGATATTCCATTAGAGAAAGATCATCCGTCGTTGAGGAGTTAACAACGTTGCATTGTCCTTTTAGTCTCTCACCGCTGTGGGTCGAATCCCACTGGGAGCTAAACTTGTGAGAAAGTGTCTATTCTTTCGGATTGCGGGAGGTATACAGTACTGGTTCTACCCAGGAAAAGTGAGTGGTCTGCCTCTACCACAAACAATCGACTGTCATACACAGCCTAAAATGATGGTAAAAATGATGGTAAAAATGATGTTAAACACCAAACAAACAAATCAATTACAGAAAATACGTACATGTTACCTTAATTGAATGTTTCAAATGCTGCTCAGTATGACTCACTTTGTAGGTAATATTCTAGGATTATTTGTTGACAGATTGATGAAGTCATCAATGGCTGCCATCTTCTTTCCGTCTGCTAGGTGGAACAATGAGCGTAGATACAGATACGACATCCGGTCATCATAGTCGGGACATACCTGAAATTGAGGCATTATAAATTTGATGAAAGGGAAATCACCTGAAACTTTCACTGGATCAATGTTAGCATATATTAATACCTGCTTAAATAATTTAATTTTTGAAATAATTCTATATAGAAGTATTTTATTATATGTTATTAGTTTTCTTTCCAAGTTATATTTAGAAAGAGGTGCGAGGTACACCCAATTACACTTAGTCAGAGATGTGGAGATTTTCCAAGTTATATTTAGCAAATAGGTGTGCGGATTTCCGAGTTATATTTAGCAAGGTGTGGGATTTTCTAAGTCATATTTAGAAAGAAGTGTGCGGATTTCCGAGTTATATCTAGCAAGGTGTGGGATTTTCCAAGTTATATTTAGAAAGAAGTGTGGGGATTTACCAAGTTATATTTAGCATCAGGTGTGGCGATTATCCAAGTTTTATTTAGCACAAGGTGTAGGGATTTTCCAAGTTTTATTTAGCATGAGGTGTGTATATTTTCCAAGTTATATTTATTAAGATGTATGAGGCTTTTATTAGTTATATTTAGCACATGGTGTGGGTACTTTTCCAAGTCATATTTAGAAAAAAATCAATAAAAAAATCCAAGTTATATTTACCTTTAGGTTTTACTTTGTTGCTTTTCATTGTTATATTTAGCATGATATGTGTTAATTACGACCAACATCATATACAGTCACTACAGAAAAACTTTATTTAATATCATACACACCTTAATAGCTTCTGTCAATTTCTTTATACATTTCTGGACGTAGCTCTGCGTTTCTGTAACATCATGTAAATGGAATGGAGTGATCTCACTTCTCTCCATTGGGGCATTCTGAGTAATTGTGTCTTGTTTCTGAAGTCGACGTCTGAAATATCAAACAGCAATGATCAAACCAGCAATAATCAAACCAGCAATAAGCAATAGCTGCAGATGTCACTCATCTACAGGGTTAAAGCTGTTTCTTTACAATGCAACATCAACAGCTGACGTCATTCATCTACATGCTTAAAGCTGTTTCCTAACAATGAAGCATCAATAGCAGATGTCCCTCATCTACAGGGTTAAAACTGTTTCCTAACAATGCAACATCAACAGCTGACGTCATTCATCTAGCTGTTTTCTAACAATGCAGCATCAATAGCAGATGTCCCTCATCTACAGGGTTAAAACTGTTTCCTAACAATGCAACATCAACAGCTGACGTCATTCATCTAGCTGTTTCCGAAAAAATGCAGCATCAATAGCAGAGGTTGCCTAACAATGAAACATCAATAGCAGAGGTTACTCATCTACTGGGTTATAGCTGTTTCCTAACAATGCAGCATCAATAGCAGAGGTTTCCTAACAATGCAACATCAATAGCAGAGGTTACTCATCTACTGGGTTATAGCTGTTTCCTAACAATGCAGCATCAATAGCAGAGGTTTCCTAACAATGCAATATCAATAGCAGAGGCTACTCATCTACTGGGTTATAGCTGTTTCCCAACAATGCAGCATCAATAGCAGATGCCCCTCATCTACTGGGTTATAGCTGTTTCCCAACAATGCAACATCAATAGCAGATGCCCCTCATCTACTGGGTTATAGCTGTTTCCCAAAAGAGCAACACTAACTGACTCTTCATCAACAAAGTAGTTGAGGTACATTGTAAAGCTTTATTATTTTTATTTTTTTGTTGCGATACATTTAACATGCCGCCTGTATACATAAAACATGTATATTGTCTATGACACAGAGGCTACGACCCTCACTGCATCGCCATTGGGCTTTTCTAAATGCAAAGTACAAGTCTGGTCAGCAAAAGAAATGTCTTGAAACTTATTTAAAGGTTACGATTTTAGGTTGTTTTATGCCTAAGTCTAGACAAAACATGACTGTTGTCTAGGATCTATGACAAAGGTTAAACTTAAGGTAGAGTTAGAGAACAGTGAAGATATTGATACCAGTTGTTAATACATCAAAACTGAGTTCATTTGTCACTTTCTATTGAATGCACATAATCTAGCTTGCTGACTGCAAGACTTCTGTGAAAAATACTACAATCGTTTGCATTTATTTTGCTTCATGCGACTGTATAAGTGTATGAATTTATAGTATGACAAACTATGTGGCTACCAGCTCCATTTTCAGCTCCCTCTATAGTATGACAAACTATCCGGCTACCAGCTCCATTTATAGTACGGAAACTATGTCGCTACCAGCTCCATTTATATTATGGAAACTATGTGACTACCAGCTCCCTCTATAGTATGACAAACTATGCGGCTGCCAGCAGAATTTCACACGATTTCGTCATACCTAGTTTCAGCTGTATATCAAACATCAATTATTAACTAGAGCATAACATCAGACAACACCACAAGCTGAAAGAATAATTCACCATTATCTGTCAAACACGCTCTGACGTTGACACAAAGGTGTCAGAGAATCGCTAATATACCTTCTGTCAGCGCCACCTGGCACTGACTTAGATTTTCCAAAACCTCGTGTCTTCATCTCCAGATCTGACCAGTAGTCCGTCTGCTCCACCATAGTACGCTCTTCTAGAAATATCTTGAACATATCTGTCTTGAAAACCTGTAAAAATTGTATCTTAACATAGCTATCTTGAAACAACAATCATATGAATGAATTTTAAAGTCTCACTTTAAGAAAATTATTCAGATGTAGATTAATATGTGTGTAGGTACTCTTTAAATTATATTATAACAAGAGGTCAATGACCTTGAAGCTCTACTGATTGATTTTGATTTCAGGAAGTAGTCGCTACAAACTGGTTTTTTGAAAATCTATTTTTAGCCGTGGTGGCCATCTTGAATTTCCGGCCGACCTGAAATTTTGCTAGGATCAATAAGACATCAAGAGCAACATTCCTGTGAAGTTTTATGAAAATCCGTCAAGTAGTTTCAGAGAAGTAGTCGCTACAAGTTTTCATTATATAACTCTATGTAAACAAACATGGCCACTGGCAGCCATGTTTAACGTCAAATCAAAATAATGTTCGACTTGAATAACCATCATGTCATGCTGATCATTTTCGAAAAAGTCCCATATCAATATCACTTATAGTTTTCAAGAAGTAGTCGCTACAAAGTTGTATTTTGAAAATCTATTTTTAGCCATGGCGGCCATCTTGAATTTCCGGCCGACCTGAAATTTTGCTAGGATCAATTAGACATCAAGAGCAACATTCCTGTGAAGTTTTATGAAAATCCGTCAAGTAGTTTCAGAGAAGTAGTCGCTACAAGTTTTCATTATATAACTCTATGTAAACAAAGATGGCCACTGGCAGCCATGTTAAATGTCGAATCAAAATAATGTTCGACTCGGATAACCATCATGTCATGCTGATCATTTTAGAAAAAGTCCCATATCAATATCACTTATAGTTTTCAAGAAGTAGTCGCTACAAACTTATTTTTTAAAAAATTATTTTTAACTGTGGCAGCCATCTTGAATTTCTGGCCGATCTGAAATTTTGCTAGGATCAATTAGACATTAAGAGCAACATTCCTGTAAAATTTCATGAAAATCCGCCAAGTAGTTTCAGAGGAGTAGTCGCTACAAGTTTTTACTATATAACTCTATGTAAACAAAGATGGCCGCTGGCAGCCACGTTTAACGTCGAATCAAAACGATTTTTGATAAGGACCAACATCATGTCATGCTGATCATTTTAGAAAAAGTCCCATATCAATATCACTTATAGTTTTCAAGAAGTAGTCGCTACAAACTTGTATTTTGAAAATCTATTTTTAGCCGTGGCGGCCATCTTGAATTTCCGGCCGACCTGAAATTTCGCTAGGATCATTTAGACATCAAGAGCAACATTCCTGTGAAGTTTCATGAAAATCCGTCAAGTAGTTTCAGAGGAGTAGTCGCTACAAGTTTTCATTATATAACTCTATGTAAACAAAGATGGCCACTGGCAGCCATGTTTAACGTCAAATCAAAAGGATTTTCGACAAGGACCAACACCATGTCATGCTGATCATTTTAGAAAAAGTCCCATATCAATATCACTTATAGTTTTCAAGAAGTAGTCGCTACAAACTTGAATTTAAAAAAATTATTTTTAGCTTTGGCGGCCATCTTGGATTTCACATCAACATGAATTTTTGCTAGGATCAACTAGACTTCATGGGCAACATTTCTGTAAAGTTTTATGAATATCCATCCAGTAGTTTCAGAGGAGTAGTCGCTACAAATAAAAGTTAACGGACGGACAGACGGACGGACAGACGGACAGACGGACGGCTGACGGACGCCGTACCACGGCATAAGCTCTGCTGATCTCTGATCAGTAGAGCTAAAAACACAGACTGATGTCAAATTATACTATGAACACCTAAATCGTTGCATGTTTTATTTACTCTAATGTCACTATTGCAAATAATTCAAACTGGCTATAATAATGGACCATCTTTAGGTATAGATACTTTTTTCTATTTTGGTTCGGCTCAAATCTTGAACATAGCTGTCTTAAAAACTTGGCAACAGCAATGATATTTCAAAATTTAAACCTGCCACCAACAATCAGACACAGTTTAGCAGATCCATTAAACATAATTACAGACCAATAGTCACTTCATATACCAATTAAGGACTAACAACTGTTTATGGGAGGGAGTACACCCATCGAACATACAGCTCCATTAATCACTCAATCTGTAAAGGGACACGTGGCAATCTTGAGTACACCCATCGAACATACAGCTCCATTAATCACTCAATCTGTAAAGGGACATGTGGCAATCTTGAGTACACCCATCGAACATACAGCGCCATTAATCACTGAATCTGTAAAGGGACACGTGGCAATCTAGAGTACACCCATCGAACATACAGCTCCATTAATCACTCAGTCTGTAAAGGTACACCTGGCCATCTTGAGTACACCCATCGAACATACAGCGCCATTAATCACTCAATCTGTAAAGGGACACGTGGCCATCTTAAGTACACCCATCGAACATACAGCTCCATTAATCACTCAAACTGTAAAGGGACACGTGGCAATCTTGAGTACACCCATCAAACATACAGCGCAATTAATCACTCGATCTGTAAAAGGACACGTGGCAATCTTGAGTACACCCATCGAACATACAGCTCCATTAATCACTCAATCTGTAAAGGGACACGTGGCCATCTTGAGTACACCCATCGAACATACAGCTCCATTAATCACTCAATCTGTAAAGGGACACGTGGCAATCTTGAGTACACCCATCGAACATACAGCGCCATTAATCACTCAATCTGTAAAGGGACACGTGGCCATCTTGAGTACACCCATCGAACATACAGCTCCATTTATCACTCAATCTGTAAAGGGACACCTGCCAACCTTGAGTACACCCATCGAACATACAGCGCCATTAATCACTCAGTTTGTAAAGGGACACGTGGCCATCTTGAGTACACCCATCGAACATACAGCTCCATTTATCACTCAATCTGTAAAGGGACACGTGGCAATCTTGAGTACACCCATCGAACATACAGCGCCATTAATCACTCAATCTGTAAAGGGACACATGGCAATCTTGAGTACACCCATCGAACATGCAGCTCCATTAATCACTCAATCTGTAAAGGGACACGTGGCAATCTTGAGTACACCCATCGAACATACAGCGCCATTAATCACTCAATCTGTAAAGGGACACGTGGCCATCTTGAGTACACCCATCGAACATACAGCGCCATTAATCACTCAGTCTGTAAAGGGACAGGTGGCAATCTTGAGTACACCCATCGAACATACAGCTCCATTAATAACTTAATCTGTAAAGGGACACGTGGCAATCTTGAGTACACCCATCGAACATACAGCTCCATTAATCACTCAATCCGTAAAGGGACACGTGGCCATCTTGAGTACACCCATCGAACATACAGCTCCATTAATCACTCAATCTGTAAAGGGACACGTGGCAATCCTGAGTACACCCATCGAACATACAGCTCCATTAATCACTCAATCTGTAAAGGGACAAGTGGCAATTTTGAGTACACCCATCGAACACAGCTCCATTAATCACTCAATCTGTAAAGGGACACGTGGCAATCCTGAGTACACCCATCGAACATACAGCTCCATTAATCACTCAATCTGTAAAGGGACACGTGGCAATGCTGAGTACACCCATCAAACATACAGCTCCATTAATCACTCAATCTGTAAAGGGACACGTGGCAATCTTGAGTACACCCATCGAACATACAGCTCCATTAATCACTCAATCTGTAAAGGGACACGTGGCAATCTTGAGTACACCCATCGAACATACAGCTCTATTAATCACTCAATCTGTAAAGGGACATGTGGCAATCTTGAGTACACCCATCGAACATATAGCGCCATTAATCACTCAATCTGTAAAGGGACATGTGGCAATCTTGAGTACACCCATCGAACATACAGCGCCATTAATCACTCAATCTGTAAAGGGACACGTGGCAATCTTGAGTACACCCATCGAACATACAGCTCCATTAATCACTCAATCTGTAAAGGGACACGTGGCAATCTTGAGTACACCCATCGAACATACAGCGCCATTAATCACTCAATCTGTAAAGGGACACGTGGCAATCCTGAGTACACCCATCGAGCATACAGCTCTATTAATCACTCAATCTGTAAAGGGACATGTGGCAATCTTGAGTACACCCATCGAACATACAGCTCCATTTATCACTCAATCTGTAAAGGGACACGTGGCAATCTTGAGTACACCCATCGAACATACAGCTCCATTAATCACTCAATCTGTAAAGGGACACGTGGCAATCTTGAGTACACCCATCGAACATACAGCGCCATTAATCACTCAATCTGTAAAGGGACACGTGGCAATCCTGAGTACACCCATCGAACATACAGCTCCATTAATCACTCAATCTGTAAAGGGACACGTGGCAATCTTGAGTACACCCATAGAACATACAGCTCCATTAATCACTCAATCTGTAAAGGGACACGTGGCAATCTTGAGTACACCCATCGAACATACAGCGCCATTAATCACTCAATCTGTAAAGGGACACGTGGCCATCTTGAGTACACCCATTGAACATACAGCGCCATTAATCACTCAATCTGTAAAGGGACACGTGGCAATCTTGAGGTATTATCAAGCATTAAAACTAACATCTCAATTTAGTTCCATTTTGAATTTAAACCTGCTTGCATAGGTATAATTAAAAAGTAAGAAACATTTGGAGTTACTTAATTTTCTTGATTATTCTACCATATGTTTAAATAAAACAGCAATGAATATTCATAATTATTACGTGATTTAAAAACAAACAACCCCATTGTCAACATAATGAGTGCATTTACATGCACAAATGGAGAACATGCATTTGCTTTGGTTAAAAGTAGTGGATAGTGGTAATTATCGACGTTCATAAGGATAACAATAGAAGTTAGTTCATTTTTCATTCAGTGTGTAGATTGTGCATCTTTCATTCTGCATTCATTCTGAGTTCATTCTCCGTTCGGTCTGCATTTCTGCGTTTGTTCTGCATTTATTTGGTGTACTTGAATGTAACTGGGTCTGTAAGCTACAAGGCAAGCACACCACCACCTGACCATGCTGCCACCCACTTCTCAACCAAGCACACCACCACCTCACCATGCTGCCACCCACTTCTCAACCAAGCACACCATCATCTGACCATGCTGCCATCCACTTCTCAACCAAGCACACCACCACCAGACCATGCTGACACCCACATCTCAACCAAGCACACCACCACCAGACCATGCTGCCACCCACTTCGCAACCAAGCACACCATCATCTGACCATGCTGCCAACCACTTCTCAACCAAGCACACCACCACCTGACCATGCACGCTGCCACCCACTTCTCAACCAAGCATTCCACCACCTGACCATGCTGCCAGCCACTTCTCAACCAAGCACACCACCACCTGACCATGCTGCCACCCACTTCTCAACCAAGCACACCATCACCTGACCATGCTGCAACCCACTTCTCAACCAAGCACTCCACCACCTGACCATGCTGCCACCCACTTCTCAACCAAGCACACCACCACCTGACCATGCTGTCCCCACTTCTCAACCAAGCACTCCAACACCTGACCAAGCTGCCACCCACTTCTCAACCAAGCACACCATCATCTGACCATGCTGCCACCCACTTCTCAACCAAGCACACCACCACCTGACCATGCTGCCACCCACTTCTCAACCAAAATAGTTATGATGTTATACCCTCTGATAGAATTCTCTGTCTTTGGCAGTCTGTTGGTTGAGGAACTGCTCCCTGTCGAAGTGATTGTGTTCCACTCGAAGCTTGTACACAACTCCCCTGGGTTACAAAAGAAACAAATATTTTTTACAAATATATGCCTGGTTAAACCATTTCAAATCACTGAAAGACATTGAATATAGGTTAAATCTTGTCAAAACTCAGCAACGTAGGTCAAGGTAGGTATTTGTTACCTACTTAAATCAAAATACAGAGTGATCATCAATGTTACTGATATAGAGTACTAATGACGACTGTCCAGTAGGGTAAATGCTATCTTAGAAACCGAATCCAAACCCAAATAAGGGGCCCTGTATAGAGCATGTAGACCATCTAATGGTGGTTCTGTATAGAGCATGTAGACCATCTAATGGTGGTTCTGTATAGAGCATGTAGACCATCTAATGGTGGTTCTGTATAGAGCATGTAGACCATCTAATGGTGGTTCTGTATAGAGCATGTAGACCATCTAATGGTGGTTCTGTATAGAGCATGTAGACCATCTAATGGTGGTTCTGTATAGAGCATGTAGACCATCTAATGGTGGTTCTGTATAGAGCATGTAGACCATCTAATGGTGGTTCTGTATAGAGCATGTAGACCATCTAATGGTGGTTCTGTATAGAGCATGTAGACCATCTAATGGTGGTTCTGTATAGAGCATGTAGACCATCTAATGGTGGTTCTGTATAGAGCATGTAGACCATCTAATGGTGGTTCTGTATAGAGCATGTAGACCATCTACTGGTGGCCCTGTATACAGCATGTAGACCATCTACTGGTGGTCCTGTATACAGCATGTAGACCATCTACTGATGGCCCTGTATAGAGCATGTAGACCATCTAATGGTGGCCCTGTATAGAGCATGTAGACCATCTACTGGTGGCCCTGTATAGAGCATGTAGACCATCTACTGGTGGCCCTGTATACAGCATGTAGACCATCTACTGGTGGTCCTGTATACAGCATGTAGACCATCTACTGGTGGCCCTGTATACAGCATGTAGACCATCTACTGGTGGTCCTGTATACAGCATGTAGACCATCTACTGGTGGCTCTGTATAGAGCATGTAGACCATCTACTGGTGGCCCTGTATACAGCATGTAGACCATCTACTGTCGGCCCTGTATACAGCATGTAGTCCATCTACTGGTGGCCTTGTATAGAGCATGTAGACTATCTACTGGTGGCCCTGTATACAGCATATAAACTATCTACTGGTGGCCCTGTATAGAGCATGTACACCATCTACTGGTGGCCCTGTATACAGCATGTAGACCATCTACTGGTGGCCCTGTATAGAGCATGTAGACCATCTACTGGTGGCCCTGTATAGAGCATGTAAACCATCTACTGGTGGCCCTGTATAGAGCATGTAGACCATCTACTGGTGGCCCTATATAGAGCTGGTAGACTCTCTCCTGGTTCACATGGCTCTTTCTTGCAAACCAGTTAAGGTCATCTGCACTTTACATGAGTGCTAGAAAGCCTGATCTTACACATGCAGGGAGATAAGCATCAAACGCATCAACAATGGCACTGATGTAGTCATTGTGTAAATAAACATTCAAAATGTTAGTAATTGGTGACCTCAGAGCAAAAATTTCAACGGTATAGTACATGCAAAAAAATTAATCTTTCATGGGTATCCGGTTCGGCGTGTTTTTTTTATATTATATGGTCTTGAAACTCTAACCTAAATATAGCTGTATTGACAACTATTCTTGTCGTGTCTACCTATATCTATCGATTTTTGGCTGATTGAGATAAATCAATATTTAATGCGTATCAGATATATACAAACAATGAGCTGTGGTGTTTTTTTAATTAATATTTTTAATTACATTTTACCAATTTTAAAAGTCATACACCGATAGAAAGTGTGCAAAATTTCCTTTTTAAACAATTAATTTTCTTTATTGTTATTCGGTGATAAAGAATCTATTTCGCCAGTTTTGAAACAACTCGTTTTCTTCATTAGGAGATTTTTTGTTGTGGAGGCAGATATCAGTTTTTCCTTTGTAGAACCAGTACTGTACAATTCCTGCCATCCATAAGAACAAACACTTTCTCACTTGCCCTTATATGAGATCTCAGTTAAAAGGTGAAGGAGCACTGATGCTAACAAATCAGAAAACAGCCTTTTTAAAAACTCAAATGCTTCAACTTTGATGTTACTGTTCCAATTGTGCTGGTTTTTAAAATTTTCCGAGCTTTCTTTCACTGATAACCAACTCGCTGACCAAGTCTTGCGAAGATTGGATGAAATAGAAGGATCTGAATTGTTAACAAAGCAAAATCCTGTATCTTTTCATAATTTCAGGACGAAAACTGTGCCGTTTCCATTGTGTACAATGGCAATCCGGTGTTTTTTTTTAATCATATTTGCTGTCTGTTTGTACCCCACCCACACAGTTAACTAAAGTGCTACCAGTAAATTTGGACAATCTGAAATGCTTCATGGTGAGTTGGATTACCAATACATAAAAAGTCAGCAGAATGAAAATCATTATCACCATCTGACAAACAAACAATTACCTGAACAAGTTGACCATCAGTTCTAGACAGGCGTGTGTGATGGCCGTGTTTTGCTCCTGGACCTTCTTGATTCTGTACTGTCTCAAATCATCCATGTTGTAACAGAACGGTCTGGAATAGAAGCAGTGCTGCTTCAAACATTGAGTTTACCGGTTGTAACTCGCAAGCAGAAGGAACAAGTTTTTCGCAAAAAAAAGCAAGTAAGAAATGTCACCAATAGGTGACAAACCCCACAGAACAGGTTTTCTTGGAGTAATTTGTACACTGTTGAAATGCTAATGCTGTTTAATTAAATTGAATGTTGTTTAACGGCTCATCAACACAGTATAGGTTATTTAGAGCTGCCCCAGAGAGAGTGGAAGGATACATAGGAATCCGGGAACCGTGCCCTGTTCTTATTATCGAATAGATTCCTATGGTTCTTTAACGTGCTCGGATGATAGACCGATACACGGGACCGCCCGGTTTACGTCCCCATCCGACGGACGAGGCTAAGCGAAAGTGTCTTGCCCAAGAACACACCAACGAAACTCAGTGGCACCCCGGAGGGTTGAATCCGGGGCCTCTGGTAACAAATCTGCCACGCTACCGACTGCGCCACACCCTCCTCTCCTAAACATTTACCCTTATGTAATTTTCGAGTTATGGCAAAGACACAATTTTGATGCATTTGATCTTGGACCTACAAGTGTGACACGTGACACACACCCCTTATTGTGTTTAACATTTGTGTGAAGTTTCATGAAATTTAGTCTAGATTACTGCTACGCTTGCTTGTTTTCAAGACAAACGTCTAGAACAGTCCTTTGGAACAAAGTTTGATTTTTGCCGATACACTGGTATCGTTTCTGATTGGCTGAGACAGGAACACCTGGTATCCAGGATATACAGAAAGGCAGAAAGACAATACATTTGTTAATAAACGAAGATAAACAAAGAGGGAAACTTCATTATTAAATTGACGAACTAAATACGGATGGTCATACATACTTTAATAATAAAAAAAAATTACGGTCACGTGCTTCCACTTTCATTTTTTTTTCCTGCACAAACAGTCAAGACGTTTGTATTTACAATCAAGCGTCATAGATGATCAAGACTACATGAAATTCCTTTCAGTACTTTCAAAGTTATGGCTGAAACACGGTTGTTTTTTAACAAACAGTGCGATAACTATATGCTCCCTCACTCTGGAGGCATACAAAGTTTACTGCCTGCTATACTTAGTAAACTCTGTAAATATTTGTTTTTTTATCACCCTGTTAATTTCTGAAATACTTGCACATAATTTTATATACACAGATTGAAGAAACTCAACCATATTGGAACTATAATACAGCTACATGTTATTATTACAAACAGCACAACATTTAGTTAATGGCATGAATAACCCTGCGCATAAAAAACTGTTCCAAATAAATGCCATGCATAATTATAACTGCCAGGCATAAGAATAACTGCTGTGCATAATATCTGCCATGCATAATAACTGCCATGCATAATAACTGTCATGCGAAAAAACTGCCATGCAAAATAACTGTCGTGCAAAATAACTGCCATGCATAATAACTGTCAAGCAAAGTAACTGTCATGCAAAAAAAAAATTCCATGCAAAATAACCATTATGTACAATAACTGATATGCATAATAACTAACATGCACACTAACTGACATGCATAATAATTGCCATAATAACTGCCCTGCACAATAACTGTCATGCATAACAACTAGTGTGCATAACAACTGCCATTCATAATAATTGCCATAATAACTGTCGTGCATAACAACTGGTGTGCATAAAAACTGATGGCACAATAACACCATGCACTGTAAGGCTTATTCAATTGTGCCCTTACCAATGGCAATGACATGTTTAGCTCAAACGCTTCAGTTGTTTATAATTTCAATGTACCTTTGAACATCCAAAAGGTCAAACTGCAATTTAAACTGTGAGCATTTTTCTGTGAAGACTTTAGTGGCCTCGATGGGTATGTTGGGAATCCCCTTGTTCTCGTGTTCTGGGTCTAGGTTGACCTGCACGATACCTCTGTCTATGTCGACTAGCACCAACCCTTCTACCTTTTTCATGGAGAAAACAGCTTTTAAATAAAAAGGAATCAAAGAACACATTACAGTTGTGGATCTAGAGGGAAAAGGGTATGTACTACCAGCGTACTACCAGTGTACTACCAGCGTACTACCAGCATACTACCAGCGTACTACCAGTATACTACCAATGTACTACCAGTGTACTACCAGCGTACTACCAGCATACTACCAGCGTACTACCAGTATACTACCAATGTACTACCAGTGTACTACCAGCGTACTACCAGTATACTACCAATGTACTACCAGCGCACTACCAGCGTACTACCAGCATACTACCAGCGTACTACCAGCGTATTGCCAGCGTACTACCAGAGATTTGAAGCAAATCAAACAAGAGAGCATATAGTACGCCCGTTGTTGGAAAGATTAAGTTCCAGGTTAAACCTTTTTCAAAGGGAAATAATTCAAACAAGAGGTCAATGACCTTGAAGCTCTACTGATTGATTTTGATTTCAGGAAGTAGTCGCTACAGACTTGTTTTTTGAAAATCTATTTTTAACCGTGGCGGCCATCTTGAATTTCCGGCTGACCTGAAATTTTGCTAGGATCAATTAGACATTAAGAGCAACATTCCTGTGAAGTTTCATGAAAATCCGTCAAGTAGTTTCAGAGGAGTAGTCGCTACAAATTTTCATTATATAACTCTATGTAAACAAAGATGGCCGCTGGCAGCCATGTTTAACGTCGAATCAAAACGATTTTCGACAAGGACCAACATCATGTCATGCTGATCATTTAAGAAAAAGTCCCATAGCAATATCCCTTAGAGTTTTCAAGAAGTAATCGCTACAAACTTGTTTTTTAAAAACCTATTTTTAGATTTGGCGGCCATCTTGGATTTCACATCTACATGAATTTTTGCTAGGATCAACTAGACTTCATGGGCAACATTTCTGTAAAGTTTCATGAAAATCCATTCAGTAGTTTCAGAGGAGTAGTCGCTACAAAAAAAAGTTTACGGACAGACAGACGGACGGACGGACGACGGACGCCGCACCACGGCATAAGCTCTGCTGATCTCTGATCAGTAGAGCTAACAAAAAGGAATCAGCGAGTTATGGGCCTTTATAAGATGCATTCATTAGATCATGTTGAATTAAACTGAATTGGGTTTTAAGGCGCACCAACACATGACAGGTTATATGGCGCCTAACAGGAATGAACGTGCCAGGCTCATCCTCCATTTACATCAAGATAAAATATAGAAAATGGGCCTAGGACCTTCTTACCTGTAAAACTGCAGTGTTGCTGCAAATTCTACAGTAGACACTCGATTTACGATGGAGCCACGTTTCCACGTTAACATATGCAGTGTCATCATGTCTTGAATGAGCATGATAAAAAATGACAAAATGAATATGAATAGAGGGGTCCTACCCCTCTGCATGTGACATTGTGTTTGTGAGATTGCAGTGGTTGTATTCTACCCAAGCAACCACAAGGGGAGATCATGTTGAAGATGTGTGCAAAGTTTCATTGTTGTTAACCTTATACTTTGAAAGTTATTAGCCACAATATCACTTGTAAAAAGGCAAGGTTAAGTTCCAGGTTAAACATGTTTTCAAAGAGGAATTATTCAAAAAATATGAACAGGAGAGTTATGGGTCTTTATCAGATGTATTCATTTGATCATGCTGAAGATGTTTACAAAATTTCATTGCTGTAGATCTTATAATTTGGAAGTTATTAGCCACAATCAGTTGTCAGGTAAAAGTTAACGGACAGACGAAAGGAAAATGGGGACAGTACCTGTTCAACCTCAAATTCACAAACAACACAGGGAACAGAACATGTTCACAAACAACACAGGGGACAGTACCTGTTCAACCTCAAATTTCACAAACAACACAGGGGACAGTACATGTTCACAAACAACACAGGGGACAGTACATATTCACAAACAACACAGGGGACAGTACATGTTCACAAACAACACAGGGGACAGTACATATTCACAAACAACACAGGGGACAGTACATGTTCACAAACAACACAGGGGACAGTACATGTTCACAAACAACACAGGGGACAGAACAAATTCACAAACAACACAGGGGACAGTACCTCTTTAACATCATCTTTATGCCTGGAGTGGCAGCCAAACATGAATGTCCCCGGAGCCTGGATCTCACAAACAACACAGGGGACGGAACCTGTTAAACCGCAAGTTCACAAACAACACAGGGGACAGTACCTGTTCAACCTCAAATTCACAAACAACACAGGGGACAGTACCTGTTCAACCTCAAATTCACAAACAACACAGGGGACAGTGCATGTTCACAAACAACACAGGGGACAGTACCTGTTCAACCTCAAATTCACAAACAACACAGGGGACAGTACATGTTCACAAACAACACAGGGGACTATGTACATATTCACAAACAACACAGGGGACAGTACATGTTCACAAACAACACAGGGGACAGTACATATTCACAAACAACACAGGGGACAGTACATGTTCACAAACAACACAGGGGACAGTACATATTCACAAACAACACAGGGGACAGTACCTCTTTAACATCATCTTTATGCCTGGAGTGGCAGCCAAACATGAATGTCCCCGGAGCCTGGAGATATCCCAGCCCATTAGAGGGCAGCACCGTTACATATGTAAACCGCCATTTAAACGGGAGCACCAGATTCCTTACACTCTGTAAATAGATATGATATAAAATATAAAGGATCTAGATGTTACAATGCATGTCCATGATGTCAGATCAAATTTATTAGACAAGGTTTAAACAAGAGGTCAATGACCTTGAAGCTCTACTGATAGATTTTGATAGCTAGATCAGCATTCCTGTCAAGTTTCATAAAAATCTGTCAAGTAGTTTCAGAGGAGTAGTCGCTACAAGTTGAAGTTTTTACTATATAACTCTATGTAAACAAAGATGGCCACTGGCAGCCATGTTTAATGTCGAATCAAAATATTTTCGACAAGGATCAACATCTTGTCATGCTGATCATTTCAGGAAAAGCCCCCTATCAATATCACTTACAGTTTTCAAGAAGTAGTCGCTACAAATTTGTTTTTAAAAATCTGTTTAGCCGTGGTGGCCATCTTGAATTTCCGTCCAACCTGAAATTGTGCTAGGATCAACTAGACATCAAGAGCAATATTCCTGTGAAATTTCATGAAAATCTGTCAAGTAGTTTTAGAGGAGTAGTCGCTACAAATTTTTACTATACAAACTCTCCCATGTTTAATGTCGAATCAAAATAATTTTCGACAAGGATCAACATCATGTCATGCTGATCATTTTAGAAAAAGTCCCATATCAATATCACTTATAGTTTTCAAGAAGTAGTCGCTACAAAATTATTTTTTAAAAATCAATTTTTAGCTGTGGTGGCCATCTTGAATTTCTGGCCGACCTGAAATTTTGCTAGGATCAATAAGACATCAAGAGCAGCATTCCTGTAACGTTTCATAAAAATCCGCCCAGTAGTTTCAGAGAAGTAGTCACTACAAGTTTTTACTATATAACTCTATGTAAACAAAGATGGCCACTGGCAGCCATGTTTAACGTCGAATCAAATTATTTGACAAGGACCAACATCATGTCATGCTGATCATTTGAGAAAAAGTCCCATATCAATATCACTTATAGTTTTCAAGAAGTAGTCGCTACAAACTTGTATTTTAAAAATCTATTTTTAGCTTTGGTGGCCATCTTGGATTTCACATCAACATGAATTTTTGCTAGGATCAACTAGACTTCATGGGCAACATTTCTGTAAAGTTTCATGAATATCCATCTGGCAGTTTCAGAGGAGTAGTCGCTACAAATAAAAGTTTACAGACAGACAGACAGACAGACGGACGGACGGACGGACGGACGGACGCTGCACCACGGCATAAGCTCTACTGATCTCTGATCAGTCGAGCTAAAAACCAAAAAATCTGTAAAGTTTTACAAGCAACCTTGCATTTACGTATCGAGTCTGATCAACATAGTCTTAACAGGCATTGATTTGGAATTCTAGATATCCTGTACTAGGTTGTTATCTTAAATAAATAAACATTCATTTTCGCCACACACAAACCGTTACATTACTTTTAATTTTTTTCCTTGTAACGCTTCATGGTAAAAGAGTAACATGATATCGTCTGAATATCTAAGTGCTTGTTGTTCATTTGTAATGTTTAACTAGAGCTATTACTGAAGGTGATGAATACCCCCGCTTTTTGATCAGTTGTTATGTTTATATGAAGTTTGGGAACAACCCATTCAAAAAAATGCAATGACAGGATGCGACACAAATTTATGCGACGTATCGCGACGGGCACGACAGTACGCAAAGGGACGTTACGGACAGCATCATTCCTATATAGCCCCACTTTGTGAAAGCAGGGTATAACAAGTGTTTGAATAATCCGTGTAGACAGTACAATCATTTACCACGTACCTCCATGATAAGTGTGAGCAGAGCGTAGTTGGAGGACATAAATACTAAACGTTCCTCCACAAGGACACATGCCAGAATCTTAAGGAACTCCTCAGCTGGGAAACACAGAAAGATGAGGTGTAGGGGGAAGTCTATGACGGGTCGGTCTGGATGACTGGATGGCAGCAATGTTACGGGCATCTCGTAAAGGTTGAGTACCTGTCGAAAACAAGTATATATGTCATATGTTTCTATAAATAGCCCAAATAACAACTACCGTATGTCACATTTTCTATAAATAACCACCTGAAGCCTACATGTTATTGTAAATGAAGTTTGTATTAAGCATTAGCTTAAACATCTTGATTTATTAATCCAGTATCATTTTGACTTTAAACCTGGTTGCATATAAATAAATAACATTTTCAGTTTTCAGTTTTCCTTCCTAAATCTTACTGAAATTAGGCAAAAAGAATTAATTAGGAACCCTCCTACGCAAACAATAAATAAAATTTAATTTAAATTTAAAATTTAAAAAATAATTAACAAGAAAAGCTAAGTGTCTGGGTTACATACACCCCATCCAGACAAGAATTTATCCATACATTTCTTAGTACACTGGAGAACCACTGCCAGGGCTTTGTTTCCTTCTATAACTGAGGCCTCTTCAACAATTCAAAATTGGTAAAAAAAATTCACAATTGTGGCTGATTTTTTTCACAATACCGTATTTTAGCTTGTATAGTACGCAGTTTTTTGACCACTTTTACGGTTTCCGAAAGTGGGGTGCGTACAATATAAGGAAACAATAAAAAGAACTCTTTTTTTTCTTGCAGAAAATCGATGTCTGGCCCTGGGAAGAAAAACCTTGACGACGAACAGACATCGAGACAGAAAATTGTGAATACCGATAATACACAATTTTTTCTTAATTTACTCGCTTCATATAAGTAATATATTGACTTAATTCGAATTATAAATGAATAAAGTGTATTATGATGCTTGTTTTTGTATAAATGTTTGCATGTTTGTTGTAAAACTTCAATAAATTGTGTGAAAAATCGTCCCTCCATTTGTTGTTTATATCGCGTGACGTAATATCACGTGACTTCGAGCTGTTTAGACTTTAGACTGGTACATGGAGTATTGTTACAGTTCTATTCTATTCTAATATTTATAGGATTTTATTTAATATTTTATAAAAAATTAATGAAGTTTTTGCTTTATTTTGAAAGACATATATTTTAGACGGCGTAGTAAGGCAGAATCACCCTACTTTGAAATGGCTATTATTCAATAATGCTTGTGAAAACATGCTTACCGGTACACATTTGATGATTGATAATTGGGTCAAACAAAATCGCACCTCGGCTGCAGTATGACACATTATAAACACGGGGTAGAGTGGGTTATCCCATTTCTATAGTCCTTTGAAGTCGCCGTGAGTAGCGACTATTTCTGAGGATGCACTTTGACACGCCGTGTGACCTTTACCAGATTTAGCCACGCGGTACAGGTAATTGATCACGCGTTACAATTGTGCTACACTTATGATAAGCACTGGTTCCCGTGAATACACAATGTTAGTATAATCGGCGTAATGGATTACGGTAACCAACGACTTTGTTGTGTTTTAGTAGATGTTATTATCGGATTACGGACAATTATCTGCGGCATTATAATTGGCTCTTTGATGAGATGATACAAGATAGGTACTCCCCTGAAGATTGGCAATTAATGATATAAGTAATTATATTTACTTTTGTACGCTAATTTTCTCGATCGTGATTTTTTTTTTTTTTTTTTTTTAACCTTTTATTTTCGTTGAATGGTTCATCTAGGAAAACTAATATTTTGATGCGTATTATACACGGAAACAACTTTTTTACCCCAGTTTTGACCTCTGAGAAGGGGGTGCGTATTATACATGGGTGCGTAGTATACAAGGTAAAATACGGTATATTCTATTTTTATAATTATTTCTCAGTTACAATCATGAGGGTGAAAATGTGAGACTTACCACTGAGACATTCCCAGCAGGGGGAACTGGTGTACGGGTAAAGATGTGCGCAAACTCCTTGAGGAAAACAATCATTTCCTCGGGGTCTCTCTCTACCTTTATAATCATACTGAAACAAAACAAAATGACATTCAGCACAGCAGCACGTGTCATGGCGTATATGTTTTGTTTCGAAAAATAAGTACATAAAGACAACTATGGTTATTTTACAGCCTGACTCACTGAGCCCGTATATTAGAATATAATTTCATGTGTTACATATTCGATGAAATTAACATGAACATTGAAAGAAAAAAGAATAATAATCCATTTGTACCACCAAACAATGTCAACAAATGAACCCATTCTTCTATAGTCTCACAAAAACACAGGTGTCCGACTCATTGTCAACCATGGGTAGGGTACTGGGTAGGGTACCGGGTAGGGTACTGGGTAGGGTACTGTTTTGCCTTATAACATGCTGCTTCTACATGCACAACACATAAACAACCGGGATACTCCCATGAGATACCGGTATAGAGGATCTTAAACAAGTTCCCATTTCATATAAGATTTATGAAACGAGTTATGAATTATTTTAATTTTAACGAGCCTTTTGGCGAGTTTCATAAATCTTATATGGAATGGGAACGAGTTTAAGATCCTTTTTATCACGTAACAATGCAATCAAATTAGTTAAAAATTAATTCAGATGGACATAAAACTGCCACGACATCAGACACACTTTAGAGCCAAAAGTCATAAAATATGTGACGTCGTAACGTCGCGTCTCACACATAACGTTGCGTATAAAAGAGTTCGTGTTTTACCTCTTTACAAAATAGCAGTTTACGCCAACTTTTTAACAAACCAACAACAATGTTTTGTATAACGTGCATTATTTTTATAAGCTGTCACCAGGGAGTACGTTATAGGGAGGAGAAACGGGTTCATAAACGCTCTAATTTATCGATTTATGTTGTCGCGCTAGAACGCCGCCATTTACTATTTTATCGATACAGGTAAATCGATCGTAAGCGCGTTCCATTTGAAAAGTTAAAATTTCAGCCAACATCTCAAATTAGGCAGTTTTTACAGCCCCTTTTTACGGCTTTCTGTTATAATAAACATCACAAAATTACATTCTTGACAAAGATAAATATGTCTACTATTCACTTTTTGTTATTATTAATGCCTAATATAACCCATACTTCGTATCTCGTTTGCAATAGCTCCACACCATTTTTAATTCTATAAAATTAAAAATTTAGCTGATATCTCAAAAGGCACATTTTCATCACCTCTTTTTAGGCTTTGTCTTATAATCACCACCATGAAATTACCTTCTTTACAAAGATAAATATGTTTACTATTCACTTTTTGTTATTATTAATGCCTAAATAACCCGTAGTCTCGTATCTCATTTGCAATAGCTATACACTGTCACCATTTTTTATTTGGCGCAGAGTGGCGCAATCTTTGTTACACGGAACCGTCTGGTAAAATGTGCTTTTAAACATGCAAACAAATACACGCTCTGTATCAGAGGACACAGTGTGAATAAATAATACTTATGTTTACATTTAGCACCTTTATTGAGTTTGTAAGTGTAATAATTTATAAGAATTTGCTGTTTTTCACACACTCGCGAAACAACCGGAAGTAGTCATTTTCACGGAGTAGTGAAACACATGCGCGACAACATAAATCGGCAAAACGAGCCCGTTTCTCCTCCCTATAACGTACTCCCTGCTGTCACAAATAATAAGTTTATGACTCAGATCTGGGTGAATTTGTAATAAATCAAATAGTTTCAGTTAATAAACTTGCGTAGTGTTACAGGTTTAACTCAACCAATAAAAAATCGTTCCAGGTTGTATTACACGTGTGACATTGATATTGATTTAAACCAAAACCAGACTGAATTATCATTTTACATCCTAGATCTATGTCATTCATTTCAAGTCTTAAAGCTGTCCAAGTCACAGTCACTTTATCCTGAAAGAATGGATTTCTTACAATCATATTGCTATATATGTACTAAATTGCAATGTATGTGGTTAAACGGTTAAACACATTGAATTAAAGATGTTTAAATCACTGTAAACAGAGTTCAACATAACTACTGATAATTTGTTATTCAATAAGTAGATCAAGGTCAGTCATGGTGACCTACTTTTGGCATCATGAAAATGTTTTACTCATCAACGAGTTTCTAATGTTTGAAGATAACATCTATTATTCTTAGGAACTAAGCCTAATACTACCTGCCACAGCCCACACAAGCATGCTGACATCCAGATCTATCTCAGATTACGGTATACAGTAACTGTGGTGTTAATGGGCTGACCCCTCAATGATAGGGCTCCCTGCTGGTACACTGCCATAACAGCTTGCATCACAAGTACTTAATTATATCTGCATCTGTGGTTTACCATGGCTTTCCAAATACTGGTCAGTTGAGTTATGTAATGGCATACTGATGAACATTTTAACGTTTTTTCATAGATGTCCATTATATTTTGTTTTAAATGGTCTTTAATAAAACTAACAGCACACCCATTTATTTTGATTTCATTTAAACTGATTATTCTGTTTAAATAAAGAATAGCAAATAAATATGCTCCAAGTTCATCATTATTGTCACATAGGTCAGTGTCTTGTCACATAGGTCAGTGTTCTTGTAATATAGGTCAGTGTTCTTGTCACATAGGTCAGTGTTATTGTCACATAGGTCAGTGTTATTGACACATAGGTCAGTTGTATTGTCACATAGGTCATGGTCAGTTTTATTGTCACATAGGTCAGTGTGATTGTCACATAGGTCAGTGTTATTGTCACACAGGTCAGTGTTATTGTCACATAGGTCAGTGTTATTGTCATATAGATCAGTGTTATTGTAATATAGGTCAGTGTTCTTGTCACATAGGTCAGTGTTATTGTCACACAGGTCAGTGTTATTGTCATATAGATCAGTGTTATTGTCACATAGGTCAGTGTTATTGTCACACAGGTCAGTGTTATTGTCATATAGGTCAGTGTTATTGTCACACAGGTCAGTGTTATTGTCATATAGATCAGTGTTATTGTAATATAGGTCAGTGTTCTTGTCACATAGGTCAGTGTTATTGTCATATAGGTCAGTGTTCTTGTCACATAGGTCAGTGTTATTGTCACACAGGTCAGTGTTATTGTCATATAGGTCAGTGTTCTTGTCACATAGGTCAGTGTTATTGTCACACAGGTCAGTGTTATTGTCATATAGATCAGTGTTATTGTCACATAGGTCAGTGTTATTGTCATATAGATCAGTGTTCTTGTAATATAGGTCAGTGTTATTGTCACACAGGTCAGTGTTATTGTCACATAGGTCAGTTGTATTGTCACATAGGTCAGTTGTATTGTCACATAGGTCAGTGTTATTGTCACACAGGTCAGTGTTATTGTCATATAGATCAGTGTTATTGTCACATAGGTCAGTGTTCTTGTCACATAGGTCAGTGTTATTGTCACACAGGTCAGTGTTATTGTCATATAGGTCAGTGTTCTTGTCACACAGGTCAGTGTTATTGTCATATAGATCAGTGTTATTGTCACATAGGTCAGTGTTATTGTCATATAGATCAGTGTTATTGTAATATAGGTCAGTGTTCTTGTCACATAGGTCAGTGTTATTGTCACACAGGTCAGTGTTATTGTCATATAGGTCAGTGTTCTTGTCACATAGGTCAGTGTTATTGTCACACAGGTCAGTGTTATTGTCATATAGATCAGTGTTATTGTCACATAGGTCAGTGTTATTGTCATATAGATCAGTGTTCTTGTAATATAGGTCAGTGTTCTTGTCACATAGGTCAGTGTTATTGTCACACAGGTCAGTGTTATTGTCACATAGGTCAGTTGTATTGTCACATAGGTCATGGTCAGTTTTATTGTCACATAGGTCAGTGTGATTGTCACAAAAGTAAGTATTACTGTCACATAGGTCAGTGTTATTGTCACATAGGTCAGTGTTATTGTCACACAGGTCAGTGTTATTGTCACATAGGTCAGTGTAATTGTCACATAGGTCAGTGTTATTGTCATATAGATCAGTGTTATTGTCACATATGTCAGTGTTATTTCAGTGTTATTGTCACATAGGTCAGTGTTATTGTCACATAGGTCAGTGTTATTGTTGCATAGGTCAGTGTTATTGTTGCATAGGTCAGTGTTATTTCAGTGTTATTGTCACATAGGTCAGTGTTATTGTTGCATAGGTCAGTGTTATTGTCACATAGGTCAGTGTTATTGTTGCATAGGTCAGTGTTATTTCAGTGTTATTGTAACATAGGTCAGTGTTATTGTTGCATAGGTCAGTGTTATTGTCACATAGGTCAGTGTTATTGTTGCATAGGTCAGTGTTATTGTTGCATAGGTCAGTGTTATTTCAGTGTTGTTGTCACATAGGTCAGTGTTATTGTTTAACAGCTCATCAGCACAGTATAGATTATTAAGAGCTGCCCCAGAGAGGAGAAGGGTAAGTAGGAATCTGGGAATACATGTAATTCTAAAAGTAAGAGATACCACGATAGACACTCCTTCATCTTGGTGTAGTATGGGAACTGGGAGATTGTGATACAACAGTGGGGGATGTAACATCGCCCGCCATCTTCATCTGTACCGTCACTGCCCAAATTGTCCAAGCTCATGTAAATGTTGCCCTGGTCATCCTACAATCACAAACAGTATATATGGTTTACCATGGTAACAGCACCCAACCTGTGTGTGTTATGTAACGGAACTTAATTCGCTGCATACAAAGTCGTAAACCATGCACAGTTTATAGACTAAATACGCATTGTTTTTTGTTTTTTTCACTCCTACAATACGCATTGCGCTTAAAGCTTACATTATCTGGAGGACTCCTAATCATACAGCAAATAATGGGTGAAGGGCATGATGTAAAGCTGAGTGATAAGGCAATTGCAGTTATTTCTAAAATTCACACAGATACGACTTATTACTGCATCTTCCCTTTAAAAACATCTTATTTATTAAACTACAGTAATTAGAACAATAATGTTGTTGTTTACGGTTTTCGTTCTAATTATAGAGGAGTAAACTTTTTGAAAGTAGTTCATCATACAGTTCTTTCAGGATGAATGTAGCTTAAATTTATCATTTGTTCGTCCCTTAACCAATCAAATTGTCTGTTTTATCTAAATATTCAAATGACTGCAATTATTTACCCATAATACCTCTAATTTGCCTGTATTTACCCATTCTGCCTCACCTTTTCCACTCGGAATGCTCTGTAGAATGTAAGACAGGAAGTGTAACTCTTGTTTCCAGACATGTCTGTGAGGACCAGGAAATGGGTGGAGTTATCTGGCTTATTTTTGTACACCTTCATACCATCTAATAATAAAACAAGAGCGGAGACCGTCTTAGTTTAAAAACAACAGTAATACAGGATCCAAAGGATTGGAGTTTAACATGTTTAAGTTGATAATATTATGGTTTAAACTCCAAACCTGGCTTAAAGAAACTAGTAAAAAAGCATTAATTTATTTATCCTTCCGGTATTGCAATGGGCATTTTAGCGAGCAGACCTCTGTTTAAAGTCTCATCTGAAGGATTGGTAATGTAGGAAATCTTTTTAAATATTTCAGTAATTAACCCAAATTTTGTCCCGACTGGGATTGAACGAGCAATCCCTGGGTTAGTGAGCATGGTGAGTCGCGACACTTACCATTACACCTCGGTGCTAACTAAGAAACCAGAGTTGACATGGAAGTGTTTAATCCAAGAAAACCATCAAATATATGTGCACATGCATAAAATTGAGACGCATGTAATCTTCAGTTTTATTATTATTTATAAAAAATATTTTCAATACTTAAGAACTCAGCGTTTTCATACTTCACATCAGGAACATGTATGAATCTCTATTAAACGTTCCTGTTCACATATACTAACCTGGGAAACAAAAGGAAGGTAAAGATCGCAGGACTTCGTCATTAATCGGGAGTTCAGGTATAGGTAAGTTTGTTTTGGCATTTGGGGGTCTCCGTACTGACATCGTACGTGCAAACATCTTGGGGTTCACCGACACACTTCTCAATGTTTTCTTAGGACTGAAATCAGAACATACTATTTATAGATGCTGCCACATTCTTTGGTTCTATTAATTGTTAAAGTAACTACCCCATTAACAGCCAACAACATAATATGTAGTGTTTCTAAACTTACTGACAATGAAGTTGATATATTAATTACATATTTTGAGAATCCAAACACTATATACACAATATAAATGGCTTTAACCAGCCAGACCAAACCCCAAAACTGGAGTGTCAAAATTGATTCATAATTCATAATTCATTTTAAGCGCATTCCATCAATGGAATTTTAAGAACATATAAAAAATCCTTATATTTAAGGAGGTTGGCTGGGAAAGGACGTAGTGATGAGATATTTTTTAAATTCATATTTAATGCTTCTTTGGTATAATTTAGATTCAAAATTATCAAAAAAAGGCTAGGTCACCAAACTTGTTTTCCCACTAGATGTCATTGAAGAAGGCACATATTCCTAACTTCAAAATTTCACTAAAAAGAGGAAAAATATAGTCATTGAACATTTTCACAATTGTTTTCATAACATTACGTTTACTGAAAAACAACAATTAATTTTCGATTGCACATATACATATCTTTCAAATCATACAAAAACAGTTGTAATCCTCATTCGTCTTTTTACTTTAAAAAGCAAACATATATGGACCGTACCCCACCCACTTTTGTTTTTACCGAAAAATTAATTCAAGATAAAAAATTATGTTCTAATGATCAACTTTTTTTAAAACTTGTATATGTCAAGGTCCTATGACATTTCTTTCAAAACAAGTAAAAACATATATAGGGAGTTATTTTGACATTTTCAATGTAAAATACTGTACACACAATATTGACATGGAGATCGAAAATAAAATTACCTCAGTATCTACTTTTATATATGTATTCCACTACTGAAAAACAAAAATCTGATTTATTCTATAGCAAAAAGATAAATTCTACTCAGAGCTACCCATACCCCCTGTTTTGTTGACAACAAAAAATGATCACAAATGACGGAAAAAATATGAAAAAAAATTTTTTACTTCAAATTTGATATGTTACCATCTTAAATCCTACATTATATCCATATCTACTAGTCTAAGAATGGAAAAAATGAAACAATTCTGTTGTCAAAAAAAACTATGATTTAAAAATTAAAATGTTTAGACTTGATGATGTCAAAACTTGCCCAGCCAACATCCTTAATTGGCACATAAACGTTATTATAATTATGACCTAAACACATGGACAGTGTTTTGATAAACTCATGGACAGCGTTTTGATAAATGGTTCTCTAGTGTATTTTGCTGATATTGGCAGGTTAGTTTCTTAGAAATTCAAATTTATCACATCTGACGAAGTCAAATGATGCAGTTAAATTAATCATATTAGCATGGTAATTGAGATGTGTGGATAGCTCAAAATCCTCCACCAGCAACTATGTTATATTTTTTATCATGTGTTGATATCTTAAAGTAACAGATTTCTCTCATGTTTCCAAAATGTGTGACTTATTTGAAACTAACCCATCGGTAAAAAGTTAAAATAACAATACTTTTGATATAAATCAATCATTTGGCCCTGCATGCTACCTGGGATATGATAAACACAGCGTTCATGGGATACCACATAAGGGTACTGTAACACAGCATTCATGGGATACCACATAAGGGTACTGTAACACAGCATTCATGGGATACCACATAAGGGTACTGTAACACAGCGTTCATGGGATACCACATAAGGGTACTGTAACACAGCGTTCATGGGATACCACATAAGGGTACTGTAACACAGCGTTCATGGGATACCACATAAGGGTTCTGTAACACAGCGTTCATGGGATACCACATAAGGGTACTGTAACACAGCGTTCATGGGATACCACATAAGGGTACTGTAACACAGCGTTCATGGGATACCACATAAGGGTACTGTAACACAGCGTTCATGGGATACCACATAAGGGTACTGTAACACAGCGTTCATGGGATACCACATAAGGGTACTGTAACACAGCGTTCATGGGATACCACATAAGGGTACTGTAACACAGCGTTCATGGGATACCACATAAGGGTACTGTAACACAGCGTTCATGGGATACCACATAAGGGTACTGTTACACAGCGTTCATGGGATACCTCATAAGGGTACTGTAACACAGCGTTCATGGGATACCACATAAGGGTACTGTAACACAGCGTTCATGAGATACCACATAAGGGTACTGTAACACAGCGTTCATGGGATACCACATAAGGGTACTGTAACACAGCGTTCATGGGATACCACATAAGGGTACTGTAACACAGCGTTCATGGGATACCACATAAGAGTACTGTAACATCAGTTTACACACACATTACCGGTAGGCATCTGGTGGCGAAACATTGTTTGGAACAGTTTATAAAGTTTAATTCTATTCTGTTGATTGGATTGCGCAATTACCCAAGTTATAAGGCTTCCTGGTTCCAAATACTTTGTCAACTGTTTTATTTTATGTTTAATTTCAATATATATAATACATATTCCGCCTTTAAGCATACAATAACTATACCATCCTGCCCTGGTATCGATCAGGATGACACTGTAGTGCAATGGCTGACTGTAGTGTAATGGTTGACTGTAGTGTAATGGTTGACTGTAGTGTAATGGTTGACCATAGTGTAATGGTTGACTGTAGTGTAATGGTTGGCCATAGTGTAATATTTGACTGTAGTTTAATGGTTGGCCATAGTGTAATTGTTGACTGTAGTGTAATGGTTGGCCAAAGTGTAATGGTTGACTGTAGTGTAATGGTTGGCCATAGTGTAATGGTTGACTGTAGTGTAATGGTTGGCCATAGTGTAATGGCTGACTGTAGTGTAATGGTTGATTGTAGTGTAATGGTTGACTTAGTGTAATGGTTGAATGTAGTGTAATGGTAGACTGTAGTGTTATGGTTGACTTAGTGTAATGGTTGACTAGTGTAATGGTTGACTGTAGTGTAGTGGTTGACTGTAATGTAATGGTTGACTTAGTGTAATTGTTGATTGTAGTGTAATGGTTGATGTAATGGTTGAATGTAGTGTAATGGTTGACTGTAGTGTAATGGTTGATGTAATGGTCAAATGTAGTGTAATGAAGGACTGTAGTGTAATGGTTGGTTGACTGAGTACAATGGTCATCTGTAGTGTAATGGTTGACTGTATAGTAATGTTTGATGTAATGGTTTATTGTAGTGTAATGGTTGACTGTAGTGTAATGGTTGGTTGACTGTAGTGTAATTGTTGACTGTAGTGTAATGGCTGACTGTAGTATTATGGTTGATTGTAGTGTTACGGTTGACTGTAGTATAACGGTTGTCTGTAGTGTAATGGTTGACTTAGTGTAATGGTTGATTGTAGTGTAGTGGTTCTTGTAATGGTTGAATGTAGTGTAATGGTTAACTGTAGTGTACTGGTTGGTTGACTGATTGTAATGGTTAACTGTAGTGTAATGGTTGACTGTAGTGTAATGGTTGAGGTAATGGTTGACTGTAGTGTAATGGCTGACTGTAGTGTAATAGTTGGTTGACTGTAGTGTAATGGTTGACTGTAGTGTAATGAATGCCTTTGTGTAATGGTTGAATGTAGTGTAATGGTTGACTAGTGTAATGATTGATGTAATGATTGAATGTAGTGTAATGGTTGACTGTAGTGTAATGGTTGGTTGACTGAGTGTAATGGCTGATTGTAATGTAATGGTTGACTGTAGTGTACAGGTTGGCAGTAGTGTTATGGTTGATGGTAGTGTTATGGTTGAATATAGTATTATGGTTGACTGTAGTGTAATGGTTGGATGTTGTGTTATGGTTGACTGTAGTATAATGCTTGATTGTAGTGTAATGGTTGACACTGTCGTGTAATGGTTGGATGTTGTGTAATGGTTGACTGTAGTGTAACGGTTGACACTGTAGTGTAATGGTTGACTAGTGTAATGGATGACTGTAGTGTTATGGTTGACTGTAGTGTTATGGTTGACAATGTAGTGTAATGGTTGACTGTAGTGTAATGGTTGAGACGTAGTATAATGGTTGACTGTAGTGTAATGGTTGGATGTAGTGTAATGGTTGACTGTAGTGTAATGATTGACTACAGTGTAATGGTTGGCTGTAGTGTACTGGCTTACTGTAGTATAATGGTTGGCTGTAGTGTTATGGTTGGCTGTAGTGTAATGATTGACTAGTGTAATGGATGGCTGTAGAGTAATGGTTGACTGTAGTGTAATGGTTGACTGTAGTGTAATGGTTGGCTGTAGTATAATGGTTGGCTGTAGAGTAATGGTTGACTGTAGTGTAATGGTTGAATGTAGTGTAATGGTTGGCTGTAGTGAAATGGTTGACTGTAGTGTAATGGTTGGCTGTAGAGTAATGGTTGACTGTAGTGTAATGGTTGACTGTAGTGTAATGGATGGCTGTAGTATAATGTTTGACTGTAGTGTAATGGTTGGCTGTAGTGTAATGGTTGACTGTAGTGTAATGGATGGCTTTAGTGTAATGGTTGGCTGTAGTGTAATGGTTGGCTGTAGTGTAATGGTTGGCTGTAGTGTAATGGTTGGCTGTAGTGTAATGGTTGACTTAGTGTAATGGTTGACTGAAGTTTAATGGTAGAATGTAGTGTACTGACTTAGTGTAATGGTTGGCTGTAGTTTAATGGTAGACTGTAGTGTAATGGCTGACACTGTAGTGTAATGGTTGACTGTAGTTTAATGGTAGACTGTAGTGTAATGGCTGACACTGTAGTGTAATGGTTGACTAGTGTAATGGATGACTGTAGTATAATGGTTGGCTGTAGTGTTATGGTTGGCTGAATTGTAATGGTTGACTAGTGTATTGGATGGCTGTAGTGTAATGGTTGGCTGTATAGTAATGGTTGACTGTAGTGTAATGGTTGACTGTAGTGTAATGGATGGCTGTAGTGTAATGGTTGGATGTAGAGTAATGGTTGACTGTAGTGTAATGGTTGACTGTAGTGTAATGGTTGACTGTAGTGTAATGGTTGGCTGTAGTGTAATGGTTGACTGTAGTGTAATGGTTGGCTTTAGTGTTATGGTTGCCCATAGTGTAATGGTTGGCTGTAGTGTAATGGTTGGCTGTAGTGTAATGGTTGACTGTAGTGTAATGGTTGACTAGTGTAATGGTTGACTGTAGTGTAATGGTTGGCTGTAGTGTAATGGTTGGCTGTAGTGTAATGGTTGGCTGTAGTGTTATGGTTGACTGTAGTTTAATGGTTGGATGTGGTGTAATGGGTGACTGTAGTGTAATGGTTGGCTTTAGTGTAATGGTTGGCTGTAGTGTAATGATTGGCTGTAGTGTAATAGTTGACTGTAGTGTAATGGTTGGCTGTAGTGTAATGGTTGACTGTAGTGTTATGGTTGACTGTAGTGTAATGGTTGGCTGTAGTGTAATGGTTAGCTGTAGTGTTATGGTTGACTGTAGTGTAATGGCTGACTTAGTGTAATGGTCGACTGTAGTTTAATGGTTGACTGTAGTGTAATGGCTGACTTAGTGTAATGGTTGGCTGTAGTGTAATGGTTGACTGTAGTGTAATGGCTGACTTAGTGTAATGGGTGACTGTAGTTTAATGGTTGACTGTAGTGTAATGGTTGACTGTAGTGTAATGGTTGGTATGACAGTATTGTGCTCCAGGCATCTTGAGATCAACTGCATTCCAGAAAGATTTCAGATCAAATTTCAAAATACTTCTTTGTACTTTATTATCCACTTGACCAATCACTGACTACTGAGGTTTCCCCATCCAATCAAATGCTCCAAAACCAAGACACATATTGTCCAGATTGTAGTGTGTCTTAACAGGTGGCAAGATCGTAAACCTTGGGAATACACATGCTACTACGTATCAGCAACAAATGGGGGGCAAAAAATAATTAAAAAAAACTATGACTTGCAACTACAGACACAACATTCTGGGTGGGAATTTTAAACTTGTAATCCCTATAGTCCACCATGCCAACTACTGGTCCGGGTGGGGTTCAAGCTCTTGCTATATATTGGTGTATTGACGCCACCATTTTATGGAAGACTTTTTTTGATTTTCTTATTTATACAAGTACCCGGATTAGTTTAATAATGCCCGTAGAGGTACCTGTATGATGTCAGAAACTTGTTTTTTGTATTCATAGCAACAGCACTCATCATTCTCTCCCTTTGTTGTTCCATTTCAGCACTGTGCAATTCCACAGAATCCTGATTAAAATAGAAATACATTTAAACAGACACATGGTTCCATCACAGTTAAAGGGACACATAGCTCTATTACAGTTAAAGGGACACATGGCTCTATCACATTTAAAGGGACATGACTGTCGCTCAATCACATTTAAAGGGACACAATCATGGATCAATCACATTTAAAGGGACACGTCATGACAAATCACATTTAAAAGGACACACGGCTCTCACATTTAAAGGGGCAAAATGGCTCCATCAGATTTAAACGGTCACATGGCTCCATCAGATTTAAAGGGACACATTGCTCCATCACTTTTAAAGGGACACATGGATCCATCACATTTAAAGTGGAACATAGCCGTACACATTTAAAGGTGTGCATGGCTCTCACACATTAAAAGGGACGCACGGATCCGTTACTTTTAAAGAGACATATGGATCTATCACATTTAAAGGAACAATGGATCCATCACATTTAATGGGACACATGGTTCTATCACATTTAAATGGACACATGGATCCATTACATTTAAAGTGGAACATAGCCGTATCACATTTAAAGGTGTGCACGGCTCTCACACATTAAAAGGGACGCACGGATCCGTTACTTTTAAAGGGACACATGGATCTATCACATTTAAAGAAATAATGGATCCATCACATTTAATGGGACACATGGTTCTATCACATTGAAATGGACACATGGATCCATTACATTTAAAGTGGAACATAGCTGTATCACATTTAAAGGTGTGCACGGCTCTCACACATTAAAAGGGACGCACGGATCCGTTACTTTTAAAGGGACACATGGATCTATCACATTTAAAGAAATAATGGATCCATCACATTTAATGGGACACATGGTTCTATCACATTGAAATGGACACATAGATCCATTACATTTAAAGTGGAACATAGCCGTATCACATTTAAAGGTGTGCACGGCTATAACACATTAAAAGGGACGAACGGATCCGTTACTTTTAAAGGGACACATGGATCTATCACATTTAAAGAAATAATGGATCCATCACATTTAATGGGACACATGGTTCTATCACATCGAAATGGACACATGGATCCATCACATCTAAAGTGGAACATAGCCGTATCACATTTAAAGGGACACATAGATCTAAACATGGATCCACCACATCTAAAGAGACACAATCATGGTTATAACACATTGAAACCTGGGACACATGGATCCACGACATCTAAAGAGACACATGGCTCCATCCAGTTAAAGGGACACATGACTCCATCAAATTTAAAGGGACACATGACAATCACATTTAAAGGGACACATGACTCCATCCCATTTAAAGGGACACATGGATCAATCACATTTAAAGGGACATATGAATCCATCACATTTAAAGGGACACATGACTATCACATTTAAAGAGATGCATGACTCGATCACATTTAAAGGGACACATGACTCCATCGCATTTAAAGGGACACATGACTATCAAATGTAAAGGGACACATGACTATCACATTTAGTTTAAACTTATTTATTTTACATCGATTGTAACGAAAGCTCTATGAACTTATTTGAATCACTCTCGATGTCTTCCTGGGTAGAACCAGTACTAATCAATGCAGATAAAGTGTCTTGCTCAGGGACACAACACATATGGCAATGACGGGAATCGAACCCACGACTGTTGGATCATGGGTCCAATGCTCTACCACTAGACCACAGCGCTCCACTATTTAAACTATCACATTTAAACGGACATATGACTATCACATTTAAAGGGAGACATGACTCATTTGAAATGTTGCCCATTTGAAATTATGGAACTGAAATGTGTTGATGTGTACAACAGTGAGGGCATTATGTAAAATAGAAGCACATTATAAGCAACCAACTCACCCACTGAGCAAACTCATCCACCGAGCTATTATAAGCTGTATGATAAAGAGTAAAACTAGACCATACAAGGCTTAGGGATTGCCAAGATGTGGATCTCCAATTGCATTGAATTGGATATTTAATAGTCTCACCAACAGCTGGAGCTAGACTGGGTACCTTGCGGTCAATCTGGTGTAGTGCAAAAGTAGTCCTAGGTAAACTATTGAGTAAGTTATTGTGAAGCATAGGAGTGGTGAAAGACACGGGGCTGGTATGTATTGAATGTTTTCCCTAAATTCTGAAACATTTAACTTGTTTCTGGTGAAAACCACACAAAAATTGAAGGTAAAATGGACATGCTACCCTACTTTTTGTGAAGCACAGTTTGAAGTGTACTTTGGTCAATTTGACCTCAGAATTCAAAAAGAAGGCGGTTACTTTCAGTTTGGAAAATGTTTTGGGAAAAAAGCAGGTCACGCCATCATCTAAGGCCCATTTTTGTGTTGCATTGGGCCTGACCGATACAACATTGTGTGTGTTATATGGCCAGCATAGTTAGGATTGGATATTTTCGTGCAGGTATTTATTGACATCCCTATGTAAAAGTATGGTGGTCTAGGTCCATCTAAGGTCATATGGCGACTTTTTAGCTTCCACTGGTGGAGGGACCCAAAGTGCCCCATCGGACAATTTTCGTGCACGGGCAGGCACCTGGATAGAACCACCTACATTCTGCTACCAGATGGATAGCTTCCTCACATAAATATTCCTTAGGCCCATGAGGGATCGAACTCACAGTGGTGAGGGGCAAGTGATTGAAGTCAAAGACTCTAGTGATCTCCAAGTTGCAACTACTAGTACTTCAAGTGTGATGGAAATAAGTAACATGCGTGACGGAAATATGTAACATTAGATACAGATACAGATGAATCTGACTGAATTACGAATTCAAATCAAGATGGGTATAGCAATTACAAACAAATGAAACCAGCACAGAAAGAAGTTATAACATTTCAAATTAAGTTAAAGGGATAGGCTATAATGAATGAATTGGAACTTGTTTCACCTGCCCAAAGTCGGGGGGATAGTTGGCATCTCTGTGTGGGAACGGGAAGAAGTTCACCATGTCTGTGGCACTGATGACTGACAACACCTGGGGATCAAAGTCTACCTCAAACATACGTGCCAGTAAATCACCATCAGACTGAAAATATAAAAATATATGGTTATAATATAAAATAAAATACTATTTTTTGGCCCAAAGAAAACAGGCTTTTGAATTTAGTCATTTAACATAACATAAGGATTGCAATGTTTATAAATGTAGGCAGAAAAGGGTGACTGTTGGCATTGGCAATGTGGCAATTTTACCAAAGCTCATCACTGCTGACAATAACAGAAATATAGGAGATTCAGTTTTAAAACTGAAGCTTAACAGTACATATACTTTTTAATCGAAGCCTTCTCTGACCCTAAAGCTTTTTTTTCTACTTTTTTTTGTGTGGCTTTTTATGGTCAGAGGAACTCCTATAATGAAAACGCGGGGATGACTGAAAAAACACAGTCATGCACTTTCAACGGTGCCTGTGGCGTCGGGTCAATTGTTTACGATAATTTAGCAAACAAATCGATCAATTAATGTTTATTATACCAAGCTGCAATGACACAACTGCACCTTTGTCGATTGTATTGACACAAAAAAAAAAGAAATGTTTTGAAGTACAGTTTTGTTTACTAGATCCGCCATATTGTCATTTTGCATATTAATTAAATTCCCGTGAAATTTTCGCGCGCAGCAAATGCATTCATATTGCCCTCCTCAAATAACTCCACTATCAACTGACAACATGGAGGGATTTTAGGAGTGGAACAAACTCTTCGGTGCATATTTAGCAACGTTTAGGATTTAAAATTAAAAGATAAACATTTGAAACTTGTTCAGAGAATTGCAAGTGCCAAAAGGAAAAGTAAGTCGCAATTTTAAAATTGTCTGAATTTTGCGGGAAATATTTATCGCCTCACCGGTCACGATCATGTGACTCTTGACCCGAATAATAACAAATGTAGGAAATTTAATATCTTTTAACTTTGTCTGAAAAGGGTGGACCATTCTAACTTTAAAACGATTAATTTAACAAATATTTCAGTTCAGATCGGTAAATAAATTTATCACTTAACATGCGGTGTGGGAGTGTAATAACACCATTAAATATTTTCGATCAGGGCCGTCGATCTGCCAATTTTGCGTTCGGAAACTGGACACATTCCCCCCTCCAAAAAGTATGTTTTTTCCCCCCATTTTAGACTCAAAATTCCCCACTGAATTATTTTTTTTTAAATTCTGGTACGTAATAAAATATTGAGTCCGAACTGTATTTTATACAAATAAAACTTGTAGACTATTTAAAACAATGATTATAATCAAAATTATGGCCACAAAATAATTCCCCCTTTCCTGTAAAAGCACGCTAAAATTCCCCCACCCAAGGGTATGGGTCGCAGTCCCCCAAAACAGATCGATGGCCCTGTCGATATTCCACTAGTGGTGTAACATAATGTTAATGACATCATGGATGTCATGTTTATGGACGTTTTCTGTCGTAATGTGAGGTTATAAGTTATGTAATAAATAAAATCTAACATTCGTTCTCATTCATTATTGAATTTATTAAACTCGTTAGCAAAAATGATATAATGCTCGGCTTATATCATTTTGCCAACTCGTTTAATAAATTCAATAATGAATGAGTACTCATGTAAGATCCTCTATATATTGATAATCACTTTAATGCATACTTTCTTAGATATAGTTATCTTAAAACGAAGAGGGTAGCTCCTTTCCCTGATGGCTTAATTTGACAAGGTTGGCTACGCCCCTGTTTATATTTGTCAAAAAAATAAAACAGTTATTTATTCACCATAACGACTGGTTGAAGTCCCGTGTTATCATCCATGCCCACCAGAAGCATCACGTCCACGAGGGAGTTAGGCACGACTGATTCCATTCCGCCGTTCAGTGACAGTGAGGTCAAATTTTGACAATATATTAAAGTTAATGAATTAAATAAATGAATTACAAGTTAGTCTTTGTCGTAATCCATTATAGTCACTGCACGTAAACATAAACTGTCTATATTTAATGGAACATGATTTAATTAATCTTTAAAATCAGTAGTGTGGTGCAACATAAATGTTTCTCTACAGACTACAGAGTACAGTACAGACTATGTACATTCGCACTGCTTGCAAGTTCTGCGTATGTATTTTCCTACAAGTGAAATGTAAACAGCAAGCAACTATGTCCAACTATTTACATAAACAGGCTATTCCTGCATGCTCCTTGTTACAATATTTTTATGGGATGACACCCACTCATTCACTCTGTTTATCGGTATATATTGGGGGTTATAAAGAACTTAAGATGTTCTAGTTTCAGTTTCGATAAGAACGAGGCTATCCGCACGACCGTCGTGCCGATTATTTTCTTTATCCGCACGACCGTCGTGCCGATTATTTTCTTTATCCGCACGACGGTCGTGGGAATAAAGAAACTAATCAGCACGACTATAGTATTGTTCTTTATCGGCACGACTGTAAACAGAAATGTAAAGTGTTGAGAGTTTCCAAGTTACAAATTCGTAATGTAAACAAAACAAAATATAAAGCCCTGATAATACTTAGTGAACAGTTGTATTGTGTAAAATTATGGGTAAATTGTGTTTTTGTATGAAAAAAAAGAACCCTGTACAGTATGTTCCGAAAGGTCCGTATAAGAATATATCTCATATGGTATGTAAATAACTTATACAGTATGTATAGAACATACGTGCCATTATGGCATACGGAATGCATATGTATACGTAATAAAAACATTATAAGATCGAAAGGGTGTGTGTGTGTGTGCGGGTGTGTGTGTACGCTGATGGAACTTGCTGCCATCTATATGAACTGGGGCTATATAAAGACAGTCAGGTTTACCAAATTGCCGTTCATCACCCCAATCAATCCCCTATCATCCTACTTGATTCTGTCTTCTGTTTAAATAGTTTCATTGTACACATATATTATCGGAAAATAGATATTTAGGTGAAAATATGGCAAAACAAATAAACACACAACTACGTGTGAACAGTAAAAAAGTTTATTCACAAATCAGCATATAAATTAACTGAGATTAAAAATTCAAAATACTTCTAAACTATTTGGGGGATACAAGAAAAAAAGAGGACATGTATAGAACATGCATAGCCCTTATATGACGACAAAGCATATAAGAAAAAATAATAATAGCTGTCGCAACGTAATTATTTGCTATCTAGACCTCAACTCCGACATCCCGCCAACAACAGGCAAATTTTAAAACACAAAATATTCTCCATGTGTTGAGGTCATAAAATCCTGTTTATTGGCACACATGGTGACAAACTGAATTGTATCAAAATACAAACGCCGACACAGACACGTCGACCGTACTGTAGATTCGGTACCAAACGGTTTGAATTAGAAGGCCAGGCAGGCAATATGGAACAATATACCACTAAATGAATATCCTATTTATACTGAACCACATACCTAATATATATGTGAATGAATTATAACAGGATTAACACAACTGAAGCCAAAATCATGTTGAGTTACCTAATGAGCCAGCCAACTTATGTACTTAATGTATCATTATGAATGTATATGTACAATTTGCCGAGTCACATGATCATTGTCGCAGTTTCACATACGGTCATCTTATTTATTTCGTTTGTTAAAGTTAAAACAGAAGTCACTTTATAGAATAAAGAATAAATCTCTCAGCAAGGTTAAATACGTTTCCCAAAAGAAACAAATCAGCAACGATCTGAATATATATATATATTAACAATTTGCCGTGTCACGTCAATGTCGCAGTTTCGAATTATTACGGATAAACGAACGGATATTTTGTTATTTAGTTCGTTTTTAGTAAAGCTAAAACAGACATCACTTTATAGAAGAAAAAGTTAGCTCTTAACGTGTCTTTGAATTTGCCAGCTAACTTAAAAGCTTTTCCCAAAATAAACAAATCTGCAACAATATGTACATATATATTTTTTTTCAATTTGCGGAGTCACGTCACTGTCGCAGCCCAGGTCGCAGTTAAACAAACATACGGTCAAACGAACCTATTTTTATGTTATTTAGTTCGTTTTTAGTAAAGCTAAAACAAAATCACTGTATAGAACACAGAATTGTGTTTGAACTTGTTTTTGAAATAGCCAGCTATCTGAAATAATTTTCCCAAAACAAATAAATTAACAACGATATGTATACTAGGTTTCTTAGATTTGATAAATTCGTAACACGGTGCGTAACGTGGCGCAAGGAGCATGCGCGAATAACCCTTACCTACACGTGCAAGTATTTATAGGTAAATTATTATTCGGCGGATAAATTGGATTTACAATATGTTTCGAATCCAGAGGGCTATAACCACTGGATATTAATATAAATACGGTACTAGGCCAGGCAACAAGCATGGCAGTACGCGTATCCCACATCGCCCCACGGCCCGTCATCCCAGGCCAAACCCTATATAACAAGTAATGCAGTTGCGGACCCAAACACACATACACCCAGCTAAAAAAAAAGCATAAACACCACCAAACACACCCATAAACATAGCACGCAAAATTAGGTTAAATTAACCGCCAGTGCTATGATTATATATTTGGCACACAAATCAGACACTTTGGTCGACTCTGAGGCGGAGTCATTCAAATTCAAAATCAAAATCTTTTTAGTCCAAACATAATGCCGAGTCAACGGGGGATTCTTCCCGAGGGCTCAAATGGTAGAGGGACTTTACACCTAAGAAATCCTCCCTTTCGAATCCAGAGTATGTAGATCTATGGATAAAAGTATGATAATTTAGAGTTGACAATTCTTAATTCGACACTCAGGACAAGTTTGCAGTTTGGCCTGACCGGTTAAAGCCGTTTATATTGTATCTATAAAGTTAGGATTCTCAAAATATGTAAGTTATATTATACACCTCGTTGTCAGTAGGTTTACAAATGATGTACATTTGTTGTTAAATTTGGTCGTTGTTGGCGGGGTAGCTACTTTAATGCGGGAGCTGAAAGCTCGTATGCTCGTATTGTAAGAAAGGGGTTGTTAATTCATTTATTAATTTACAACATATTGCAGATAAGTTGATGCTGTAAAATGGTAAAGTGTGCATATGCTTATCAGTTTGGCATGATTATGTCATACACACAAAACTTAGCACTGTTAATCATGCACAATTAAATACAAGGAAAGTCACTAGTAAGTAACAAATGTCACCGAAAATGTTTTCTTATGGGAATTCTTACATTGTACTTTTGGCTATTCCGCCTACCGTTCTTCCAAACTCTATCCATGTGTTGAGGTTATAAAATAATGCATATGTTCGAGAAGATGTCAAAATATTTTCATGGATACTTAAATACCTGTTATTGAGTATGTAGAGTTGCTAACTCTTAATTCGGCGGACAGTAGTGGTTTGCCTGTCTGGTTCAAGCGTTGATAATGTACTTACATAGTTTAGATTCGCAACATATGTAAGTTACACATATACCTTATCGTTAGTAGGCTTAGAAACGAAGTACTTTTGTTGTAAAAATTCCCTGTTGTTGGCGGGATAGCGGTTTTAAAGGGACACATGGCAATTTTGATTTTTTATACAAATTCATTCTTCGTGAGAAACGTTAGTGAGTGGAACCAGGTGGAGGATAGTGCCGTCCGCGCAGATACAGCTTTAAATTCAGCTGTCCAATTTTATTTTTTTAATTTCGATCACCAAAGTGGTGGTCCGTTTATTCTCCCCGTCATAGGTGCACGAGGGTCGGGGAGGACCATCCCTCTATGCACTGTCCAAAATTGTCAACTGCTTGACTAAGCGCACCACCCGCGGCTAAGATACCAGTATTGGTCACTGCCGTCGTACCATACCATAAATGTTTTCACTCGTGCTATATACGGTTGCTCACTTCTCGATGAATTCGCCTATATTCTATTCACTCTTAACCAACAAATACCATGGGGGGTGTTATTGGCAAGACGGTCGTGGTGGTGGGGGTGTGGGGGACAGACGTGAAACCTTCAAATTAGGGCAAAAACTATTTTGAGGTACTTGATAAGAACAAACACTGTTTGGAATAGTTTCAAAATCGAATGGTTTATATACAATAATGCAAATCAAATCGTGCCGGTAAGGAATATAATTCGCACGACGGTCGTGCGGATAAGGAATATAATTCGCACGACGGTCGTGCGGATAAGGAATATTATTCGCACGACCGTCGTGCCGATAAGGAAATTAATCGGCACGACGGTCGTGCCGATAGACATTCCCTTCGAGGACAGGGAGTAATCATTAAGTGAATCTCATTAAGAAGACAATTGACAAGACACATTGAGACTAATACTTAATTTAAAATAACAACTTTGCCAAATACTGAAATGATATTTATCTTTTTGAATTGCACACCAATTATTAAGCATAAATATTACTTGTATTTGGTATTGAATAAATAACAGTTACAACTTACTCCCTGTAAGTTCACGTTATTGGCCAATCGTGCAAACTCGCTTATTTCCGTGAACTGTCGGAAATTAAGAATAGAATAGAATAGTATAGAAAGTGACTATTAAACGATGGGACGTCAATTGAATACTGTACTCCCTGGTACTGTGGACGTGCGCGTCTGTGCAACAGCAACACGTTTAGTGAGAAAAAAGTACAAGTGTAATAAACTGGACAGTCTGACAGTTTGAGAGCGAGATCGATTAAAAGGTGATAGTGTTAATTTACAGGGGAGTGAACAGTAAAAGCAAGGTATAAACTGTGTTCATAAGTTACCATAAGTCCTCTTTTGGTAGAAGGCTTTCAGCCTCTGATACCATCTCTTCGGTATATCTTTGAAAATTTTAGAAAACAAAGAAACCAATTTTAGAAGAAAATCAATAAATAAATACTTACAGAAAGATGCGTTGTGGACGTAAATCCACAGACATATTAATATCTGTTATTAGGTCTGTGGTAAATCCATGGACTCAATCTGGCCTGCTGTAAAACCTTTCCTTACAAATAAAGGTAACATTTCCTTACAAATAAAGGTAACAAGGCACAAAAAGATAAGTATATTATGCGAAAACGATAAACTTATTAATGATCACACAGACCTAATAATGAATCAATTGTTATTAGGTCTGTGATAATCAGCAAGAAGTGTGTAATGTTTTTAATGATTTTTTTGTTAATGTTGCTTAACATATTGGTAATGATACTATAAACATAGATCCAAGTATTAAGACAATAAAATAAAACAATCTTAGCCAGGCAAAACTAAATATTACACCAGTAAATACAGACTTTATTGAGAAGAAAAAAACACAAAAAAAACACACTTTAAATTAAAAAAGCAACTGGTCATGCAAGAATTTCATCAAAACTAGTTAAGCTAGCTAAATCAACAATCTCAGGACCAGTAACAGCTTTGGTTAACAATTCATTCTCTTTTTCTTTATATATTTACATGAATTTTTAATTAATACTTCATTTTTCATATTTTTTTTGCGCACAATATGACCTGTTTGTGTGTCGACGTGCCGTAAAACACCATTCATTCATTTATTCATTCATTCTTCTTCAGTCTTCCCTAATAGTCTAAAGCTGGCACAAGTGACCCCTCTCCAAAGAAAAAATAGCACACTAGATAAATGTAATTATATACCAGTCAGCATTGTCCGTTCTGTCTAAAAAAAATTGAAACATCAATGGACTGCCAGATAGTTGAATTTTTTAAAAACCATTTCAACGTATTTGTATCTGCTTTTAGACTTGGTTATGATTGGCAATCATTTTAATGATTATTGAGGACTGGAAGAAGCATTAGATAATAATACATATGTTGCAGCCATTTTAATGGATCTATCCAAAGCCTTTGATTGTTTACCTCACGACCTTTTGCTGTTAAAACTTAAATATTACGGAGTATCACAAACGCCCTCAACCTAATAGAAAGCTACCTTACAAATAGAAAACAGTGTATAAAAAATGGAACTTTCAAAAGTGATTTCTCTGCAATGGTGTACCCAAGGGGATCGGATTTAGGGCCAGTACTTTTTAATATATTCATAAACGACATTTTCTACTTTGTTAATGAAAGTAGTTTCTATAATTATTCCGCCGATAACACCGTCTCACATTCTGACCACAATATTGAAAATGTAATTCAGGCTCTGGAAACAGACAGCTTATATCTAATTATTTGGTTTTCTGACAACAAAATGAAAGCAAATCCTGATAAATTTCAAACAATAGCTATAGGTAAAAAACAAATCAAGCAAATATTTATTTTAATTTAGGTAACATCCATATTGACTGTGAAGATGAGTTAACACTTCTAGGAGTAACTATTGACTTTAAATTAAAGGGGTTGATGCACTATTTTCAAACAGGATTTATTTAAAAGGACTTTGAGAAACTTGGAAAAAGCTGAAAGAATTTTCAAAATGTCATGAAAAATAAAGGAGATGTGACCTATTGAAAATGTGCAAAGAACATAAATGGAGGCGGCCATCTTTGAACGATGACGTCATCGCGCCGTTTTACCATATATGGTATATTGACAAAATGTATTTTAAAGCAAAGAAAACCACTGCAAATTGATTAAAAATAAATATACAGATGAAAAATGTATACATTTTAGTATTATTTTTCATTTACAGTGATTTTCTTTGCTTTAAAAGACATTTTATCAATATGCCATATATGATAAAACGGCGCGATGACGTCATCGTTCAAAGATAGCCGCCTCCATTTATGTTCTTTGCAAATTTTCAATAGGTCATATCTCCTCTATTTTTCATGGCATTTTGATAATTCTTTCAGCTTTTTCCAAGTTTTTCGGAGCCATTTAAAATAAACTGTGTTTGAAAATAGTGCATCAACCCCTTTAAGTTTTAACACTCATATTTCAAACATCTGCAAAAAAGCATCCAGAATACTAAATGTATTGGAAAAAAAATAATTGGAAAAGATTTATGTAAATTAGGCAACTTTAATATATATTATTATTTTATATTGTCAAATTTCAATTTGTGTCCATTATCATGGCAAAAATACGGAGAAATAAATACTAAGAAAATTGAAAATACAAGAAAGAGCACTCCGTTTCATCTATTATGATTATATATCTAGTTATGATACTTTATTAATCAAGTCAGAATTACCTACATTTCAAGTCAGAAGAATACGAACCATGGCAGTTGTAACTTTTAAAATTCTAAATAATCAAAATCCATTTATATCTTCTATATTTAATAACCAATGAAAGTAACTCTTATTCTTTTAGGTATACTAACAGTGCAGTCGTCCCACAGGTAAGGACAACTTATGACATCAGCTCGTTCCGTTACGGGCCTGCCAAACTCTAAGGTTTATATATATATAGTCCCTACGCCATTATATATATAGTCTGGACTTTGTGTGGTGCATTGACTGTGTAATATACATCTACAGTCCCTGCTAAGACTAAAGAGAACACAATTAACATAGTCTCGTGTTTCGAGTCTTAAATTATTATTTATTTGAAAGCATCCTACTATGATATGGTTTTGTTTCGAGTTGGCTTTTCTTTTCAGGTTCATAGTAGCTGTGGTGATACCTCATAGAATGACCCGCCAGCACGTCACACTTGTTAATTAAATTATTTTGACCAATTAAAGCTGAATGGTTTAATGGTATTTTACGCCATTTCAGCATAATTTAGACCATGTAGGGTTGTCGATTGTATAGTGGTGGAGGCAGACCACCCACATGTTCCTGTGTAGAGATTGCGTAGTGGTGGAGGCAGACCACCCACATGTTCCTGGGTAGAGATTGTATAGTGGTAGAGGCAGACCACCCACATGTTCCTGGGTAGAGATTGTGTAGTGGTGGAGGCAGACCAACCACAATTTCCTGGGTAGATTGGGAACATGTGCTTGTGTCACTGGATGAACTCATTATGTATTTTAGGTGTGTTTGTTTGTTTGTTTGTATGGTGTTTTACGACACTTTCAACACATGTAAGGTTGTATATGACGGTCGATTTTTTTTGGATAGAGGCAGGCCACCCACTTTTCCTGGGTAGAACCAGTAGAACCTCCCGCCATCGATAAGAATCGACACTTCCTCACTTGCAAGTCGAGCTCCCAGTGGGTTTCAAACCCGCAGCGATGAGAGGCAAATGTTTACAACGCAACGTCGTTAATCACTCGGCCACGGACACACTATTTTAGGTGTGAAAATATCAAAGGTTACGTAATAATCAGTCAATGCATTACACGTATGACCCCTATTCAGAATTGAAATGGTGATATCACATCTTCAAATACGTGATATCACGAATTCAGTTTGAATACGTATTCGAATACGTGATATCACCAATTTGAATAAACTGTATTTTCACAGTTCATCAGCTATTCCCTGCATTGTCCCTCTCACCTATGGGGTGCCGTTTTACTTTTTAATACCATTTTGAGATACCACGTATTCGAATATGTGATATCACCAATATGAATATGTGATATCACCATTTCAATTCTGAATAGGGGTCACGTATTCAAATAGTAATACTGTATCACATATTCAAATGGTAATACAGTATCCCATAATGGTAATGGTAATACAGTATCTCAGATATCACGTATTAGAATATGAATTCGTGATATCACGTATTCGCATACGCGATATCACCAATTCGTATACGTGATATCACGTATTCCGACGGAATAGGTGATATCACGTATTCACAAATACGTGATATCACCAATCGAATACGTGATCACGTATTCGAATACGTGATATCACAAAATGAATACGCCGATATCACATATTTGATTACGTGATATCACCTATTCGTTTTTAACACGATAAAAACATACTGATCCTGACATTAATTCCGCTCCAAATAACAAAAATGGCGGACCACTCAGCTAAATAGGACATACTGAGAAATATACAGCAGATAGTATTACAATCTCAACGTTGCTGGAACAGTGATGATGTCAACTGTAGCCATCTGAAAGCAAATCTTGGTCATGGGATCATCTTGGTCATGGGATCCGATCTCTTAAAATATAAAATGACAATAAATTACTTTCTCTACAATTCACTACAATAAAACATATATCTAGTGCCCGGGATTGTTAAGACGCTGCGTTGAAACTGTCTCGCCTCTCACCGCTGCAGTTTCCAATCCCACTTCTCTCTTCCATGTCTAGGGGCGTCCGTGGCCGAGTGGTTAACGTCTCTGACTTGGAATCACTTGCCCCTCACCGCTGTAGGTTCGATCCCTCAGGGGCCTAGAAATCTTTATGTGAGGAAGCTATCCAGCTGGCTTGCGGAACGTCGGTGGTTCTACCCAGGTGCCCGCCCGTGCACGAAAATTGCCCGGAGGGGCACCTGGGGTCTTCCTCCACCAATGGAAGCTGGAAAGTCGCCATATGACCTTAGCTGTTGGTGCGACTATAAAATCCGATTCAATTCAATTCTTCCATGTCTATAACGTCTTGCTCTAATAGTTCATACCATCTGTCTATACATGTATCCAGACAAATCAAACAATATATCCCCGCCTCTGCCCCTTTGACCTCTGCACTTTATTACACCAATATAATTGAGTTGAATCGGGTTTTACGGTGCACCAACACATGAAAGGTTATATCGCGCCTGTTTTGCAGGTAAGAAGATACTAATCTAAGGGAGCGGTTATTTGATTAAAAAAAAGCAAATACAATATCACATATTCGTTTCTGAATACGTGATACAAATGCGTGATATCACGTATTCGAATAGGAGATATCACATATTCGAATACATGATATCTCAAAATGGTATTAAAAAGTAAACGGCACCCCATACTCACCCTCCCTAGTTAGCAATGCAAATAAAAGGAGGTATTTACACGTGTCAAATCAATGGGAGTGGTGTGTGTGTGTACATTAATTCATACAGTGACATAGCAACATGTGCAATAGCAGCAACATAATACTTATTCGTGCTTCGAAAACAAATGGCGAAAATGAAGTCGCGCACACAAATTTTCATTTAAAATGTTCTTCGCGCGCTTTAAATCTTAAATTCAAAAATTCTCAGGACTTTGTGTTAAACAGTTTTGGCAGGCAGGCCTGAATAATTATAAAAGCGCAATACAAATAGAATGGCGAATAAAAATTAATTAAATTAGATCAGTTCAAACTTAGAATGAAAATAGCTTGAATTGTAACTTAGCTTGATGTTAATGTATTTTTTTATCTATACCCAAGGATGGCCCTCAAAGCCTTATTTCCAGTGGGTTTCTAATGATATGTTAAAGCAGTGAAGTAATAATCATGATTATTGGTTCATTGGTTAAAGGGACACATGGCAATCTTGAAGTTTTTATCAAGCATTGCAGTTTTCCTTTTTCTCGTATTATTTTACCATGTTTCAGAAGCTGCAAAAACAATTGCTTAATTTATACTATTCTTGTAATTAATATTAATGATTGAACAAATGCAAAATATGTAGAAAAAAAAAGAGAAGAGTTTTCAAAAGATCAAGTTTGCCGTTTGTCCCCTTAAGATTTTGGCAAGTGGAAAACAAAATAATTTAAATACAACCATAAATGACGACCTACACAGTAATGCAATACATTATGTGAGAGCATATATTTATTTGAGCTTGTATACATTTATAAATATAGGTATTGAATAGACATTTTGGTTGTAACAAATAGACTATTGCACATTTACTGTCTTCTTCCTGACCAATCTCATGTAAGTACGATTTTACATTCTTTTTTCTTCTTTCTTTCTTTTTTTTTTTGAGATTTCACACGGTCTGGCAACGAATTCCTTTTTAATTACCTTAAACTAATAAGAACAAAATATTTTTATATATATACAAATTATAACTGTTTATACATCTTTTACACCAGGGATAAAAAATTGGAAACATAAAATAGACATTCTTTTTTTTTAAAACAATGAATGGTTTTAATTTGTCTTAGATATGATATAAATCTATGTAGGTCTATGATATAACGGATCTCAAGTTCTGTTGTTTGACACACCGATATCCCACAGGCATCTCCTTCATACTTTCTCAAGTCGGCAGATGTTGCAATAGTAACCTCCACAGAACAAAGGAAGTGATAAGCAGCGTGCGACCCCTACAGTGTTCCCGAAACTTCCAGTTGGTTCTTGGTGAGCATCAGGTTCCACCGTATGCCCATATATAGCAAACCCTGCTGTGAGCTGCACGCTGAGCGGAGTTAATTCCCTTACATTCTAGAGAAACTGTGCGAAGCATCCAGATTGTTGTTATTTTAAGCGTTTTAGGAGTATTAAACCGAAACATAAAGGACTTTCTACGATTTCTGTTAGATATGGTGGTAAGTTTCATTCATGTGCTTTAACAAAATGATTTAGATTGACTTTGTATTGGTTTTGCAATTGGTGGTAATTAGCACACGATCATTGGGAGCTCTTTTAAACGGAGGTAGAAAGCGGTGTCAACTTCCGTCTGTCAAAAGCGTGTCTCAATTTTATGGGAAAACTATAATAAATCGCTGTTTTGGATATTTTAAGCTCGGAAAAGGTATTTAAACTATTATTTTAGATTGCATGTAATCGCTGTTGATAACAGGTGGTCGTTGCCTTCTCGATAAATCAATTGTGTTTGATTTCGTGAACCGAAACTGAATAATATATTTTATTTTTTCGGAGAACACCCGGAACAGGGTGAATTTTCGTCGCGTATCCATGTTTCGTTTGGGTACTCGACGAAATTTCTAGTAACCCGGGTGTGGATGTGATGGTGGTGGTAGAGCACCTAGTCATTTTGGTATTGTTACTCCATTATTCATTTTGAGCTGAGCCTGAGTTAAAAGTTGTTGAATCAAAAATGACAAAATGACAGTTAAAAATGATCATCTTCACAAGATGGCAAATAAACCTATCAATTATGAGTTGAATCCCTTCAAAACAGTTGGTGAATTGAGTGGTGTTTTACGTCATTTTCAGAACATTTTAAGCTATATATATATGACAGTCATTTTTTGTGATGGAGGGAGGTGGACCATCCACTGGGTAGAACCAGTACTGTATACCTCCAACCATCCGTATGAATCGACACATTCTCACTTACAAGCCGAGTTCCCAATGGGATTAGAACCCGCAGTGTTGAGAAGCGAGAAAGTTTCAAACACAGCGTCTAAATCATCCCGGCCACTTTCCCTCAAATCAGAATGACTGGACCACAAGAAAGTGTGACGGACAGACGGACAAACAGTTTTTATATCCCACTGGTTTTTTCTATTTTTAACGCATTAATAGCCATGTGTGAAATTAAAATGTAATGTCATTGACTCTTCCTTATTTTTTGTTTCCATAAGGTAGAGTGATGTTATGATGTTTATTTTTCAAGAATGTATTTGATAAACTGGTTAAAGTAAGATGAAGTAAACTATTTGTGATTCCATACTTGATCATATATTTCGTTTCATAAAGGCTAGGTAAAGACTCAGTTACTAGTTTATCTTTAAACATGATAACAATTTGTCAACACTTTGTATTATTTGAAAAAGTATTCTTGTTTTTGAAAATGTATAGATCAATATATCTAGCCGACATATAAACAGTAATTTATTACCATCTTTTTCATTCTAGATGAGTACCTTAAAAGAAGAGGGAAATGAGAAGTTCAAATCGGGAGACTATGATGCTGCCCTCTCATTGTACACAGAGGCCCTGGAGCTGGGAGATGTGAAGGATACAGACCGCGCGGTAATATATAAAAATCGCGCCATGTGTCACTTGAAGTTGGAGGAGTATGAGGAGGCGGTCAAAGATGCCACAGATTGTAAGTCGTTGCAGTAAAAATCACTCCGTCCACTAACAACATGTCTTTCCTTTTGCTTTTGAGAAACAGAAGAAGTTTAAAAAGAGGAGGGTGGTTAATAGTTCTTACTTTTGTTGTTGTATTTGGGACTGGTTACAGTAGTCGGTCAGCTAACTAAAGTATAATGGTAAATTGGAAGCATACCTGCTATTAAGGAAAGTCCTGCACAAATTTGAAGATGTTAATGTAAATATAGTGTTGACAGCAAACAGTTTAAATTTGAAAAAGTAGCCTGATATGTAAACACAGTGTTGTTGTTTTTGTCTGTTTTTATAGCCATTATTGGGTGCCAAAACATTTTCAATACAATTTCATAAAAAATTAAGCTAAAATTTCCGATAGTGACTGTATGGGTTGTGGTCGCAAAATATAGAAAACAAACAACTGAGGTGTGAACACTGATCTATTGTATCTTATTCAGGGGTGTCATTATCACATGATTAAGAGGTGGTAGGCGGGATTGCCCCCAGCTGTTTTGACTGGTCTCCCCGGCTACTATGAATACTTCTGCTAGTATTTTATACAAGTATCGATCAAAACCCTGCGCTTTGGGACGCTTACTTATACAGTTAATGATACCCCTGTTATTCCTATTATATACTCACGGTCAGTGAAAACGCACCACAGAACAAATCCTTTTAAAAGTTAGAATTTGAGGCATTTTCGACAAAATATGATATAATCCATATAACGAGTTGACATTTTAATATGTTTTTACGTGCATATCTGGATTTAGAGCATTCCACATTGGTGTTATGAAATGCAGTTTTCTTCAATTACATCACACAAAGAAATTATTTGCTCAAAAACATTCATGGCATATGATAATACTGTCGGACGTCAAACAATAAAAAGTTCAGTAAAATCATACGGAATATTCTGAGACTGATTAATGCATCTTGAAATTTACTTTCTTTTTATGATTATCCATGGTAATCAATGTTATAGCATGGTCGGTGACATTTCCTTTCATGAATGCAGAGCATTAAATCGTTTAATTTAGGTTAACTAAAGGGGCGTGGCTTTACCGTACTATAACTACCGGATATTGGAATTTAGAGTACGGTCACTATGACGTCACAGTGTTACTCAGTACACCATGCTACAAAAAAGATAGAGTCTGTCTCAGCACTTTGGTTATTTAAACACCGAGACGCCCATCTCGGTGTTTAAATAAGCCAACTCGCTGAGACCAGACTCTATCTATTACTTAAATGTCAAGGTAAATAACTGTGTAAACTGCTTGTCATCTAAAGCCTATCAGTAAACATGTGAGACAAGTTAAGTATCAAGTTTCAATACTTAATTTTGTTGGAATTTTTACAAAATGCTATATTTTTCCTATTTTATGTGTCTAATAATAGGCCTTTATTTAAATAAAGACAATAAAATTATTTTTTTTTTTTTTTTTAAATAAATAAAAAATTCAAAAAAAAAGTTCAATTTTTTTTCTTCATAAAACACACAAAAGACAAAAAATAGAACAAGACATCAAAAGCAACATTCCAGAATTTTTTTCGGAAAATCCATCCAATAGTTTTAGAAGTGAAGTCGCCCAAAATAGCTGCACATGGAAAACTACAGCAAATGCCTTTAAACAGTAGAAAATATTTGTTCAGCAGTTTTATTCCAAATGGTTTGCGAAAAATCCAACGTCATAAACATAAGGAGTTAATGGTGCGTTTTCAGTGGCCTTCAGTGTAGTTACAATAGTGTCACATACACCAGGTAAATTTAGCTTTATCAATCTTGGCTATTTTCAGCATTGGAAATCCTCCAAAATGACCCTAAAGCCCTGTACAGACGATGTGTAGCATATGAAAACCTGGGGAAGTTGGAGGACGCCTACAAGGACGCGACAATGGTGCTGAAAATAGATCCAAAGAATAGCACCATAAAACCGATCCTGAACAGGCTCACTCCCATCATCAGAGAGAGGGTAAGGCCAAATAAAATTAAACCTGTGTTTACTGTAACATTGCTGAAAATAATAGAGTAGGTAGGTAGGCATTTTATTTTTTTATTTTGTTTTTTGGCGAAGTTACATTTAAGGTGGCGATGAGCTTTGATGTTTGGAAAAATGTGATATTTTAAAAACAACTACAATAGATAACAATATGAAATTGTGTATGTTTTAATGTTTTCCAAAAGGCCTGGCAACAACTGGACCTTTTCCCTAACACTTGCAATTATTGCAAAGGGGTAAAACAGTTTTAATTTTTTTTCGCAATTCCGGAAGATGGTCAGCTCCAACAGCAGGACAATGAGCACATGTGTCTGCTGGGATCAGTCCAGCTCCATACAGTGTGATCTCCAGTGGGGCCTGACATGTTATGAGTGACTTGACATCCATGCTCTTCCTGAATGTATGACCGTCAGGAAGAATGGGGGACCCACAGCTGTAGTCAAATTCTGTGGTTGACATAACCAAGAGCAGTTCTTGCCTCCCAGACAGCTGAAAAAATATTCAAAGTTATAATGTCAAATGTTAATTGACCATTTGAATAGTTTTGTAAAAGTGTTGACTTACATGTATATTACTTCTCTAACATCAGAAAGTAAGAAATATTTATAAATTTCTCATGTTAGTTATTATGAGGTTGAGTTCAGAGAATTATTATGGAACGGCATACTTCTTCAAGAAGTTATGATGCAGTAGTAGTTGATGTCAATGCTTAGTGCTGAGAAGCAAGTAAATATATACACATTACTTAGTATTACTGTTTAAGAAACAAACTTACGACAGGTGGCCTGGAACTTGCACCGTGATATCATGAACATTATTTTTCAATATTTTTATTTTTTTCAAATGTTTTCAGAGGGTAGATCGAGTTACAGTAAACTTTTATTTAGCCTAAGCTATGTACCAGCTATTGTGGGACCAAACAAATGAAATTGTGTTTCCATATTCTACTAAACAGCCCAGTCATATCTTTTTATTCCGGACTAGGAAAAAAGAGACTTTTTATTCCTGACTAGGAAAAAAAAAGATAAAAAAAAAAAGATATAGAATTGGCTATTTTAACATTTGTCCTTCATGACGACACCCTCATCTTCTGTTTGACACTGAACACCCTCATCATGCTCATATACGGGAGTACTTTATATCGAATATTAATGCTTTAATAAAATACAGCCTCGTAGTGATATATTTAAAGTCTTATGCATAGAACATTTTTGAAACAAATGTGAATTAAATCTGTTTTCTGAGCATGTAAAATACCTAGGAATATAATGGGTAGTAAGAATAGGGTGATCCCAGCTTCTTCAATATTTTCTTGGTAAAGCGCCGCCATGGTCGAGGGGTTAATAACGTTGCATTCTAAACCTCGCGTCTCACCGCTGGGAGACCAACTTGTAAATGAGAAAGTGTTGATTCTTATGGGTGGTGGTAGGTATACAGTACTGGTTCTACCCAGGAAAATGGGGTGGTCTGCATCTACCACAAAATTACCTTTATATATATATGGCTTCAGCCAGATGTGCTACAAATTTCATAAAACACCATGCAAAAGTTTTTTTCTCTGGGAGCAGCTCTAAATCCGCTAAATAATGAGCCGATTGGTAAATCAACAATTCAATTGTTATAACCTCATCTTCAATTTAACTTTGTTGTTGTTTGTTTTTTTCAGATAAAAAAGCAAGGTAGTACACAAGAAAAGGTTTCCCAAATGTTTAATCTCGTCTTTGATGCTGGAGCAGATAAAGAGAAACGACTGCAGGTAATTTGAGCTTTATTTTACACTAAGATCTGATTAAAGGGACACATGGCAATCTTGAGTTTTATATCAGGCATTACAATTAGTAGAGCGATTTATTAATCCCGTATAATTTTGTCTTTAAAACTGCTTGCATATAATTAAATAAAAAGTTGGGAATTCTATAAATTTCCTTCATTATTCTACACATTAGGAGAGCTTATGTAATCACCCCGGCATCGGGGTTGGTGTCGGCGTCGACGTCCCACATCAAGGTTTGCGTGTAAGTCTATATAGAAACTGGAATATTTTTATTTGTTTTGGTCAATTCTTACACATAGCTTCTTACACATATATGTTGCACCCACCCCACTACACCGCCCCGCGAGTCGTCCATAATACTTAATACAAAGTTCTTACCAATGTTTGAGGCACGCAAATGGTTGCACACGGATTTGTCACCAATACGACCTCGTTTAAATATGTAACTTGGGGTCAGGGCTTCTAAAATCGCCGGTTTGTCGGTCCGCAGACCGAATTCTGTTTCTCCGGACCGATTTTCTTTTCAAAATCTCTGTTAAAATCGGTCCCAGATATTTTATCTATCGGTCGTTAAAAAATCTACAATTACCTTACACACTTCTTGAAATATGCCTTGCGGCAATATTCTTTGATCCATAACACGATTGTTGTCACTCGCTGTGCGAAAGTAGGTCAATTTGGTCAATTTGGACTAAACCATTACCGATAGTAGGGAGTTTTCCGGAAGAGTCTATAGCCATGTAGCACGCCTTTGATGTGTGATCAGTGAAAGTATATCACGCGTTCTGTCGGTTCACTGAAGCGAGTGTTACCGTCTGTAATTTCTTTGATATACCGTCAGTCGTAAGGTGTTAGCCTGTTTGCTTGTGTCGGTTTGTTTTTTTAAGTGGCCAAAGCTGGGACTGAAATTTGTTTGCGTCATTAAAATACCGAGATGTGTTAATTGTTTGTTTGATTTTTTTTTTAGAATAACTTTAAGTATAATATTAAGGAAAGTGATCAAACCTGACACCGTTTTTTTTTTAAGTCGGACCGAAATTGTTTGCGTTAGTCGTAACATTTGGTATTAATTAAGCTAATTGATGAAAAACGATATTACTCAAATTTATGTAAAATCGTATATAATCCGCTAGTCCGCGCGTGTTAGTCCGCGTTTTATTCCTACCCAGTTTATTAGACATTTCCGGTTCAATTCCTCAAATGATCAACAATTTTAATATGGAGTGAAAATTATTCATTCAGTAAAGCGAAGACATGATGTCAGTCATTAAAATGTACAAATTGTGATAAAGTAAGTTAGAAATAATACAAATATAATACAAACATACATTTTAAATAGTTCTCTTTATCAATGACTGAACGGAAAAAGTTCATGGTGCAGCTGAAATGGTGGGTGGGGTACGGCGATTTCAGTGATTTTTTCAAAATAAGCGCGATTCTTACGGCAGTTAAAAACCTGGACCGATTTGCATTTTAAAATTTTAGAAGCCCTGCTTGGGGTAGTATGTAAAAGGACAGAGTGGGTCTGTTGACACATGAGCTTCCATGTGGTTTACTGTTGTTGTCATAGCCTTCAAATATTGTAGATTAAATGTATACCTAATTATGAGTAAACATTTGATAGTTCTCATAGCGAGGAAGTGCAGATTCTTACGGATGGCAGAAGGTGTACAGTACTGGTTCTACCCAGGAAAAGTGGGTGGTCTGCCTCGACCACAAAAAATAGAACGTCAGATGTAACCTTACTTGTGTTTGAAAATGACGTAAAACACCATATAAATGAACAAACAAATCATAGAACTTTAGTGTGTGTTAATATTTATCACTATTTCTTAAAATCCTCCTCTTTTGATTGGTTATTTAAGAACCAAGGTGTACCAGGCCTTCTAACCAGCCCTCGACCGGTGTATAGGAATATTTGAAAAGTTGAAAAGGTTAGAATATTCCCTACACCCTGCTTGAAATATGTGTAATCAATATTATTTTCTTTAGGCCACTAACAATCTGATAGTGTTGGCGCGAGAAGATGGCGGTCCGGAGATAATTTTACAACAGAATGGAATGGCGCAAATCAAGGACATTTTGTTCAAGGAGAAGGACCTTGACATCTTACAAGCGTGTGTCCGTGTGGTGGCTTGTCTCACAAACAATAGCAGGAGTCGGGTGAGTACAGGCGTGTGTCTGTGTGGTGGCATGTCTCACAAACAACAAGAGTAGGGTGAGTACAGGCGTGTGTCTGTGTGGTGGCGTGTCTAACAAACAACAGGAGTAGGGTGAGAACAGGTGTGTGTCTGTGTGGTGGCGTGTCCACCATTTTGCCATTATGAAATCACACTCTCGTTTTTGTCTTGCCCACGAAAGTGGGTAGTGAGACATAGCAGTCTTTTTCCAGCAACGGCGCCACATTTTAAATCAACTATATCTCAACAACTGCTGCTCGAATTTTCTGAAACTTTGTCAGATGCTTTGTTGGGTCAATGTAATGCCAAAATTACCATGGTCAGTGTCATATTTTGGGTTATTTTCCAACCTTGGTTGGGTAGCTTAACCAGTTGGTTAGGTAACCTCAGTTAACTTTATGTGATTGCCTCATTTTCTTTGTTTGATACTTGGTCATATGTATTGTTGGCATTGGTGGACGTCACTGAATGACAAAAATTACCAAGGTCAAGGTCATGTTTTGCATTTTCCCAAACTTAACTTTGGCTAGGTAAATATAGATATAAAAATCGAACAGGAAAAGCAGCATTCAAGACCGACAAACACACACAGAAACAAAGAACAAATGAATAAAAGGCCAAATAAGACATCACAACTTAACCTAGGTTAGATAACTTAACCTCAGTTAGCCTCAGTTATTAAACTTTATGTGATTGTCTCACTTTATGTCTTTGATATCTGGTCATATATATTGTTGGCATTGGTGGACATCGCTGGATGCCAAAAATAACAAGGTCAAGGTCTTATTTTGCATTTTTCCCCCAATCTTAACCTTAGTTAGGTAACTTAGCCTCAGTTAACTTTATGTGATCGCCTCACTTTATGTCTGTGTGTGTGTGTAATTCTAAGGTTTATAGTCCGTCCGCCAACGAACACGTCAAGGTATACCTGACGCGATGGGCACAATAGAGTCTGGACTTCTCACTTTATGTCTTTCATACTTGGTCATATGTATTGTTGGCACTGGTGGACATCGCTGAACGACAAAAACAACCAAGGTCAAGGTCATATTTTGCATTATTTTCCCAAAACTACACCCTGGTTAAACCACTTAACCTCAAGTAACTTAACTTCTTATGATTACCTGGCTTTTATTTGTTTGATACTTGGTCATATGAAGTGTTGTCTTTGGTGGACATCATTTATGCACAAATTTAATAAAATATTTCATATGCCATTTGCAGTGGGTGAGACACCCTCAAACCGAGGTCTTGTTTATGAGATTTTGAACTTATGGTGCTTTGACACTATATCTGTACAGTGAGTTAACAGTGTTTATTTGCTTATAGACACATTTTAGGACGGATTATGCAAAAACATATGTGTGAAAGCTGTTTCTAGTTAGGTTAGTACTATATGTCATGAGACTATTGTTTATTGCGGAAAAAAATCGAGAATAGATTATAAAGTATTTTTTTCTTTTTATTGAGATTTTTTTGAATGCTTTTTGGCACTGGGTGTATTCATTATGGCCGTTAAAACACCATGTCAAGTCTGTATTTTTAATGTTTCAGTTTTTATTTTCCTTTCACCTGTTTTGAGAGACCATATTGTCTTCCCTTTAGTAGTCTCTTACTATAGTTTGACCATTCCTTTATACAGAGTATGCTGGTGTATGAAGAAGTGGGTGTGGTCAGACTAGGTCAGCTGATGGCAATGCCTGTAGAAGGGCTGTCCACGTCTGTGGCCTTCGTGTTGCAGAACATGCTGACCAGCATCACAGAATTACAGACATTTAAGAAACTACGAGAAAAGTATGAGGAAAAGAGGCGACATCTTCAGCCAGCTATACCTCCCAAGTTTCAGTTAGGTATGTACCCACAACCCCCAAAATAATATGTTTCCATCATTTGGGTTTGTTGTCTATAGATGCATATCTGAAGAGTTAAGAACGTGTCTGGCTTTTTTTCTTGAAGAATGTAAAATTTAAAAAACGTGTCAGTTCATGATAAAAATGTCTTAGCAATCATCTATAAGTGTAAGCAACACAGTACCGGTACCATAATCATTTATAAGTGTAAGCACCAAAGTACCGGTACCATAAACATTTATAAGTGTAAGCACCAAAGTACCGGTACCATAATCATTTATAAGTGTAAGCACCAAAGTACCGGTACCATAATCATTTATAAGTGTAAGCACCAAAGTACCGGTACCATAATCATATATAAGTGTAAGCACCAAAGTACCGGTACCATAATCATTTATAAGTGTAAGCACCAAAGTACCGGTACCATAATCATTTATAAGTGTAAGCACCAAAGTACCGGTACCATAATCATATATAAGTGTAAGCACCAAAGTACCGGTACCATAATCATTTATAAGTGTAAGCACCACAGTATCGGTACCATAATCATTTATAAGTGTAAGCACCAAAGTACCGGTACCATAATCATTTATAAGTGTAAGCACCACAGTACCGGTACCATAATCATTTATAAGTGTAAGCACCAAAGTACCGGTACCATAATCATAAGTGTAAGCACCAAAGTACCGGTACCATAATCATTTATAAATGTAAGCACCAAAGTACCGGTACCATAATCATTTATAAGTGTAAGCACCAAAATACCGGTACCATAATCATTTATAAATGTAAGCACCAAAGTACCGGTACCATAATCAATTATAAGTGTAAGCACCAAAATACCGGTACCATAATCATTTATAAGTGTAAGCACCAAAGTACCGGTACCATAATCATTTATAAGTGTAAGCACCACAGTACCGGTACCATAATCATTTATAAGTGTAAGCACCAAAGTACCGGTACCATAATCATTTATAAGTGTAAGCACCAAAGTACCGGTACCATATTCATTTATAAATGTAAGCACCAAAGTACCGGTACCATAATCAATTATAAGTGTAAGCACCAAAATACCGGTACCATAATCATTTATAAGTGTAAGCACCAAAGTACCGGTACCATAATCATTTATAAGTGTAAGCACCAAAGTAGCCGTACCATAATCATTTATAAGTGTAAGCACCACAGTACCGGTACCATAATCATTTATAAGTGTAAGCACCAAAGTACCGGTACCATAATCATTTATAAGTGTAAGCACCAAAGTACCAGTACCATAATCATAAGTGTAAGCACCAAAGTACCGGTACCATAATCATTTATAAATGTAAGCACCAAAATACTGGTACCATAATCATTTATAAGTGTAAGCACCAAAGTACCGGTACCATAATCATTTAGAAGTGTAAGCACCAACGTACCGGTTCCATACTCATTTATAAGTGTAAGCACCAACGTACCGGTACCATAATCAATTATAAGTGTAAGCACCAAAGTACTGGTACCATAATCATTTATAAGTGTAAGCACCAAAGTACCAGTACCATAATCATTTATAAGTGTAAGCACCAACGTACAGGTACCATAATCAATTATAAGTGTAAGCACCAAAGTACCGGTACCATAATCATTTATAAGTGTAAGCACCAACGTACCGGTACCATAATCATTTATAAGTGTAAGCACCAACGTACCGGTACCATAATCATTTATAAGTGTAAGCACCAACGTACCGGTACCATAATCAATTATAAGTGTAAGCACCAAAGTACCGGTACTATAATCATTTATAAATGTAAGCACCAACATACCGGTTCCATACTCATTTATAAGTGTAAGCACCAAAGTAGCGGTACCATACTCATTTATAAGTGTAAGCACCAAAGTAGCGGTACCATAATCATTTATAAGTGTAAGCACCAAAGTACCGGTACCATACTCATTTATAAGTGTAAGCACCAACGTACCGGTTCCATACTCATTTATAAGTGTAAGCACCAACATACCGGTACCATAATCAATTATAAGTGTAAGCACCAAAGTACCGGTACAATAATCATTTATAAGTGTAAGCACCAAAGTACCAGTACCATAATCATTTATAAATGTAAGCACCAATGTACCGGTACCATAATCAATTATAAGTGTAAGCACCAAAGTACCGGTACCATAATCATTTATAAGTGTAAGCACCAACGTACCGGTACCATAATCATTTATAAGTGTAAGCACCAACGTACCGGTACCATAATCATTTATAAGTGTAAGCACCAACGTACCGGTACTATAATCATTTATAAGTGTAAGCACCAACGTACCGGTACCATAATCAATTATAAGTGTAAGCACCAAAGTACCGGTACTATAATCATTTATAAATGTAAGCACCAACATACCGGTTCCATACTCATTTATAAGTGTAAGCACCAAAGTAGCGGTACCATACTCATTTATAAGTGTAAGCACCAAAGTAGCGGTACCATAATCATTTATAAGTGTAAGCACCAAAGTACCGGTACCATACTCATTTATAAGTGTAAGCACCAAAGTAGCGGTACCATAATCATTTATAAGTGTAAGCACCAACGTACCGGTACCATAATCATATATAAGTGTAAGCACCAAAGTACCGGTACCATAATCATTTATAAGTGTAAGCACCAAAGTACCAGTAACATAATCATATATAAGTGTAAGCACCAAAGTAGCGGTACCATAATCATTTATAAGCGTAAGCACCAAAGTACCGGTACCATAATCATTTATAAGTGTAAGCACCAAAGTAGCGGTACCATAATCATTTATAAGTGTAAGCACCAAAGTACCGGTACCATACTCATTTATAAGTGTAAGCACCAAAGTACCGGTACCATAATCATTTATAAGTGTAAGCACCAAAGTACCGGTACCATAATCATTTATAAGTGTAAGCACCAAAGTACCGGTACCATAATCATTTATAAGTGTAAGCACCAAAGTACCGGTACCATAATCATTTATAAATGTAAGCACCAACATACCGGTTCCATACTCATTTATAAGTGTAAGCACCAAAGTAGCGGTACCATACTCATTTATAAGTGTAAGCACCAAAGTAGCGGTACCATAATCATTTATAAGTGTAAGCACCAAAGTACCGGTACCATACTCATTTATAAGTGTAAGCACCAAAGTAGCGGTACCATAATCATTTATAAGTGTAAGCACCAACGTACCGGTACCATAATCATATATAAGTGTAAGCACCAAAGTACCGGTACCATAATCATTTATAAGTGTAAGCACCAAAGTACCAGTACCATAATCATATATAAGTGTAAGCACCAAAGTAGCGGTACCATAATCATTTATAAGCGTAAGCACCAAAGTACCGGTACCATAATCATTTATAAGTGTAAGCACCAAAGTAGCGGTACCATAATCATTTATAAGTGTAAGCACCAAAGTACCGGTACCATACTCATTTATAAGTGTAAGCACCAAAGTACCGGTACCATAATCATTTATAAGTGTAAGCACCAAAGTACCGGTACCATAATCATTTATAAGTGTAAGCACCAAAGTACCGGTACCATAATCATTTATAAGTGTAAGCACCAAAGTACCGGTACCATAATCATTTATAAGTGTAAGCACCAAAGTACCGGTACCATAATCATTTATAAGTGTAAGCACCAAAGTAGCGGTACCATAATCATTTATAAGTGTAAGCACCAAAGTACCGGTACCATACTCATTTATAAGTGTAAGCACCAAAGTACCGGTACCATACTCATTTATAAGTGTAAGCACCAAAGTAGCGGTACAATAATCATTTATAAGTGTAAGCACCACAGTATCGGTACCATAATCATTTATAAATGTAAGCACCAAAGTACCGGTACCATAATCATTTATAAAATGTAAGCACCAAAGTAGCGGTACCATAATCATTTATAAGTGTAAGCACCACAGTATCGGTACCATAATCATTTATAAGTGTAAGCACCAAAGTAGCGGTACCATAATCATTTATAAGTGTAAGCACCAAAGTAGCGGTACCATAATCATTTATAAGTGTAAGCACCAAAGTACCGGTACCATAATCATTTATAAGTGTAAGCACCACAGTATCGGTACCATAATCATTTATAAGTGTAAGCACCAAAGTACCGGTACCATAATCATTTATAAGTGTAAGCACCAAAGTAGCGGTACCATAATCATTTATAAGTGTAAGCACCAAAGTACCGGTACCATACTCATTTATAAGTGTAAGCACCAAAGTAGCGGTACCATAATCATTTATAAGTGTAAGCACCAAAGTACCGGTACCATACTCATTTATAAGTGTAAGCACCAAAGTAGCGGTACCATAATCATTTATAAGTGTAAGCACCAAAGTACCAGTACCATAATCATTTTTAAGTGTAAGCACCAAAGTACCGGTACCATAATCATTTATAAGTGTAAGCACCAAAGTACCGGTACCATACTCATTTATAAGTGTAAGCACCAAAGTACCGGTACCATACTCATTTATAAGTGTAAGCACCAAAGTAGCGGTACCATAATCATTTATAAGTGTTGTTTGTTGGTTAGGAGCTTATTGTTTTTGTTGGCAAATAACAGTGTTTTCTGTTACATTTATTGACTAAAAACTTGGTTCACTATATTTTTTTAATGTCATCAGGCTGAAAATGCTTAACTTACAGAGCACTGTGGACTAACGGTAGAGCAGTTTTGATCCCCGCCATGACCAATATGTTGTGTCCCTGAGAATGACACTTTGTCTGCATTTGCTTAGTACTGGTTCTTTTTCCCAGGAAAAAATGAGTGTGATCAAAATAAATAAGACATTTTAGTGGATGTTTGGCTTTAATGCTTGAAAATGCATACGACTGACCTCAACACTGCCCTTTAAGGTCATAAAGAGAGTTGTTTTGTTCAGGGGATCCTGACAGACCCCAGTTTGCCATTAAAAAAAAAAGAGTATTTTATCGTTTCTTAAATTTTGTATTACTCCTCAAACAAGTCTGTCTTGAGTATATTATTTAAACAGTCTATTAAATAATTTTAGAATTATTTTATTTTAGAATTTTATGGTTCTTGGTTTCAAGAAACTCATTACTCAATGAGTGATACAAACAGTTCTAATTTGTTTCTTGCAGCAATTAAAAGGCTCATTCATTTCTTAGAACACACTGAGTTGCATCATAATAGCATGCTGTGATGTCATAATACAAGGGTGTGATGTCTTAATACCAGAAAATGATGTCATGATAGAAACAACCAAATGAAAATATGAATGAAGTTAATTTAGAGGGACATTGAGTAATGAGGTTCTTGAAACCAAGAAACACAAAATTCTAATAATAAAATAATTCTAAAAACATTTAATAGACTGTTTTTAGTTATATAATGCAGACCAGCTGGTTTTGTTTTGGGCTTATTAATGCTGAAATAATTTTTTAATTTTCTTATCGCTTTACAGATGAGCTTCAACAGAAGATTGTGACAGAGGTGATGGGAGGTCTGGTAAAAATGTTACAGCACATCAAGGTGTCTGCAACTGGTCGTGACGCTGCCATGGAGCTCTTGATCAAAATGGTCACGCGCAAAACTGGCGTTCACTGGACAAACAAGTTCCTGGACACAGAGGGTATGTGGTAATTTGTAAATCTGCCTTTTACATGTTCTCTGTTTTTAAAATGATTGTTATCACATACGCATGATTGTATACTTGATGTAATGTGTACTTGATGTAGCAAAAAAATGGAGCGTCATATATGGCCTAAATTATGCTAAAAAAGACATAAAACACCACTCAAACAAACAAAACATGACTTTTGTGCAAGGCTTATTAGTTTTTTTTTGGTGATTCCTCGACAAACTAGGCCACTAAATGAGTTGTGTACGTCTTCAATGTTTATCACTTTGGTGCAAGTATTGAGTATTTGTTATTGATTGTTTATCACTTTGGTGCAGGTATTGAGGGTTTGTTATTGATTGTTTATCGCTTTGATGCAGGTATTGAGGGTTTGTTATTGATTGTTTATCACTTTGATGCAGGTATCGAAGGTTTGTTATTGATTGTTTATCACTTTGACGCAAGTATTGAGGGTTTGTTATTGATTGTTTATCACTTTGACACAGGTATTGAGGGTTTGTTATCGATTGTTTATCACTTTGACACAGGTATTGAGGGTTTTTTATCGATTGTTTATCACTTTGAGGGTTTGTTATTGATTGTTTATCACTTTGATGCAGGTATTGAAGGTTTGTTATTGATTGTTTATCACTTTGACACAGGTATTGAGGGTTTGTTATTGATTGTTTATCACTTTGACACAGGTATTGAGGGTTTGTTATTGATTGTTTATCACTTTGACGCAGGTATTGAGGGTTTGTTATCGATTGTTTATCACTTTGATTGTTGGCTTGTTATTGATTGTTTATTACTTTGATGCGGGTATTGAAGGTTTGTTATTGATTGTTTATCACTTTGACGGAGGTATTGGGGGATTGTTATTGATTGTTTATCACTTTGACGCAGGTATTGAGGGTTTGTTATTGATTGTTTATCACTTTGACGCAGGTATTGAGGGTTTGTTATTGATTGGTTATCACTTTGATGCATGTATTGAAGGTTTGTTATTGATTGTTTATCACCTTGACACAGGTAATGAGGGTTTGTTATTGATTGTTTATCACTTTGATGCAGATATTGAGGGTTTGTTATTGACTGCAGTGTTTTTTTTTGGCTGTTTTTATAGCCGAAATTCGGTCATATTCCCAATGCCAAAACATACCTTTTTTTCCCAATTAAGAGGAAAAAATGGCCATTAAAAAAAAATTTTTTTTTTTTTTTTTTTTAGTGTCCCAATCCAATGATTGGGGTTCATTGGATTGGGGTTCAAAAGCTTATAAATTCTTCTGTTTATCTTGGTGTACAAAAAACAGTATTAAAGATATAATTATGACAGGAAAGCTTTACTTTATATTTTTCCGAATTTTATTAAAAATCGCGCTACAATTCCCAATTTTATGAAAAATCGCGCTAAAATTCCCAATTCCAACGCCATGGGCTATGTTCCCAAAATAGAGAAAAAAAACACTGGACTGTTTATCACTTTGACGCAGGTATTGAGGGTTTGTTATTGACTGTTTATCACTTTGACACAGGTATGAAGGTTTGTTATTGACTGTTTATCACTTTGACACAGGTATTGAGGGTTTGTTATTGATTGCTGGAGCTTTGAAGCAGCATGAGACCCTACCAGTGACAAATGTCTCCAAGATGCATGCATCCCTGCTGTTGAACACACTGTGGGAGGACCTGATAGGAGACAAGGAGAGCGAAAAGTTCAAGGATAAAACCAGCAGTTTCTTCAAGTGAGTTGGCAGGAGCCATTAATCTTTAAAGGAACATACGGCAATCTCCACTTCTTTTTAAACTATGCGGCATCCCATTAGATTATTGTCTACATAAATTTCATATTTGCAAATCCTTAAGTATTTTTTGAATGGTTCAAATTAGAGGTGTAACGATACACTCGAATATTCGATCAATCGAAAATGTCCCATATTCAGATCGTATTCGGTATTCGCTGCACTGTTATTCGAATATTTTTGAATACAACTTTAGTTATTAGTTTAACATAGATCTTAAATTGTAGCCAGTAGTCCAATACTTACCATATTTCAAAATACAAGCAACCTTTCATTGCTGTAAAGAATACTTTGTTGTTTCTGACACAGTAATACAAGTCATACGTCCAAGTTGTTTATTTTGTCAATCTGCACTGCCTATACAGTAAACACTATATTATTTACTAAGACTGAATAACCTGAGTTAGCCACCTTTAGATTTTAAAGTACTGTTCTGTTTTTGTTCTTGTTTCTTTACTGAATATTCATGAATAAATATTCGTATTGGCCACTCTGTATTCATGATAAGTATAATATTCGCCACTCTGTATTCATATGTATAATATTCGCCACACCCTGTATTAGTGACAGCCCTAGTTCAAATCAAATTGTTTTTGCATATGACTATATGATGATTATATAACACCAATAATATATTTGAACCTATGGTAGAATAACAAAGAAAGATTGAAAATTCTCATATTTAAAACCTTTTATTTAAATCACGATACAGTGATTTTTTCGGGTTATTTTTACCGCCGAATATCGGCACTTTCCCCTAGCAAAAATCGGCTCTATTTTCCCAAAAGAAACGTCATATTTTCCCAATCCAAAGTCATATATTCCCAATCAAAATGTTCAATACAAATATTAAATTTACACTTTAAGTACTGGTAAAAAAGCTTTCCGTAAGCGTGTTACATTTTAATTTTCGAGAAAACCGATAATGTCGTACTATCAGGTCGCGATAGTAGCCGTACTGCGCCTTGATAAAAATAATCAAGAGCTGAATAGAGAGTTCATTATCTAGAACATTCGACGCTTTTACCCCAACCTTGTAGTCGCGCGCAGGTACCAACTATCCAATAGGCGAGGCGCATTTATATTTTGTCACTAAAATCAATTGAACGCTTTATAGTAGCATAGTATTTATACGATACGATTACGAAAGGTGTTCTTTAAGTAACCAAGATTTGCTCCGATATCAACAATCAACATGTCCCATAATTCAAAATATTACGTATAAAAGGTTGAAAAGAACGACGCAAAGGGCTTACAGAGCATTAGCTCTGTGTTTAAAAAGCTGAATCAGATCACGGGTGATGACGAACAGACTTCGTCATAAATTTCTGTAGTTACTGAAAGTGAAATTACCCCACCTACCCAGTCTGACCTACCCAACTGTCGAGCGTGACGAGCGAATCTCTTGTCCAGTGCCCTACTCCTACGAGTTCAAATGAATCGTGTATTCCTCCTGGGCCATCTTTTCTCAAGTCAAAGGGCTATGAAGAGAAAATGCCACATGGATAAGGACCTCACAGAGGCAGACATGGAAGCGCTTGTGGACATGTTTAAAGGACAAAAAACACAACAACTGTATTTTTAAATGATTAAATTACAGTAGTAAAAACATGTTCTGAGCAATAAAATCGTCAAAGTTTTTTGTTTTTCATATAGACCATGTACACCATACTGATTATTGAATTTAGAAATTTTTCCAATTTAGAAAAATGCCGCTAAATTTTCCCAATTGAAAAGGTAGAGGTACCTTTAAAAAAAGGTAAAAAAATCACTGCGATATACAGGCAGATTGATCATGAGTTAAAGTCAAAATTAAACTGGATTAATACTGGAGGTGCTGATTTTAATGTTGCTATTTCAAGATTGCCATCCCTTTATCAATGGTTTAGTTTCATATGCTGAAATAAACTACTCAAAATTTGCTAAGGGTCACTTTTATTCTTCAATATAATTTTATTAGAAATCAATTCACAAAAACGATATTGATTTCATTGATACTTCAGCAATTCCACAATTTCAATCAAGTCATGAGATCACATGACCATACACTGCTCTAAAAACATGAGCTAGTATGGTCTATTTTCTGTGTAAATTAGTATTCTCTTACTTTTAAATTTAAACACTTTTTGATTCGTGCATCCAACTTAAATATATCTAGTTTTCATATGCGTTTTATTTCTGATGAAGGTTTTTTAAAGCATAATTTTGAAAAAAGCAGCATAATCAAAAATCTACCTCTAACTGGGTAAACATTCTCTAAACGACAAATAACTTCCGGTTCAACAGATCGTCTGTCAACATTGAGTATTTCCGTCTGCTGAATGAAAAATTGACACGTATACTATGATATCATGCAAAATCAAATTTATGCATTTACAAACCTATGCAAAAATCAGTCTTAAGACATGTAGAAATAGTCTCAACATTGCTGGATTTTCTGCTTTTTTTGTTCCTATAGTATAGTATGTAATGAACATTTACTTGATATTAACCACTGCTTGATAAGAAGAGGTAATGTGTTTTGCTTAAATTGATTGCAATAAAAAAGGGAAAACATGAAAAAATGTTTATCCAGAGAGAAAAAGTCAGAATGTGTATCCAGGCTTCAAGCCTTCGCCAGATTCAGAGATGCGCTTGTATTTATATTATAATTGGTGTGTTGATCTTTTAAATATTCATAGTTATCAGATATTTATTGAACAAGAAATGATTTGTCATTTTGTAAATTCCGAGACTTGCAATACATTCATCAGATGTGTTTCATAGTTGCTTCTTCCTATCTTACCAAGATGGTGACACAGGGCTCTGATTTTTTCCCGGAGAAAACCAGCTTGTTTTTTTTGTCCCACAATTTCATTGTAACCTTGATTTAAATACCTACTTTGTAAAAGCAATATGCAACATGTGACAGATACATAAGGTCAAATTAACTTCAAGGTGTGATATTTCTGAAATTGTGTCAAGCAGCTTAAAGAAAGTCTTGACATTGGCGTCGTGGCTTGTGCCCATTTGTGCACTAGTAAAGCTAAAAATCAAAATGTTTGCCTTTAGCTCAGCTTCTGTTCCACTTTTACCAAGTACCAGGCAACAGATTATTAATTATGATCACTATACGATCCTATCAAAACACGACAGTTCTCCGAGATACGAATGTATTAATATTTTTTCAGGGAATTATTTGCAAATGGAGACATGGAATCAAGCGTTGAGGCTGTCAGGGCAATATCCATGTTGTTACAGGTAAGTTAAGTACCGTACAAGTAGATATGTTCCATGTTGTTACAGGTAATTATGTCTAAAATGAAACTCTAGGATGATGGGATTACACTGTATACATTTGTTTCCTCCTATGTCATCAGTGGGGGCCTGGGTGAAGGGGCATGAAATATACTAATTATTCAATTACAGTGTTGTTTTTCCATACTTTTGCACATTAGTTGGTATAATAGTCACCTATGAAAGAGATATACAGAATGTCAAATGATTTATTATTTAAGACTAAGGACTTTTTCCCTGGAGGTTGGTGCTGGAGGGTGACTGGTGGTGGGAGGGTATCAGGAGGTCAATTTTTTTTTAATTATCTCTTTTGAAAACAAACATTGTGATGAAGGGATTACAGTGTATAATAATATGTTGTTCTCCTGTATGTGTGTGTGTGGTGGTGGGTGTGGGTGGCCTGTGTGAAGAAAATGTGGGTATTTGCAATGGCGTGCCGTCAAATTGGTTCTAGTTCATTATGTTAGACCCTTTAAAATAGAAAATATAATTATTTGTCAATTGTACTTCGGACCCTGATAGACTGCCATGAAAAGCCTGATGCACCTGATTTAAAAAAAAGTTTATTAACCCTTTTGCTGAGTATTTCTCTTGTTTAAACATGATATGTTTGATAATGTGTTGTTTGTTGTTAAGCCAATTATCACCCGCAGTGATTGTTTACGAAATGTTTTCATCTGAATAAAGACTATCAATTCTCATGAGGTTAGTTTAATAATTGTTTGTTTGTAGTCATTTTCAACACATATAAGGTTATATATGACGGTCGATATTTTTGTGATGACCACCCACTTTTCCTGGGTAGAACCAGTACTGTACACCTCCCGCCATCCGTAAGAATCGATTCTTCCTCACTTACAAGTTTAACTCCCAGTGGGATTAGAACCAGCGGTGAGAGGCGGGAAGGTTTACAACGCAACATCATGTAACCCCTCGGCCACAGAGACGATACTTATTTTAATAATGACGATGTTATTGGACATAATGTCACGTACCCTCATTCAGTTGCCAAAGGCTTTGGCAACTGATCCTTATATGTTTTTGTGTTTGTCTATGGTTAACAGACTGTGAATCATGTAGTTTAAGCATCAATGAACTTGTCTAAAAAACTTGCAGTTGAGCTCTAACTCGCCTAACACTTTGCAAATCAATTAAACCCTTGGTGAAATTGAAATCAGATATACAAGCAATAGAAACGGTAACCAAACTCGTATTTGCTTGCGAATAGAAAGTATATTTAAGCGGTAAATAAACAGGCAATATACAGTGTATATACACACATAGTTGAGTTTTCACTCGCCTAACACTCTGCATATCAATTAAACCCTTGGTGAAATTGAAATCAGATATACAAGCAATAGAAACGGTAACCAAACTCGTATTTGCTTGCGAATAGAAAGTATATTTAAGCGGTAAATAAACAGGCAATATACAGTGTATATATACACATAGTTGAGTTTTCACTCGCCTAACACTTTGCAAATCAATTAAACCCTTGGTGAAATTGAAATCAGATATACAAGCAATAGAAACGGTAACCAAACTCGTATTTGCTTGCGAATAGAAAGTATATTTAAGCGGTAAATAAACAGGCAATATACAGTGTATATACACACATAGTTGAGTTTTCACTCGCCTAACACTCTGCAAATCAATTAAACCCTTGGTGAAATTGAAATCAGATATACAAGCAATAGAAACGGTAACCAAACTCGTATTTGCTTGCGAATAGAAAGTATATTTAAGCGGTAAATAAACAGGCAATATACAGTGTATATACACACATAGTTGAGTTTTCACTCGCCTAACACTCTGCAAATCAATTAAACCCTTGGTGAAATTGAAATCAGATATACAAGCAATAGAAACGGTAACCAAACTCGTATTTGCTTGCGAATAGAAAGTATATTTAAGCGGTAAATAAACAGGCAATATACAGTGTATATACACACATAGTTGAGTTTTCACTCGCCTAACACTTTGCAAATCAATTAAACCCTTGGTGAAATTGAAATCAGATATACAAGCAATAGAAACGGTAACCAAACTCGTATTTGCTTGCGAATAGAAAGTATATTTAAGCGGTAAATAAACAGGCAATATACAGTGTATATACACACATAGTTGAGTTTTCACTCGCCTAACACTCTGCAAATCAATTAAACCCTTGGTGAAATTGAAATCAGATATACAAGCAATAGAAACGGTAACCAAACTCGTATTTGCTTGCGAATAGAAAGTATATTTAAGCGGTAAATAAACAGGCAATATACAGTGTATATACACACATAGTTGAGTTTTCACTCGCCTAACACTCTGCAAATCAATTAAACCCTTGGTGAAATTGAAATCAGATATACAAGCAATAGAAACGGTAACCAAACTCGTATTTGCTTGCGAATAGAAAGTATATTTAAGCGGTAAATAAACAGGCAATATACAGTGTATATACACACATAGTTGAGTTTTCACTCGCCTAACACTTTGCAAATCAATTAAACCCTTGGTGAAATTGAAATCAGATATACAAGCAATAGAAACGGTAACCAAACTCGTATTTGCTTGCGAATAGAAAATATATTTAAGCGGTAAATAAACAGGCAATATACAGTGTATATACACACATAGTTGAGTTTTCACTCGCCTAACACTTTGCAAATCAATTAAACCCTTGGTGAAATTGAAATCAGATATACAAGCAATAGAAACGGTAACCAAACTCGTATTTGCTTGCGAATAGAAAGTATATTTAAGCGGTAAATAAACAGGCAATATACAGTGTATATACACACATAGTTGAGTTTTCACTCGCCTAACACTTTGCAAATCAATTAAACCCTTGGTGAAATTGAAATCAGATATACAGGCAATAGAAACGGTAACCAAACTCGTATTTGCTTGCGAATAAAAAGTATATTTAAGCGGTAAATAAACAGGCAATATACAGTGTATATACACACATAGTTGAGTTTTCACTCGCCTAACACTTTGCAAATCAATTAAACCCTTGGTGAAATTGAAATCAGATATACAAGCAATAGAAACGGTAACCAAACTAGTATTTGCTTGCGAATAGAAAGTATATTTAAGCGGTAAATAAACAGGCAATATACAGTGTATGTACACACATAGTTGAGTTTTCACTCGCCTAACACTCTGCAAATCAATTAAACCCTTGGTGAAATTGAAATCAGATATACAAGCAATAGAAACGGTAACCAAACTCGTATTTGCTTGCGAATAGAAAGTATATTTAAGCGGTAAATAAACAGGCAATATACAGTGTATATACACACATAGTTGAGTTTTCACTCGCCTAACACTTTGCAAATCAATTAAACCCTTGGTGAAATTGAAATCAGATATACAAGCAATAGAAACGGTAACCAAACTCGTATTTGCTTGCGAATAGAAAGTATATTTAAGCGGTAAATAAACAGGCAATATACAGTGTATATACACACATAGTTGAGTTTTCACTCGCCTAACACTTTGCAAATCAATTAAACCCTTGGTGAAATTGAAATCAGATATACAAGCAATAGAAACGGTAACCAAACTCGTATTTGCTTGCGAATAGAAAGTATATTTAAGCGGTAAATAAACAGGCAATATACAGTGTATATACACACATAGTTGAGTTTTCACTCGCCTAACACTTTGCAAATCAATTAAACCCTTGGTGAAATTGAAATCAGATATACAAGCAATAGAAACGGTAACCAAACTCGTATTTGCTTGCGAATAGAAAGTATATTTAAGCGGTAAATAAACAGGCAATATACAGTGTATATACACACATAGTTGAGTTTTCACTCGCCTAACACTTTGCAAATCAATTAAACCCTTGGTGAAATTGAAATCAGATATACAAGCAATAGAAACGGTAACCAAACTCGTATTTGCTTGCGAATAGAAAGTATATTTAAGCGGTTAATAAACAGGCAATATACAGTGTATATACACACATAGTTGAGTTTTCACTCGCCTAACACTCTGCAAATCAATTAAACCCTTGGTAAAATTGAAATCAGATATACAAGCAATAGAAACGGTAACCAAACTCATCTTTGCTTGCGAATAGAAAGTATATTTAAGCGTTAAATAAACAGGCAATATACAGTGTATATACACACATAGTTGAGTTTTCACTCGCCTAACACTCTGCAAATCAATTAAACCCTTGGTGAAATTGAAATCTGATATACAAGCAATAGAAACGGTAACCAAACTCGTATTTGCTTGCGAATAGAAAGTATATTTAAGCGGTAAATAAACAGGCAATATACAGTGTATATACACACATAGTTGAGTTTTTACTCGCCTAACACTCTGCAAATCAATTAAACCCTTGGTAAAATTGAAATCAGATATACAAGCAATAGAAGCGGTAACCAAACTCGTATTTGCTTGCGAATAGAAAGTATATTTAAGCGGTAAATAAACAGGCAATATACAGTGTATATACACACATAGTTGAGTTTTCACTCGCCTAACACTCTGCAAATCAATTAAACCCTTGGTGAAATTGAAATCAGATAGACAAACAATAGAAACGGTAACCAAACTCATATTTGCTTGCGAATAGAAAGTATATTTAAGCGGTAAATAAACACGCAATATACAGTGTATATACACAAACACATGATTCACTATAGGTGAATGTGATGGTTTGAAGACCAGCTCTTTAAAGTAGAGAATATTGAAGATTGGTTAACTATTAGAATCGACTATTAGTGTTACCCAATTGAGTGTAGCTTAGTGTATTTATTACACAAAGAGATTGTACGATTGCACGAAAATCTCGCCAGGTCAAGAACTGGAGAATTGTAATAACATAGCATACACACTCAAAGCGATTACAACACGCAGTAACTGTTACAATATAACAAATTGTAACAAACTTACAATACACTGAAAACAGAGAATGTTCAGTAGGTGATTGTAACAGCATACACTACTCGATCGGCAGATGCCAACTTCTAGTATTCTGATACTAAATGAGTGTGAAAACGATCTAACATATACATATTAAGAGTGGAAGTGAATATATATACTAATACATAGTCCACGGTGACACACGATACCACACAGTTTAACATATACTGGTAGAGAATACACACGTAAAGGTGGATATACGTGTCAACGGGCTAAAACGCCAAATATTTAAGTAACACAACGGTGCCTCTTTATGGCAGCTGACGAAGGAATTTTTATTCCGAAAGATCTTTTGCATACAGGATATTGTTTTCCTGGTAAAGTAGACACTGTTGTCCTAGTTAAAACACTTTGTAAGAGATTTTAACATAACTTATCTGAAGTATTATACTGCCTCCGTGATTTGAAAACCGGGAAGGTAGTCTGTATGGTTAATACAGATACAGCTCACATATTAGTATTACACATAATATAGCTGAATACACTATACATCGTTTGGAGATAATCGCCTACTCTAATTGTGAGCTTGGTGTGAGTACAGTATTAAGGATATACACATATGATAATCCGTTAAAATATACTGTAAAATGCAGAGAAAAACACTGGGGTAAGATTCCCCAATGGGATCTCGCCAACTGGGAAGGCGAACCCTTTGAGGTCTGTTGGGCCTTCTGCTTTGGCCAGATGCTTGCAAACCCCCTCAACAATGACTTACGTAGAATGATTCTACTGAAGTGTAGCATGCCGTAATTATTATACGTATATAAGCCACAAAACGTTCATTATACTCTGTAGCGCAGTTGATTGAAGCGTCGTGTTAGTGCCGGGGAAGTCCGGGTTTAAGCCTGCTGATTTTTTCATCATTATTTTAGTTTAAACTTATTTATTTTACATCGATTGTAACGAAAGCTCTATAAACTTATTTGAATCACTCTCGATGTCTTCCTGGGTAGAACCAGTACTGAGCAAATGCAGATAAAGTGTCTTGCTCATGGATACAACGCATATGGCAATGGCGGGTATCAAACCCACGATTATTTTGGTTTTCATTAATATTTATTGCAAATGGTAAAGTAACAATAAACAGTTCCTTTACATTTTTCACTTTGATAACGCAATCTTATAAAAACACATGGTAGCAGTGAACTGTTTATATGTGCTGTAATGCACACGCTAATGCACACGTATCCCTTGCATGTGAACAATTGTATTTCTGTGCTGACGTGTACTTCTAGAATGGCGTGATACAAGGGTTTATTGTAATCAGTATATATGTCAAGGTATTGAATAAAGAGAAGCAACGTCGCCCACCTTGATTCAAAATGTTAAGCATTAAGAACTGATGGTAAAAATCGGGAAGAAAAGGTTAGAAAAAACGGTTGTGGCGTGTTTATGTCTCCGCGAAAACATTTTTTTTCAATATTGTTTTAACACCTGTGACTTGATCTGTTATTATGTTTAGGGAAAAACAATAAACGTGGCTCCAGCGTAAATGGAGATTCTACGATAGAATTTGCAGCAACTCTGCAGTTCAGGGTGAGAAGGTTCAAGGCCCATTTTTCATATTTTATCTCGATGTACATGGAGGATGAGCATGGCATGTTCATGCCTGTTAGGCGCCATGTAACCTTTCATGTGTTGGTTCGCCTTAAAACCCAATTCAATTCAATTCAGTGTATAATTTTTGTTTCCAGTTCCTACCCAGATTTTCTCTCGGCAGCTGTTTTACGCTTGTGTAAAACCTTGCTTGTTAATATTTATAAGTTTACAGTTATTCAGTATTGTGTTAACTAAACGCTTGCCTAGAGTGAGTAGATTCTACAGAAAGAAATTTTATTTAAGATGATATTATTCGGCATTACAGTTTATTCGGACATTATGAACAACTATGATGACTGTTCAAATAATACTTGGATTTGTAAAAGTGTATTAATACAGACCCAGTTGCATTCATGTACCCTAAAAATTATACGAAATGAAATTGATCATTATAAAAATGCATTCAATCATTATACGAAATGAAATCAGTCATTATAAAAATGCATTCAATCATTATACGAAATGAAATTGATCATTATAAAAATGCATTCAATCATTATACGAAATGAAATTGATCATTATAAAAAAGCATTCAGTCATTATACAAATTGAAATCAGTCATTATAAAAATGAAATCAATCATTATACGAAATGAAATTGATCATAATAAAAATGCATTCAATCATTATACGAAATGAAATCAGTCATTATAAAAAAGCATTCAATCATTATACAAATTGAAATCAGTCATTATAAAAATGAAATCAATCATTATACGAAATGAAATCATTCATTATAAAAATGAAATCAATCATTATACGAAATGAAATTGATCATTATAAAAATGCATTCAATCATTATACGAAATGAAATCAGTCATTATAAAAATGCATTCAATCATTATACAAATTGAAATCAGTCATTATAAAAATGAAATCAATCATTATACGAAATGAAATCAGTCATTATAAAAATGAAATCAATCATTATACAAAATGAAATTGATCATTATAAAAATGCATTCAAATCATTATACGTGTGTCGCCTGTCAGCGCTTTGTTAGTATAACAAGATTTTATGGATGAAGATACATGACCTTGACAAATTAACGTTATATTTTAGTATGGTCATGTGGATGTTGTCATGATGAGTATATATTGGAAGTTTGATGAAGAAATATCAAGAAATGAGAAAGCTATAGCAAACGTTAAGTTTTCGTGAAGAAAAAAAATCAGTATTTAACCCATATAATGACCTTCGGTGTGACCTTGACCTTTATATTTTAGTATGATCATGTCAACGTTGTCATGATGAATATATATTGAAAGTTTGATGAAAACATATCAAGAAATGATGAAGTTATAGCCAACGTTAAGTTTTCGTGACGGACAGACCGACTGATGGACGGGCGACAAAGTGATCCCTTTGTATCGCATTTTCTTCGAAATATTCGACACAAAAATACATTCAATCATTATTCAAAATGAAATCAATCATTATAAAAATGCATTAAATTATTATACAAAATAATTCCATTGTTATACAAAATGCTTTCAATCATTATAATATATGCATCCAGCCTTGATAAAAATATAAAATAATGAAATAACCTTCGTTCCATACAGTATTTCTCCTATTAGTAGCACCTTCCCTGATAGAAGTGCCCCGACCTGTTTTAAGAAACCTTACCTTCTTCAAAAATCCAAAAGTTCCTAAAAAACAATTTAGTCATCTTTACCGATAATGAATTTGATTACGGGATACTGTAACTACGACACCGGTATGGTCTATGACATCAACCTTAAAGCGCTATAATCATCAATACAAATTACCGCTCTTATTTATCTCCCTTCTTTCAATTTACTATTTAGTTTATCTTTTATTTATTATTTAATTCATAAGCACCAACCCGTTGTTATCATCAAGTTCGACGGAAATGTGTATCATACAGATACAGAGTGATGACAGTGATATACTCAGTATACAGTCGGGTTTAGGTTTAGTCAATGCCGGTGTCATAGTAAAAGATCGCCGTACAGTAATTCTATAAGGAAACAGTCGGGAAAGGAGGGGAAAGATATTGAAAATTTGAACCATAATAAGATCGCGCCCTTTGTTATTAGGGGAAATACGGTATGTGGAAGTGAATTTCAATGTGTTTAGCATTTATGAAAATGTTGTTAGCGTCCATTGCATTCAGCGCATACATTATACATCATTCAAGTGGAGTTTCATTTGTCTTTCTTTAGCATTGCTAACACATGCACCATTCATATGCTTTTAATTTTGTTAATATAAGTCCTGTTCACGTTTCTCTCACATTTATTTGGGGTACTGGAACGAAATGAGACCAACTCATAGCTGCATTTCACTAACAATCTTATTAAATTTGAATCATTCAGTATTTCCAAATTGTCCACCTTATAGTGTTTGTATCATATTTACAAGTCTGCCCTGGCCACAGTATATATAGATTTGAATTGTTTTCCGTTTTGTTTCGGGCAACAACGATCTTATAATGTCTTCTTTTATATGTAAACATTCAAGCCCTTGTCCCTGGACTAAAATGTGTGTATATGGTGGAAAGGCACTGATCGTAGTTCATTACTTCCCACTGGAGATTATCGAAATAGTTCAGCTCCATTTGAAGTCTTTCAAACTATTAACTAAATTCATAAATGTAAGTAGCTTTTCTGTCATTAGTCTTTCCATCTGTACATCAAGACATCTCTACACTTTGCACATTTATATAACATCTAAAAAAAAGAAACTTATAGTTTTACTATAATAGACATATTATACTTCCGTCTTTCATGTAAAGATCAATTTCTTTTTTTCCAGACATTACTGTTTTAGCTTACATCTATGTGGAAAATGGACACCAATGGAAACTCTTGTATTTAACCCATTTACCCGCTACATATATATAATTGACTGTTCTTTCTTTGTATTAAGACCATTCCATTTATGTGACAAATGGGTGTTTTGTGAGAAATGATTGATCAGCAGCTGGACATTGTTAACCCAGACCAGCCTGCGAGTAACTCGCGCCTCGCTACATATATATAATTGAATGTTCTTTCTTTGAATTAAGACCATTCCATTTATGTGACAAAGGGTGACATTGTAAACCCTGATCAGCCTGCGAGTTACTGGCAGGCTGATCTGGGTTTACAATGGACGCTAAGGCTATTATAGTCGAGCTTAGTGGGTTAAGGGTTAAGTATGAAAGTGTTATGGGACATTTCTAAAAATAGACTAAAAATGGAATTCTTAATTTTGACAATTAAGAATTCCATTTTTAGTCTATTTTTAGAAGTATTTGTATTAATAGAAAATATGTTAATTCTACATTTTTTATCAATTTTTTATTAGTTCTTTACCATAAAGATGAAAATACGTTACTGCTTTAAGGAAAATAGTTTTTTAGTCAAAGACAAATAAATTTGTACAAACCATATTATATCCTACATCGATCCATCACCTGTCAGGGTGCCGTTTTGATAATTAATTGTTAATTTATAGGTAGATACGAGGTAGCCTTCAATATTATATGGAATTTATCACAAATAATTCCAGTCATTCAATATTCATCTTCCTTAAAATGTGCCAATTATTTATTAATATACTCCTGAAGCCATGCAGTTACTGTTTATTAATTAGTTAATACAATATCTGGATTATAACACATTATTAATATACATAATGAGTATGATTCACCGCCAACATTCAGTTAATTTTCTGCATCACTGGTATATTTTCACACTGGAAAGATTATTTGATGTTTGAATCGATTTCATGTTTCTTGTATAGTTATTTACTGTAGACGAAACACTTCGATTTTGTTACTGTATTTATTGATTAAAATACTACCAACATACAGCCTACAGTCCTGATCACTGTAACATATTGACTGTGGCCAGTCCAATCCATCTTCCTCACTCAGTATGACCTGTATCTGGGTAAGGTCAGCTGTAAGTTGGTGAATGTTGCTAGACCTACCACCACACACATACACCGTGCCATCTGGGGCCACAGTCAGTCCAGTAGGGTGCCTCAGCTGATCATCCGTGTACTTGGCCTTAACCTGACCATCTGTTGTCAGTCTGATCACTGTGTGATTCCTTGAGTCAGATATGTATATAGTAGCTCCATCAGGACTGATAGCTAGGGACCATGGATAGTTACTAAACAACCGGGCACCATTGGTATCCTCCTCTATAGTCCTTAGTACAACACCCTGCATGTCAATAACATTAACTCTTCCTGGGTCACAGAATGAGACTATTAATCTCCCTTTGTTATATACAATTCCACGACAGTCACCATTCACTTTGAACTTCCTGAGAGGAGTAAGGGTGCTGCTGACAACTGACATTAACTGAATAATACCACCACGTAATGTTATTGCTAACTGCCGACTGCCTGCCTCTGTTATATCCCATGGTGGTGATGACAGACCCACAACTGAGATTATCTTGGCTTGTGTAACATCAATCAGTTTGACATTGCGGTTGTAATTATCCGTCACAACCAGGTGGCCAGTACCCAGAATGGCACACCCAGTTATCCAGCAGTTCTTCTGGTCATTGTCTGCCTCCACATTGATGCTGCCTTGACATCTGGCTTTCATTGCTCCAGGATCACGTCTGTGTGGCCGAATTGAAGGTTGAGATATAGAATGTGTCTGTGATTTTGGCATCTGATTCTTATCTAGCAGTCTGTGGTCCCTCGATGGTTTATGCTTACGATGAGATGAGTAGCAGGTCTTACATAGACAGTGTATTAGGCAGAAATTCAAGAACTGGGTGTGCAAATATGCAAACAGGGTGTGCAAAATAAGTTGCTAACACGCGCTACGCGCGAATTCGCGACAAGTGGGTGTCTCTGGGGTAAATTATTATTACAGATAAAGGTGAAAAAAATACATTTTAGATCATATTTCTTCTATAAATGTATACAAAACATAACAATATTGAGAAAGTAAGAGTTTGGAAGTGTTGCTGAGCAAAAAAAAGAAAAAAGAAATGAAGTTTTTTTTTACCCCACCCACTACCCCAAATATTAGCCGCGATTTTTTATAAACGCCCGTGCAAAAGACGGCTGCACGGTTGGCTGGCTAACACACTGTACATAGATATTCTTCACAGTCATTACAGAATCCCTCGGCTTCCACATGTTGACCTACAGTGTCACATGACTGACAGAACAAATCAAACAATTCCTCTGAACTGGTGATGTATTCATCGGATCCTTTAGTCACAGATGTGCTGGGCTTTAATGTCTTCCTCCCAAGTACTGAGCCTTTATCTTTATTTACTTTTGCTAAACCGGATGACTTCCGCCCAGGTACGGAGCCTGTATCTTCATTTACTTCTGCTAAACCGGATACCGATCCTGCATCCTTATCTACGTCTGCCGTACCGGATGACTTTCTGGGTACTGCCACTGCTCCTATCTTCCGTCCCGATACAGATCCATGGACTATACGACCTGGAACCGACCCAGCATCCTCACTTCTAGATGCTGTAGCGCCCATTTTGTTGCTTTAATAAGGTTTTACTGCTGACTTGTTTTTTAATTATTTAAATATGAACATTTATCTTAAATATATTAACTTGATTACATTTTAAAATCGATAATCAGAACAATTACAACTATATGTATATCTGTTCATATCATGTAATGGTTATTTCATATTTGGCAGGTATATTTTCTATTTATATATTTTAATCTTTTTAAGTTTTGGTTGTCGATACATTATTGATTAGGCCATATCAAATTAATTCCCAGTTTATCATCCCCGCCCGCCCCGAATATTTTATGCCGCCCCGACAATTTTTTTTTTTTTTTTTTTTTAATAGTAATGTCCAGATTATTGTGGTGTATTGTTCTGAATGTGAAAAACCAAGAGTCCTGTATTGTAAACATGTGGTGAAAGGAAAGAAAAGAACTGATTTGCTTCAAATCTTAGCTGACTTACAATATACATGTGGTTCTGTCCTTCAAGATGTTGAAACAGAGGACAATCATAGTTTTCCAAAAAGAGTTTTTATGCCCCTGAAAGATTTTCGGGGGCATATAGTAATCGCAGCGTCCGTCCGGATTCTGTCTTCCGAAGTTCGTGTCCGGACCGTAACTTCACAACCCCTGCAGGATTTTTAAGTTACTTAGCACAAGTGATCACCATAACAAGACGATGTGGCGCGTGCAAAGCCCAAGTCTGTACCTCAAAGGTCAATTTCACACTTGCAGTCCATAGGTCAAAAACAGGTACGCAATTTCGTGTCCGGACCGTAACGTCACAACCCCTGCAGGGATTTTTGAATAACTTGGCACAAGTGATCACCATAACAAGACGATATGTTGCGTGCAAAACCCAGTGCTTCAAGGTCAAGGTCACAGTTGGAGGTCAAAATTCAAATTGTGTCCGGTCAACAACTCTGGCATTCATGGACGGATTTTCAAATAACTTGGCACAAGTGCTCACCACAACAAGACGATGTGTCGCGCACAAAATCCAGGTGTGTGGCCCCAAGGTCAAGGTCACATTTAGAGGTCAAAGGTCAAATCGTGTCTGGTCAATAACTTTTGCATGCCCGGACGTATTTTCAAATAACTTGGCACAAGTGCTCACCACAACCAAATGAGGTGTCGTGCACAAATCCAGGTCCATGGCTCCAAGGTCAAGGTCATACTTATAGGTCAAAGGACACTTCGGGGGCATTTATCACTTACAGTGATATTTCTTGTTTTTATTGTTTAAATGGTGTTTTACGTCCTTTTTAGCACATGTTAGGCCATATAGATGGTCGATATTTATATGGTAGTGTACGGAACAGTGTACGGAGATTTCCGAAGTACCGGTGAAATGGGCTATGTATGATACAATTGAATGTAATTTTTCTTCACTCCAATATGCCAGTGTTAATACTATGACGAGTTATTTAATGCTATAGATTTTAATCTAGTTTTAGATTTCCTGAAGGAAGTCCGACTATATAAATCATTATAATATTTTCTTGTATATTTTACTTCTTTATATACCCGTTTTCAGGCATTTGTTGACTTGCATATATAGTTTATATTACTACCATATCATCCCTTACTTGTAAATAGTTTTATCTTTATATATTTACATTAATCCTTCATTTCTTCATCATTCATCAGTTTTTGCGCACAGTATGACCTATTTATGTGTCGATGTACCGTAAAACACCATTCATTCATTCTAATATGCCATATGATGTGCTGTACCTTGAAAGACTCTCCACTGCTTATAAATAAAGTGTTTGTCTTAGCAAGCTCAGCTGGCGTCACGAGGCGCAAGCGAGCTCTACGGTAACACGAGTAGAAACCATGGTAAAAAAGTCAAAACACATTTAACTCCCTTGTTAAGGGGAGGTCACTCCCATCATCTTTTCAAGCGCAGTTCACTCCCATCTCCGTGTGGTACCTGCCCACCTATATTCGCTTTCATTTGGACAGGTTACCAGACAAAAGCGGTTAACGTGACGTCACATAACGCAATGCAATGGTCCGTGCCTTAACGTTCGAAAGCTCCTGACTGTTTATGTTATAAGGTCACAATACAACTGCATAACACTTGGTCAGGCAAGCAAACCTAAACTAAGAGAAATTCAGTTATCAGAGGCGTAGCTGACCTGAAGTGCATATATAGGCCTGACAAAGTAGGGTCCTGGGGCAGGCTCCCATTGCATTTTTTTTTAAACTTATAGCTATGTAATGGTGCGTTTTGGCGTATATCTGACCGAACACTTGTGTGTTAAATATTTTTGACAAATTTGAGAATTAATATTTGACAAAGTTGAATTACCTAAACTGTAAAATAAAACAAGAAACAAATGTTGACCATTAACCCCTCCGGCTTTAGTTTTTATTGCATATTTGGACTTTTCATTTTCCAAATTGATGTATAGGCCCGGGCCTATATGGCCTAATAGTAGCTACGCTGATGGTTATCCCCAATGTCCAAATTTCATGGTTGTACATCAACCGGATTGCCAATAGGTGAATGGAAGCAATGAACGATGAAAAATGTCTAGAGAAAAAAGAACACAGAGGCGTAAACCATTATTGAAGACTATTCAAATAAATTAAAGGGATAGTAGGTATAATTCCCCTAACAAACATATGTAGGCATTTTTAGTGAGACCAAGATTTAATAGCAAAATCTAACAGAGATGAGTTGATCTCCCAGATACTGCAAAAATAGGTTTGTAAATTTAGTACGATCTGCCTCCTCAGTCAGAGAAAAGTAAATACACGTCTATGAACGGCGAGATGATTTTTGATATGCACCGTCCTGCGACGGGATGCATACTATAAACGTCCATGTGTAAAATATTAAAAAAAAGTAAAATCACCCAAGACATCAAATTTTCACTCCCCCCCCCCCCCCCACCCCCCACCCCCAATCCCAATCATGCTCATTTTGTCAAAACAATTTATCATGCTCATTCAAGGTTTTTTCATGACACCGCATATCCAAATGTGGAAACGTGACTTGGAGTGTCTACGATAGAATTTGCAGCAACTCTGCAGTTCTGCAGGTTAGAAGCGTCTAGGCCCATTCTCCATATTTTATCTAGATGTAAATGGAGGATGAGCCGGGCATGTTCAACCCTGTTTGGTGCCATATAACCTTTCTTGTGTTGGTGCGCCGTAAAACCCCAATTCAATTCCCTTATTTATATCCTGGCCATTAATTGTCCATTTGGAATGTTGCATATCTCTTACCAAAATATTGATCATAGCTCAAATTATTAAATGTTTAGCTACTTATTTAACAGACATGCTATTAACCGTCCTAGGGAATTTTAAAATATGGCTGTAAAATCATTAATAGAACCCACTTGATGTGTTCAGTGATGTGGCGAATGCTAGACAGTACCACTATATCAATTGTTCGTGATCTTGAAAAATTAATTATCGATAGCATTGTTCAAACCTTCAATGTATGCGACAGAAAGCTTGTTAAAACCTTGGCGGTATGCCCGTATATCATATGAGAGCGATTACTGTGATCATTATGTTTACAACTGCACAATATTTACCCACAATGCTTTCAGTATATAGACAATGCCATTCGTAATCAGTGATGCATCTGGTTTGTCTTGTTTAAATTCAATAGAACGACCTCAATTATGCAACATATTTTACTAAATTTTCTATTGAATAATCATTCTGTAATGTTAAAAAAAACTGCCAGGGACCCGTTTCATAATAATCAGATTTAAAATCCTCTACTTGTGTCCACATAAGCATTGAATGCAGACAATTATGTGTGCACGTAATGTACCACATGATTGTATAAGAAAATGAATTGAAATTGCATTTATTTGTAAAGTGTAATTCATAGTAAAGCATTTAAGAAATATAAAAACGATCACAGTTTTCGTAAGTTGTTTCATAAAATGGGGCCCTGGGTCTAGAGAACTTTAAAATATCCACAAAAGAAAACAAGTGTTTATAAACAAAAGATTATATCTGTTATCACGAACTTGCCGCATTTTCTTTAATGTGGGGTGTACTTTTCCACAAGAGCAAAGTTTAAAACGAGGATGGAAGGGGTTGGTGGGGTGGGAGGGGAGAGAGTGCATAACAGTATTTATACACATTTGGCAACAGGATGTACCATTTAAATATAGGTAAACACAAAATTGCCGTGGATGCAAGCCCCCGGATCCGCCTAACTTACTTTCACTTTCTGAGCCTGCACATTCAGTTAACACAGCTATGCCCCTGGCTGTAAATTACAATTGTTAATGATTGCGCTGTATTATAAGAAACGGTTAATGTTCCATCTATATCTATGAACCGTTATTTCAAGGTTTAAACTGGTCATTTTATAAGTTTTTATGTTTTCAAACAAACTAGCCCCAAAGCCTAAGGTACTCCCATTAGTGACCATAATGTAAAATACTTAAAAAAAAAAGAAAAGAAAAAAAGCAATTTTAATATTGCTGAAAACAAAAACATAATTAATACAATTTGATTATGAAAAAGCGGCACAACTTATACAATTTGAATCACTCTGGATGACGCGGATTACTAGGTCCGTAACCCCTTATGCACAATGCAGAGACGATGAAGCAAACCCTGACTGCATGAATCTAGTTGCATTGGAAACAAGAACACTGCCGGGACATATAGGTTAAACGTTTTCAAAGGGGAATAATTTAAAAAAAATGAACCAGAGAGTTCTAGGCCTTTATCAGGTGTATTCATGTATCATGCTGAAGATTACACAGTTTCATTGTTGTAGACCTTAAATACTTGAATAATTTGTCAGGTAAAAGTTAACGGACAGACGGACGGACAACGTGATGTCCTTATGGGCGTATAAAAAACGAGTTTGCTATCAACTGCCCCAGCCAGACATAACGAAATATGTTTAAACCTACCAGTCCGCATACTGGCATAAACCAGAACTACCTGTTAGGGTGTGCACACAACCAAATGTTGGGTCTAAATGTTAAGGTCAATGTCTGTTTGTTTGTTTGTTTGTTTGTTTGGTGTTTTACGTAATTTTCAACACATGTAAATGTCATATATGTTTGATGCCTGATCCATAATTTGTTTTCATTTGAAGTCCGGTGACTTTTGGATTTTAACTCGCTATGTTCATATTATTATGTGTTATATTATTATAATTACCTCCCACTACACTTAACTGTTTCTTTGTTACATTACCTCCCTTTATGTATGTTAACATTTCCTCACTCTAAAACCTTTGTAATAGAATCGTTACCTCCCTTTAAACTGTTCGTAATAGAATCATTACCTCCCTTTATGTATGTTAACATTACCTCACTCTAAAATGTTTGTAATAGAATCATTACCTCCCTTTATGAACTTTGCATTATTATTACATTCTTTTATGAACTTTGCATTATCATTACCTCCCTTTATGAACTTTGCATTATCATTACCTCCCTTTATGAACTTTGCATTATCATTACCTCCCTTTATGAACTTTGAATTTTCATTACCTCCTTTATATTCAAGAATACAAACTCACTGTATAAATAATGAGTATAAGTCCATCAATATAGAATGATTATTTTCAGGGTCCATTTGAAGTTGGTAACATGGTCCTGGGGTTTGAGGGAGTGACGGGTCTCATGTTTGCCTTGGCAGGAAGTGAACGGGCGTTACACCAGGTGAGTGAGCTCATATTTGAGTCTTTGTAGTTCAGACTTGTTTGTACCTAACCTTAAGGTTGTCCTATTGGTTAAAAGGCAGAGGGACTATAAACCTTAGAACTACACATACATGTGAAATATTTAAAAGTATTTTCCTTTTAACCAGTCGTTTGGATGAGGCTTAAGGGGACACACTGCTAGTATTTAAAAGTATTTTCCTTTTAACCAGTCGTTTGGATGAGGCTTAAGGGGACACACTGCTAGATTGTTTGAGATTTTCCGGGGGCTCATATGGTAGAGGGACTATAAACCTTAGAATGAAAGAAAAAAAAAATTGTTTGCAATTAGTTAGTTTTACTACATAACTTGCATTTGCTCCATCATTAATATTACAGAAACTAACTGGGTATCTCACTCACTCTCTCTGGGGAGTCTCTGAACAACCTTATAAGATGCTGGGTTATTAAGCAAAATGAAAGACACATGCAACTAGACAATGTACAATTATTTTTCAGATGAAACCTATAATAAATTGCCTTAAGATAATTATGTAGAACTAGCTAAATAAATCCTCATAAAGCGGTCAGATGATTTCACCTTATGTGTAATGCGATAGAAATGCGATAGAAATGCCATATAATGGATATACAGTTACAATTTGAATCATCATTAATATATTTATACACAAAACATTTAGTTTATTATGGCTCCCCCACACAAAGTGTGGTAGGGGAGACATATTGATTTTGTGCTTTCTGTCTGTAGGTCTGTGTCACAAACGATGTCCGATCAATAACTAGAGAATGGTTGGACCTAGGGTCCTCAAACTTGGAAGGATGGTTGGTCATGACAAGTAGATGACCCCTATTGATTTTGGGGTCACTAGGTCAAAGGTCAAGGTTGCGGTGACATTGACTATCAAAACGATGTCCGATCAATAACTAGAGAATGGTTGGACCTAGGGTCCTCAAACTTGGAAAGATGGTTGGTCATGACCAGTAGATGACCCCTATTGGGGTTGTTTAATTATTTTTTTTTGATTTTTAAAAAAAAAAGAAAGATATCCCCTTAAAAAAATAGGGTCGGTCGGGTTACATGAACCACACATAATTTTTTATGTGTCCTTACTGATACAGATAGTAGATACAGTCACAGGGATATTGAATATCAAAACGATCTCAGATCAATAGAGAACGGTTGGACCTAGAGTCGTCAATTATGCCTGTTCGGGCGAGTGGGGGAGCCATACGTTTTTGTCCCATGGACAATAACAATTTCTAGTTATGTTTGTTTTACTAACTATGCATTGAAATTAAATTTCATTTTTTGACAAATGTCACATTACTGATTTGTGATGGATTATACTTTATATTCATACTTTTTTTTTTTTTGCATCAACCAATCAGATTGCAGGATCTTTCTCAAGTGCATTAGAATGATTAGTTACAGGTTTTCGCATACAACCACTCAAGCCATGTTGCATGATGTTAATTTTTCTCTTATTTTCACCCAATCAGCAAGTAGCAGTGGAAGCGATAGTGCACTCTGCTTCCAAGAAGGACAAATGTTCGGGAATGTTGGCGGACGCCGTACCCGTCCTGAAGACACTTTACCATGACGGCCTCGACGACAGTATCAAAGTTAGAGCGCTTGTGGTAAGCTATATTTTGTATCCGCTAGAGGGATTTTGAAATAACTTGTTCACCATATCGAGACAACGTACATAGCGCAACTTTCAGCCAGGTTGGTTCATATGCATTACACTGTGAGTGTGGGGGGAGACAAAAACAACCCAGTCTAGTTCAATCTGCCTCCAAGAAGGATAAATGTATGGGCATGTTGGCTGACGCCGAAACCATTCTGAAGAAACTTTTCGTTAAAAGTTCCCATAAAGACCTCGATGACTTGATCGAAGTCACGTGTGGTAGATAGTGTGTTAAAATTGTTCCACAGTCAGTTGTCTGTTAATTAACGTTTAACAGCTTTACAGGATAATAATTCCAACCTTGTTTGCATATCTGTATTTTACATTATTTAATTTGATGAACATTTGACATCATATAACTAGTATAAAAGTTATAACTTTGGATTAAATACCAAATAATCTTACTAGGTTTTTATAGTATTGACCGGCCCCAGCCATGAAAATCAAAGTTTAGCTTTACTGGTCGAAGGCCAGGCAAGCTAATGGGATGATGTGTTGTCCGTTGTCCATCCATCCATTGGCCGTCTGTTAACCTTTTTCTTGTGGACGCTCTAGCCCGCCCGGCTGGACTAGTTCAGCTGAACCCTTGGCCAGATTTCAACGAAACTTGGCAAGGATGATCAGTATCAAGCCTAGTTGTGCATGTCATCGCCGTGTTCCGGTTTAATGATATTTGACAGAGTTATGGCCCCTTATACACAAACTTTATCCAGACTAGTTGTCCCAAACCTTTACAGGAATATTCAGTGCCAAGCCTATTGTGCATATCGTTGTCGTCTTCCGGTTGAATGATATTTGGTATAGTTGTGGTTCTTTAAAACGTTTGAATGCACACAATTTGTGTGGACAAGTTCTCCTGAACCCCTGGCCGGGTGTCAAAGAAACATTGCATTGATGATCAATACCAGGACGGAGTTATGACCCTTTAAAGGTTTTAATACACAAACTTTGTCCGGACTAGTTCTGCTGAACCCCTGGCCGGATTTTTAGGAAACTTGGCAAGGATGATCAGTATCGAGCCTAGTTGTGCATATCATCGTGTTCCAGTTGAAAGATTTTTGACGGAGTTATAGCCTTTTAAAGGTTTTAATACACAAACTTTGTCCGGACTAGTTCTGCTGAACCCCTGGCCGGATTTTTAGGAAACTTGGCAAGGATGATCAGTATCGAGCCTAGTGGTGCATATCATCGCCGTGTTCCGATTGAATGATTTTGGGCAGATTTATGGCCCTTTAAAAGTTTTAATACACAAACATTGTCCAGACTTGTCTCTTCTGAACTACTGGTCGGATTTCAGCGTTGCAGGGATGATCAGTGCCTAGTTGTGCATATTATCACCATGTTCCGGTTGAAAGTTATTTGACAGAGTTATGGCCCTTTAAAGTTTTTAATACACAAACTTTGTCTGGACTAGCTAATGGGATGATGTGTTGTCCGTTGTCCGTCCATCCATTGTCCGTCTGTTAACCTTTTTCTTGTGGACGCTCTAGCCCGCCCGGCTGGACTAGTTCAGCTGAACCCCTGGCCAGATTTCAACGAAACTTGGCATGGATGATCAGTGCCTAGTTGTGCATATTATCACTATGTTCCTGTTGAAAGTTATTTGACAGAGTTATGGCCCTACAAAGTTTTTAATACACAAACTTATTAAGTCTAGTTGTGCATATCATCACCGTGTTCTGGTTTAATGATTTTTGACAGAGCTATGGCCCCTTATACACAAACTTTATCCAGACTAGCTGTCCCGAACCTTTGCAGGAATAGTCAGTGCCAAGCCTAGTTGTGCATATCGTTGTCGTGTTCCGGTTGAATGATATTTGATGGAGTTGTGGCTCTTTAAAACGTTTGAATGCACAAACTTTGTCCGGACTAGTTCTCCTCAACCACTATTCAGCTTTCAACTTGGTTGCATATATCATTGTCTTGTTCCGGTTGAAGGCTTTTTGGCAGAGTTATGGCCCTTTAAAGGTTATTTAATACTTAAACTTTGTCCGACCACTTTTCCTGATCCTCTTTTTAGATTTCCATGAAACTTGGTAGGGATGTCCATTACCAAGCCTAGATGCACATACCTTCGTGGTGTTCCAGGTGAATGATTTGTGATGGATTTATGGCCCTTTCTCCTTTAGGGGAGACATCTGTTTATACTTAAAACAACCCCTAGTTCTAATTTAGTATGGTTATTTAGTGACTCGAGACACAACAATTATATAAAATGGGTTTTGACTACCTGCATAAAGGGGTCCCTCTACAGGTTTTCAAAACATAATTATTTAAACACGTGTTGTGCCTCAAGTCCCTAAATAACCATACAAAAATAGAACTAGGGCTTCTTGTTTGAATTGTTAGCATTGGTCAAGGGTTTAAGTTTCTGTTGTCAGTGTTGTTGTTTTGAGTGTTTGTTTTTGAAATGTTTTAAAAGAAGTACTCATGGGAATTTTATGATGACAACTCTTGATACAAGAGACATTTTAGCCAGTAGAGCTTCCACAGGCCCTCTTGGGCCTCTTGTTTATCTGATCTGAACCAAACTTACAGAGTAGTTAAAAAAGGAGGAGTTCTTGAACCAGCCAGAATCAATCGCTAATACTATGTTGGTGCTAAGGTTGTTTGCGCATCATTTATATTAGACTACATATGAGTATCACATATGGTATACAATCATCTTTTAACTATATTTCTTGTATCTTTTTTTGCTCCGTCGCAGGGACTGTGCAAGCTTGGATCATTCGGGGGTTCTGATGCAAGTAACCGACCAATGGCTGACGGATCTACCATCACACTGGCCAAGTCATGTAGGAAGTAAGTGCCACAGTATAAGTTGGTTTGAATATACCAAAAAAGCATGGTCAGGAAATACATTATGTAGTTTGTTATTCAGAAAGCTTTAGTTTAAAATGCTTTATAGTTTGAGCTCACTTTAAAGAGACAGAGACCAAGTTTGAAGTTATTGTCAAACATTAAATTAGCACCTTGATTGATTGATCATTCCAGTATCACTGACTTTAAACCTGCTTAACTGCAGATACATATTTATATAATTTAGAGTTTTCACAATTCCTTTGTAATTTTACCTCATAGTAATGCTTTCAAATATGCAAGCTATGTAAAAAACAACAACAAATAACATGACTCCCGAGAGTTTTACAAAAATGAAGATACTATTGGTGATCGCTGTCATCAGTCAGAATATTTCATCTTTTTCAGAGTCCAGTTGCAAATTTTGATCAAACATGACATGAATCATCTAAATAGATAATTGTGTTTCAGGTTTGTTAAAATTAGGTCAACATACGAGATAATTGCTGAATAAACACAAAAATGAGAAAATCTTCAAAAATCTTTTAGATATAATCTACTTCTATATTAAAAATTATACTGTAGCAAATATATAGATCTCTTTATTTCTTCTATGTATTAACAGATTTCTTTCCAACCCTGCGGATGACACAGACATGAAGCAATGGGGAACGGAGGGTCTGGCTTACCTCACGCTGGATGGCGATGTGAAGGAGGACTTGGTTAACGACCCTGTCGCTCTAAAGTCTGTCATGGAGGCTGCATTGGTGAGTGGAATAACTTGATTCTTTGCAGAGGTTTCATAGAGGGTGTGGTCTGGTTAGAGGAGGAGTCTAATTAGAGTTAGTGAGTGGGGTGGGGGGGAAGTGTTCTCGATTCTGCCCAGAGATTTTATAGATAGGGTGTGGTCTGGTTAGAGGAGGAGTCTAATAAGAGTGGGTGAGTTGGGTGGGAGTGTTGTCGATTCTGCCCAGAGATTTCATAGGGGGTGGTGTGGTCTGGTTAGAGGATGAGTCTAATTAGTGTGGGGGTGGTGGGGGTAGGGGGGGGGGTTCTTGATTCTGCTCAGAGATTTCATAGAGGGTGTGTGGTTTGGTTAGAGGAGGAGTCTAATTAGAATGTGTGTGGGGGGTGGTGTTCTCAATTCTGTCCAGAGATTTCATAGGGGGTGTGTGGTCTGGTTAGAGGATGAGTCTAATGGGGGGTGGGGTGGGGGTGTTTTCGATTCTGCCCAGAGATTTAATAGAGGGTGTGTGGTCTGGTTAGAGGAGGAGTCTAATTAGAGTGGGGCGTGGGGTTAGGGTGTTTTCGATTCTGCCCAGAGATTTTGTAGAGGGTGTGTGGTCTGGTTAGAGGAGGAGTCTAATTAGAGTGGGGCGTGGGGTGAGGGTGTTCTCGATTTTGCACAGAGATTTCTTAGAGGGTGTGTGGTCTAATTAGAGGGGGAGCTATAAATAAGGCAATATTTACAGATCTCCAGTAACTTGATTGACAGAACTATATCATGATTCCTCCGGTACTATAACATGATGTGGACAATAGATTAGCTGATCAGCAGCCCAATTTGACGGATCTAGCAATGAGAGTTATCTAGTTATTGCTCAGACTCTAAATCTTACCATTATTTTATTTTAAAAACAATTGAAACTTTTATTTTCAGAATCCCAGTCCCAGTTTCATGTATGCCGCGGCGACCCTATTTGTGAATTTGACCAACAGTACTGACAAGCAGGAAATGGCCCCCGAGATGGTAGAGTTGGCTAAATTCTCCAAACAACATGTACCGGAGGAACATCCAAAGGTAATAATCAAAGAAAGTTTTGAGTTTTCCCAGACAATAAAATACACTTAAACTACACATACAGGCAGATCTACAATCTCTTTACCATTTTATAACTTTTACTAATTTCCTGATAGAAGCAATGTGTCTTTTAATTCATGACCTGTTATCTCTAGGATAAAGCTGAGTTTGTGACAGACAGAATCAAGAAGTTGGTGAAAGCCGGATTGCTGAATGCCCTTATGGTGCTTGCCAAGTCAGATAGTAAAAATACAAGAGAGCAGGTGTCGAGGTAAGATGTGGTGAAGTAAACTTGTTAATACCCCAACAATATTATCACCCTTTTGGGAATCATCCAGGTACCCGTACCCATTCAGTTGGGAAAAATCGCGTAGTTTTGCCTTAAGGTTTACCATCACCAATTACATGTAAACCTCCGAGGTGTAGTCGAATGTAGTTCCTATAATAAAAAGTAATCCCTCCTTTTTCGATGGAAACGGGCATTATAAGTAGGGGAAAACTGCCCATTTCTATTCGATTTTGTGGTTATATGTATAAGAAGCGTATTAATAGGTTTTACTGGATCACTGATGAACATTTTCGAAATTTCGACTCTATGCTTACACTTTGTGAGCAATGAAAACAGGCGATCAATAAAAACAGCTGTACCCTTGACCTGTTTAGTAAACAAACAAGAACTTTCTTACATGTCTTGTGACCCCACGTTTTCTGGTGATTTTTCAAGTGGAAAAATAGTTTTCTATATGAACATTACACTGCTGCATTATCCATACTTGAGTTGAATTTGCAGCAAATCATTAATATGTGACACTTTAACATTGGTGTCTATGGGGAAAATAATTAGTGCTTTCATACCTATAAGAGATGCGTGCAGTAATTAGGACTCGCTCAGATTCGTACCTAGGGACACTTTTCCGATTGCAGTTGGTAAAATAAGCTCAGAAATAAGTTTTCCATAGTTTATTACATAGGTTTTGAGCGTTTTTAGTCCAATTTTGTCTATAAAAGCCGTAATTTTGAGTTTCAATTTTTTTTCGTGTTTAAAATGACGTATTGGTGAAGTGTTTGCAGTTGAACTATGTCTTTTTGGTATCAACATGTAGGGTTGCATGTTTGCAACATGTTTTCATGAATTAAATCTGCATGACAACAGGTTTGGTAGGCATGAAACCACTAAATCTTTCCCCTACCCCCCTAAAATAGGATACTGTGAAAAATGAGGATTTGTGTAAAAGGTAAAATATTATTCCTTATCATTCAAACTCGACTTGGTAGCGTTCAGCTAGTATCAATTTTGATTTTAGCGGTATTTTTGGCATTATTAAGCTCGTATTCGCTACTATAATCAGGTATGGTACCACCAGTTTTGAAGAATTTGACTGAAAAATCAATTTTGGCATGAAAATCGACATAAATTGGCATATTCATCGTCCTAATTGTACCTAAAATGCATATTTTATTTATGTCCATTGAATGTTCTTAACATTTGATCTATTTAATTTGGTGTATTGACAAGAAGTGCCGTTTGGTATGACAATTCAGATAGAGTAAAATTAAAAAAAATATCTCTGACTTTTGTCAATTTCAGACTATTGTCCTTGGTATTCACAAGACCCTATCTCGGCAAATAATCATTCGATTTTCATGAAGTAGGTGTTTTGAAGCTTGTTATGAAAATGACAACACAAACTCCTCATTTAAGAAATATCTGAACATGTTTTCTCCTCTTATAGGTTTACCATCACCAATTACATGTAAACCTCCGAGGTGTAGTCGAATGTAGTTCCTATAATAAAAAGTAATCCCTCCTTTTTCGATGGAAACGGGCATTATAAGTAGGGGAAAACTGCCCATTTGTATTCGATTTTGTGGTTATATGTATAAGAAGCGTATTAATAGGTTTGACTGGATCACTGATGAACATTTTCGAAATTTCGACTCTATGCTTACACTTTGTGAGCAATGAAAACAGGCGATCAATAAAAACAGCTGTACCCTTGACCTGTTTAGTAAACAAACAAGAACTTTCTTACATGTCTTGTGACCCCACGTTTTCTGGTGATTTTTCAAGTGGAAAAATAGTTTTCTATATGAACATTACACTGCTGCATTATCCATACTTGAGTTGAATTTGCAGCAAATCATTAATATGTGACACTTTAACATTGGTGTCTATGGGGAAAATAATTAGTGCTTTCATACCTTAACTTGGAAATTGTTCACTTTCAAACAAAAGCAATATTGTATGCTTAAATTCTGACTATGTATGCATTTCCTTGTAGTACTTCATTACCCTCACCTAAAAGAATATATTTCCCTCTTCTTCTGTTTAAAGTTTCACTCTGAATATTAAAAAAAAAGATAAAAAAAAGTTGTTGTTTTTATATTGGGAGTTTTTCACTCCAGTTGAAAAAAATCGCATACTTTTTACCATTGGGAATGGTACTGTTTTTTGGTACCACTTATATAAGGGGGAAAAAAAACACTACACCCTAGCATTTTACTCGGTGTCTCATGTGCATCTGTAAAAAAAAAATAGTAACTGAAGTTAAGTTTCCCTGTAATACAAGCTGTTGTCCGGCAGTGTTACATCAATATTCAGTATATAACGATTACCGTGCGTCTAAATTAAAACAATTACCTCAGAATATTTACCTGTGTAATGTTGCATTTGTTTCAGGGTGTACATCACTGTGGCGACGGACGAGTCGTACAGGGGACAACTGGTGCAGACAGGTGCCGTGAAGGTAAATATCATATTTATATTTTTTTTAATGCCTCGCACCATATTTTTTAAGGGGACATGCAGTGTTTCCCTTGATTGTTGGTTCTTCACATGTTGGTTTATAAAGAAACTAACCCACCAAATAACAATAAAATTGCATTACAAAACCGTGTATCAAAACACTATCCAGGTGTTCAGGTTATATAATAATGTTTATGTGCCAATTAAAAGTAAAGGTTTATTAACGGGTTCTAAAAATACCTGTGATTGAATATGTGTAAAATGGATTATGAGTTGGTAAGTCTTAATTAGACATTTCAGTTTCGGGAGTTAAAACCGTTTATATTGTGTGTAAAGAGTTTGGATTCTCAAAATATATAAGTTATATATATACCTCGTCATCTGTAGATTTAGAAATGTTGTACATATGATGTAACATTTGGCTGTTGGTGGGAAAGCTACTTTAAGGTTTTGGGTTAGCTTTATTTCTAAGTCGCTTGACTCTCTCCAATCTTCATACACGCAAACACGTAGCTTGGCTTCAAACATTCATACCAAACGATGTCTCCATGACCGTCTATAAAATACTTTACTCTTCATTGATTCATGTTAAGGTTTTGTGTTAGCTTTATTTCTAAGTCGCTTGACTCTCTCCAAACTTCATACACGCAAACACGTAGCTTCTCCATCATGACCATCTATAACATAACACATAGCTTTGCCTCAAACATTCATACCAAACGATGTCTCCATGACCGTCTATAACCTAAACACATAGCTTGACATCAAACATTCGTACTCGGCAATTGACGTCAACACCTTATTGATGTCATGACTCGACATCACAGTTATTTATGTTTTGTTCCGAATTAGATCCTGTATTAAGTGATTGTGAATTTTCTTAATTGAACTTGTCACAACGGTGCTTGTTATAATTGCAGACGTTACTCAATCTGTCACTGGACAACAATACCGATCTGGGTAAACAGGCTTCCGCCCAGACTCTCGCCAAGATTGCAATCACACAGGATCCCAAATTGACGTTCACAGGACAAAGGGTGAGTTTTCAAAGGCAGTCTGCTCAATATTTGAAATGTAAAGAAACTTAAAATTGTTTGTGTTAAAGAAACTTAATTGCCATATTTCACTACAAAACCATTCTTCCAAGCTCTAGCCACTCGTTGAGGTCATACAATAATGCAATTATGCCGATTAAAAGTCTAGATTTATTCATGGGTATATAAAACACCCGTAATTGAATATGCCTGAAATGAATTAAGAGTTGGTATTAAATATAATTCCATGCTTCGGCAATTATAACAATAGGATGATAACTAAGGCTTTTAGAGTTTGGATTAGTTATTTAAGTTATGTTATAAATTATGTACCACGGGTATTCGTAAAATTTGCCTGATGTTGGCGTGATAGCGGTTTTAAAAAGTATATTCATAGAAACTGAACTCAATGCTTTTGTGTTTTTGTTTTTTGTTTTTATGAATCCCATTCCATTTTCATTTTTTTTAAAAACATGCTGATGTGTTGGCAGCAACTACTTGGGTGAGTGGTTGTATGGATGTGTTGGCAGCAACTATTTGGGTGAGTGGTTGTATGGATGTGTTGGCAGCAACTATTTGGGTGAGTGGTTGTATGGATGTGTTGGCAGCAACTAATTGGGTGAGTGGTTGTATGGATGTGTTGGCAGCAACTATTTGGGTGAGTGGTTGTATGGATGTGTTGGCAGCAACTATTTGGGTGAGTGGTTGTATGGATGTGTTGGCAGCAACTAATTGGGTGAGTGGTTGTATGGATGTGTTGGCAGCAACTATTTGGGTGAGTGGTTGTATGGATGTGTTGGCAGCAACTATTTGGGTGAGTGGTTGTATGGATGTGTTGGCAGTAACTACTTGGGTGAGTGGTTGTATGGATGTGTTGGCAGCAACTACTTGGGTGAGTGGTTGTATGGATGTGTTGGCAGCAACTAATTGGGTGAGTGGTTGTATGGATGTGTTGGCAGCAACTAATTGGGTGAGTGGTTGTATGGATGTGTTGGCAGCAACTACTTGGGTGAGTGGTTGTATGGAAGTGTTGGCAGCAACTAATTGGGTGAGTGGTTGTATGGAAGTGTTGGCAGCAACTACTTGGGTGAGTGGTTGTATGGATGTGTTGGCAGCAACTAATTGGGTGAGTGGTTGTATGGATGTGTTGGCAGCAACTAATTGGGTGAGTGGTTGTATGGATGTGTTGGCAGCAACTATTTGGGTGAGTGGTTGTATGGATGTGTTGGCAGCAACTAATTGGGTGAGTGGTTGTATGGATGTGTTGGCAGCAACTATTTGGGTGAGTGGTTGTATGGATGTGTTGGCAGCAACTATTTGGGTGAGTGGTTGTATGGATGTGTTGGCAGTAACTACTTGGGTGAGTGGTTGTATGGATGTGTTGGCAGTAACTACTTGGGTGAGTGGTTGTATGGATGTGTTGGCAGCAACTACTTGGGTGAGTGGTTGTATGGATGTGTTGGCAGCAACTAATTGGGTGAGTGGTTGTATGGATGTGTTGGCAGCAACTAATTGGGTGAGTGGTTGTATGGATGTGTTGGCAGCAACTACTTGGGTGAGTGGTTGTATGGAAGTGTTGGCAGCAACTAATTGGGTGAGTGGTTGTATGGAAGTGTTGGCAGCAACTACTTGGGTGAGTGGTTGTATGGATGTGTTGGCAGCAACTAATTGGGTGAGTGGTTGTATGGATGTGTTGGCAGCAACTACTTGGGTGAGTGGTTGTATGGAAGTGTTGGCAGCAACTTATTGGGTGAGTGGTTGTATGGAAGTGTTGGCAGCAACTACTTGGGTGAGTGGTTGTATGGATGTGTTGGCAGTAACTATTTGGGTGAGTGGTTGTATGGATGTGTTGGCAGCAACTACTTGGGTGAGTGGTTGTATGGATGTGTTGGCAGTAACTACTTGGGTGAGTGGTTGTATGGATGTGTTGGCAGTAACTATTTGGGTGAGTGGTTGTATGGATGTGTTGGCAGCAACTACTTGGGTGAGTGGTTGTATGGATGTGTTGTCAGTAACTACTTGGGTGAGTGGTTGTATGGATGTGTTGGCAGTAACTACTTGGGTGAGTGGTTGTATGGATGTGTTGGCAGTAACTACTTGGGTGAGTGGTTGTATGGATGTGTTGGCAGCAACTAATTGGGTGAGTGGTTGTATGGATGTGTTGGCAGCAACTATTTGGGTGAGTGGTTGTATGGATGTGTTGGCAGCAACTATTTGGGTGAGTGGTTGTATGGATGTGTTGGCAGCAACTAATTGGGTGAGTGGTTGTATGGATGTGTTGGCAGCAACTACTTGGGTGAGTGGTTGTATGGATGTGTTGGCAGCAACTATTTGGGTGAGTAGTTGTATGGATGTGTTGGCAGCAACTATTTGGGTGAGTGGTTGTATGGATGTGTTGGCAGCAACTACTTGGGTGAGTGGTTGTATGGATGTGTTGGCAGCAACTATTTGGGTGAGTGGTTGTATGGATGTGTTGGCAGTAACTACTTGGGTGAGTGGTTGTATGGATGTGTTGGCAGCAACTACTTGGGTGAGTGGTTGTATGGATGTGTTGGCAGCAACTAATTGGGTGAGTGGTTGTATGGATGTGTTGGCAGCAACTACTTGGGTGAGTGGTTGTATGGATGTGTTGGCAGCAACTACTTGGGTGAGTGGTTGTATGGAAGCTGAATAGTTAGTTAGTAGCTGAAGTATTCCATAAACTGTTACTATTGCTCCACAGATGTACGAGGTGGTGCGGCCATTAATCACACTGCTGCACGTGGAGAGGTCTGGACTACAGAACTTTGAATCTTTGCTGGCCCTTACCAACCTCTCCTCCATCAGTGACTCTGTCAGGTAAACAATTATTTTGATTTTTTATGCCCGTTCACTGAATGGTGAAGGAGTATACTGCGTTAGCCATGTCCATCCCGTCTGTTCGTCCGAGCTAAGGTCAAGGAGCTACTGACATTATGGTTAGGAGTTTTTTTATTTCTTTGTTTAACTAAGAAGCTCCTAAAATGGTGCTCTTATGAGCTAAAAACTAAAGAAGGAAAAAGCTCATCAATCTGAAAAATGAGAACGTCCGTCCCGAAAGTTTTTGTGTTGATCTCTTTACAGGATTTTTACCTGTGATGTCACGATGTGCATACCTATACAGCATTAAAAAAGCAACATTGTATTATTGGGAGTTATGGCCGTTTTTTCTTCAAATTTTATTTTAAAATATATTGTGTTTGTATTACTGTATTACAGACAGAGGATTGTGTCAGAGAGGGGCGTGCCTGCTATAGAACACTACATGTACGAGGAACATGAACTGATATATTGTTTGTATTACAGACAGAGGATTGTGTCAGAGAGGGGCGTGCCGGCTATAGAACACTACATGTATGAGGAACATGAACTTGTATTACAGACAGAGGATTGTGTCAGAGAGACGGGGGAGGGGGGGGGCTATGGAACACTACATGTACGAGGAACTTGAACTGATATATTGTGTTTGTATTACAGACAGAGGATTGTGTCAGAGAGACGGGGGGTGGCTATGGAACACTACATGTACAAGGAACATGAACTGATATATTGTGTTTGTATTACAGACAGAGGATTGTGTCAGAGAGGAGGGGGGCGGCTATGGAACACTACATGTACGAGGAACATGAACTGATATATTGTGTGTATTCTGTATTACAGACAGAGGATTGTGTCAGAGAGACGGTGGGCGGCTATGGAACACTACATGTACGAGGAACATGAACTGATATATTGTGTTTGTATTACAGACAGAGGATTGTGTCAGAGAGGGGCGTGGCGGCTATAGAACACTACATGTATGAGGAACATGAACTGATATATTGTGTTTGTATTACAGACAGAGGATTGTGTCAGAGAGGGGCGTGGCGGCTATAGAACACTACATGAACGAGGAACATGAACTGATATATTGTGTGTATTACTGTATTACAGACAGAGGATTGTGTCAGAGAGGGGCGTGCCGGCTATAGAACACTACATGTATGAGGAACATGAACTGATATATTGTGTGTATTACTGTATTACAGACAGAGGATTGTGTCAGAGAGGGGCGTGCCTGCTATAGAACACTACATGTATGAGGAACATGAACTGATACAACGAGCCGCCATAGAGTGTATGTGCAACATGGTCATGAATGAAAAGGTGAGAATATCTCTAGAAGTATTGACCCATATTGATTATTAGCCGGATTGCTTAGCAAATCCAGGTTTATAGTTTGGTGATTTCCGTTCTGTTTGTTTGTCCGTCTAACCGTTTTGAGGTTTTAGTTAAAGTCTTTGTTTTTCTTCATTTCTCAACAACGAATTGTTGCAAAGCTTTGAAACTTGGAACACATGTTCATTTTCATTTATACACAATGTTATATTACAAGAACTTTGACTCTATCATATATTTTACCTAAATTATTCCCGCTTTTTACTTAGATTTTTCAATTAAAATCTTGAATGCGCAATCCGGCGTTCACACCACTGTTGGTGCGTCACTTGTTTGTACATGGTGTGGTAACAAATTAATTGCTGTACACAATATATGATAACAATATTTTCAATCTGTGTCCCTTCAAAAAGTAACCTCAAACAAGTTCTGTAGAATATTTAAAGGTCTTTTTTTTTTACCACACTTCTATATAATGTGCATGCAACTTTATACACCAGTTTGTTTACAGTCTTGTAAAGTAGGTATTAAAGACCCAAATGACATTTCACTACAAAACCCTTCTTCCAAGCTCTAGCCATGTGTTGAGGTCATACAGTAATACATATGTACAGATTAAAAGTCTATTTTGGGGACTGTACAAAAATGCAAATATGTTATTTTTTCATGGGTACTGAAAATACCCGTAATTGAATATGCATAATATGAATTAAGAGTTGGTAACTCATACTCATAATTCGACACATTGGCAACAGTAACCATATGTGATGTGTAAGGCGTTTATATTGTAGTAACTGTTATAGAGTTCAAAGTTCAGATTCGCAACTTTTGTATGTTACATTCGTAGACAGTGTACCTTATCGTTTGAAATGTTGTACATCTGTTGTAAAATGTGCCTGTTGTTGGCGGGATTGCGACTTTAAGGTCAACATGAAATGCAGCATTTACATAACGCAGTCAACCAAAAACACGCTTATAAAACAAAGAAAAATAGAAGTAAATTAGGCTCACCCTTGCATCATATAATTTAATCCAACTGTTTAATATATTTAATATTAAATCCCAGTCTACCTCCACCAATGGAATCTGGAAAGTCACCATATGACCATAGCTGTAAAATCCAATTCAGTTCAGGGCTATTTCGTTAAAACATACATGGGACCACAGGAAGGCAATTAAAAAACATCTATATAATGAAGCCTATTTTCTGACATTTGGTTCTTCAAACTCAATTTTGCATTTATGGGAGGGTGTTCAATTTCAAAAGTGCCTTCCTGGGGTCCCACATGCTTTTATGGAATAGCCCTCAGTTAATATGAAACAGGCACTCATGTAAGATCATCTATGTCCGTGATTACTCAACTTTTACTTACGCAGGTTGCAAAGACATTCGAGGGGGAAAACGATCGAGTGAAGTTTTTCGTGTTGTTGTGTGGAGATGAAGATGAGAAAATAGTGCGGGCGGGGTCAGGGGCCCTGGCCTTCCTTACTGACAGTGTCATTGTTTGTAAGAAAATCTTGGAGGTAAGATATACCATGATATTGTTTTTGTTGTAATTGTGCGCTGTCCACTTTCTTTAATGGTTGAACATCAGTTATCATGCACAGGCCCGTAGTCAGCCCTGAAATTTAACCGAGGCAAATCCCTTTCTAGGGGTCTGGTGGCATTCACCTCCATCTGACTGTTTTATTTTAAAAATGCAGGTAATGTTTCAGATATTGGGGAAATACAATTTGGCATTGATTTCTTCATTATTTAGATAATCAACAAGTAGTAGTATGCTAAAAAACATTTGGTTTAAACCATTTTATAAAGTATTTTAACCTGAAAGTATTAAAAATCCAGATTGCTGTGTGTACCTTTAAGCACTTGCCTGGCACATGTTTTTTTTTTATCTGTACTGGCAAAAGGTCAAGGGAGCGTATGTGATGGTGCATTGTCTGTTGTCGTCCATTAGCTTTTTGTTGTGAAGGTTTATTCTGTAACATCTTGGACAAGTTTGACTATAAGCAAATATGATGTATGTTTGCTGCCAGTGGACAGGATGTGTGTTTGCTGCTTGTGAACAGGATGTGTGTTTGCTGCCTGTTTAACAGATGAGTGTTTGCTACTTGTGAACAGGATGTGTCCTGCCTGTGAACAGGATGTGTGTGTGCTGCCTGTGAACAGGATGTGTGTTTGCTGCTTGTTGAACATATGTGTTTGCTGCTTGTTTAACAGATGTGTGTTTGCTACTTGTTTAACAGATATGTGTTTGCTACTTGTGAACAGGATATGTGCTGCCTGTGAACAGGATGTGTGTTTTTCTGCTTGTTTAACAGGATGTGTGTTTGCTGCTTATGAACAGGATGTGTGTTTTCTGCTTGTGAACATGTTAGCTAGAGTAAACAGTTTTTGCTATTAAAAGCAATTTGATGTGATGGTTTGTTTCTATAAGATCTTAAATTACTTCAACACTGAGCAATATTCATTCATGCGTTTGAGACCTATAGACCAATAGGTTACTGAAAAAAAGAGGGAAGTTTCTGCTTGTAAACATAAAAACTTTTAGTAAACAGGTTTCCATTTTCATCAAATTCAGTGTGCAGGTTTGTTTCAATAGGATCTCAGACAAATTTGATGAAGAGCAAAATTGATGTGTGTGTTCCAGAGTTACTATCCTTCATTATTACCTTGTGCTAATTTCAGTTATGAGCTTGGTTAGGTTACAGGTTAAAGTGTGAAGGACAATGGACGATGACGGATGTCACGTCACAGAAGTTTGTCCTGTCCCATCACGTCGCATCCTTTAACACATTTTCATTACTTGCACTCCTCAAAAATGTTTGAATGGGTTGTTCCCTTCATATACACATAACAACTGTTGACCTTATATCCCCCTGCATCACTCATTGTTGATTGCCTAATTTATTACAGAATTATGGCCCTTTGTTTGATTTTAAATTGAAATGGGTGTATTCATCCTAGTTCAGTGATAGTTAATACTTACCTCCAGTTGAAAGTTGTGTGTTTACTATAATTCATATTTTTTATACAAAAAGGGAGGAAATAACAGACACAAACTGAATATTAGCGTCATTATGTGTTTATGTTTGACTTCAGGTTACCAAATGGTTAGAGCTGCTGCTGTCGGTGGTGGTGTGTGAGACGCCAGACATACAGCACAGGGGCTGTCATATCATCAGAAACATGGTACAATCAGACCCTCAGGTAGCCGAGACTGTGTTTGCAGGACAGGTGAGCTCTAGTTATTCTTTCTCTGAGTCGACCTTGCGCGGAGTAGGAGAGTTGCTAGTATGGTCCATTCTTTGACACGTGGCTTTCAGAACCATCCCACAATACAATGTCATCATCCGCACTATCATAATAGCATTATTCCAGTTTAAAAGCTAATTAAAGTTTTATTACCTTTATTGTAAAATTGACTTGTAAATAAATATTACTCGTCTTGCAGAGAGTTACGAAATCTTTTTATCTAGCTTATTTCCTAATAATGTAAGGTAAATAAGGATTATAAAGAACTATATAGGGCTGTTGCAATATACCAGCATACGGATATGCTGAGATAAAAGTACATGAACAGTATATTTAAGCCGAAGGTCGGCCGTATCGCGATACAACACAGAGTTTAACAAGTTAGGCTTTATATGGATTACGAAGATACATTTTGCATTTGATTCTTCTCAAAACGGGCTATAAACAATAAACTGTACAGGCTAAACCAGGGGCTAATCTGATAATGCACAGATTAAATTGCCGATTAGCCCACTGAGACGATTGTTGTTTTAGTTTCGTGCAGTCTTGTTTTCATTTCAATGGGAGGGGAAACAAGATTTCTTATTTACATATTACTGCTACACTAATTATTTAAGCGAATTGTATCGCGTATTAGTGTTCCTGCATTGCTATATGTATCGTATCGTTAGTGGTCTGGCAATACACAGTCCTAAAGATTATATTCGCAGATGCAATACATTTTTTATCCCATTTTAAGGCTTTTATATTAAACCATTTTTAATATAGTTTTAAGTAAAACTAACGACTAGTGCCAATTAAGTAAGACATGGGACATAACTCTGTTTATATTATACTGGATCCAAATTCATATTTTCATTTTTCAGTTTATGGAAGTGATGATGGCCGTATCAATTTTGGAAGCCCCTGAGCGACAGAATGCCAGGCAATGTGCTCTAGATGCCCTGAAAGAAGCAGAAAAGTTGGAGATAATAAAGAAGAATAAATCCTGATTTAAACATGTTAAATGTGATGGTATTTAATATGAACCCTTGTGCCAAACTTTGCCGACAGTCCTACGCAGTTCAGTCAAACCATATCAAATGTTTTAACCTCATTTTATTGACCGTGATGAGTATACTGATGGTGCTAAAAGACCAGCTATTGATAGTGTTACATCATAGACAGTGTTGCTTCATAGACCAAGCACACGAGGGTTGATGCAGAAGTTTGGTTTCGGATCATTGACTGTGTTACAGCATAAACCAAACACAAGGGTTGATCAAGAGGTTTGGTATCATTATTGAAGGTGTTCCATCATAAACCAAACACACAAGGGTCAATCAAGAAGTTCGGGATCATTGACTGTTAGATTGAAAACCCAAAACAAGGGTCGATCAAGAGGTTTGAGATCGTTGAAAGTGTGAAATCATAGACCAAAAACACAAGTTTATCAAGAATGAACAAAAATAATAAAATGTAACAGAGTAATGAACCATCTCTGAATGAGTCAACATTTTATATGAACTCAATGTCTATATTTAAGATGGGTTTTATATCTAGTAATAGAGACACGGGCAGCTAGCAATGTTGCAACGATGTTCAACGCTATTTAAGGTGCTAAACAAGGGGAAGTAATTGTTATGATAGTCATACGTTTCTAAACCTTGGGAATTTGAAACAGAATCAAATATTGTTGTTTCAAGTAAACATTTATTGAGGTGGCACAAATAAGTGTTTATTCGTCCTGCCTCTTGGAACGTAACTCTCAACAAAAAGGCATAGTAAACTAAACTAGCCGAATAATCAAAAGAGTAATATCATTATCATCGTGTCCATGACAGAAAAACACATATATTGTACAATGTAGTATCTATGTCTTACATGTATACATCTTACATACAGATAATTCTATTTTCTATAAAGGGACACACCTAATCTTGTGGTGTGTTTCAATATTATTTAAAGGGACAACACAAAATGTGTGTCCTCAATACACTGAAATAGGTTTTGAAAAACTTCTGTATCACTGAAAACATGCACACAGCATACAATTGCTTTTAAAATAGTGTTTGCTTTACATATGAAGACATTTTTGTATCTTGAGTTAGTTATTTCCCTTTTACCAGTTTACCAAAGTTGGATAATTAGGAAAGACATGTTAGAAAAGACATAAAATGAATCGGCTATTTTTTCTATTGTAAACAACATCAGGGATGAAATCTTTCAACATATTATTTATAGAAAATGTACTTAGATTACAATGTGTCCAAAGTGTTTATTAGAAATTGACATTGCCATGTGGAAATAATGAGATAAATCAGTCACCTGACAAGTTATACACATTTAAAAAGACAAAGTATGTTGTCTATATTATTACTCTCAAAGATAAAGGTGTCAAGAAATAACAGATTTGCGTTTTTGTACAGACCTCATATATACTCCTAATATAGCATTTGCCTGTTTGGCACCACATAACCGTTATTGTATTGGTGTGCCGTAAAACCCAATTAAATTGTATTAACATGATTTGTGTGCAATATTTTGTGATAAATCATTAAAGGGGCTACTTCGGGCTTTTGTGGTGTGTAAGGGTCTGACTTAAGTTGACAAATACTGATATAATGAATGCGCCTAACATGAACCTTTATTCACATTCATTTTGCACAGTTATATGTGCTATCCTGGGTTATGCACCAGGGTTAACTTAAGGCCTTATTCCTTTTAAAATTGCCCCGTGTGGTTCCAGGGCCCTCGTTTGATTACGGGGCAAAGAATAGGGCCACTGCAGATCCCGTTGCAGGGGAAGGCAGAGGGGTAGAACCTCCCTCCCCCACAAATACATGTTCATTTATCATTTTCTGTTTATGTTGATTAAAGGTCTTCATCATGACCCCTGCATTGTTTCAGGTACCATCTCGCTCATATCACTAGAGCAGTGGCAGAAAAACTATAACGTGGCTCCAGCATAAATGCATAGAATTTGCAGCAACTCTGCAGTTCAGGGTGAGAAGGTTCTAGGCCCGTTCTCCATATTTTATCTCGCTGTACATGGCGGATGAGCCTGGCATGTTCATTCCTGTTAGGCGCCATATAACCTTTCATGTATTGGTGCGCCTTAAAACCCCAATTCAAGTCAAGCCATAATGAATGCGCCTAACATGAACCCTTATTTACATTCATTTTGCACATTTGTATGTGCTATCCTGGGTTATGCACCAGAGTTAACTTAAGGCCTTATTCCTTTAACACGTATGGTGATTTCAAAATTTAGATCTGAACAACAGTGACAAAACCATATTTTGATTGATATAAGCATGAGAACATTATCTTCATTGAAACATTTTTGAATTCTTCTTCTTGAAAAAGCCTGATGTACACACTTTAAAACTGGTTTTGACAGTATGTTTTCCATGTAGTCTGTTTTCCTGTTTGTGTATTGGAATATGGTCTGGTTTATTTTTGTATTTTGAACCAGTTTCAGGAGTTCTCGTAATATATTACCTTGTTATTGTATTGGAACTTAATCATTTGGAAACCTGCACGTGAAGGCAGATCTCCACATGTATAATTTGGAAACCTGTACGTGAAGGCAGATCTCCACATGTATAATTTGGAAACCTGTACGTGAAGGCAGATCTCCACATGTATAATTTGGAAACCTGCACGTGAAGGCAGATCTCCACATGTATAATTTGGACACTTACACGTGAATGTGTTTTTCTCTCTGTACAAAAATTCAAGCATATGTTTGATTCAATCATATTTATTTTGAAATAAAAGTTTTAACAGACTTAAAGTTACATTACTTATTCCATACCAGTTTTAAGGGAGAAAATCGTATTTCCTGGACTCTTTTTTTCTGCAAAACTTGCTTTGTAAACTTTGTTTTGAGAGTGTGATTTAAGTGTAAGGTTTATAGGCCTCAACCACATTGGTCGTTTAAGGTCTGCACCATGATTTCTGTTTGTCCATATAACCATTTTGTATTGGTGCGGGGGAAAAACAAAACAATATAATTCTGTTAGAAATGTGTGACTGAATGTCCGCAAAATGTGTGACTGAAAATTGAAGGCTCGCTTGAACTACTGTGATCCTTCTGTTTGTCCGTCAACAATTGCAAAATAGTCAATTTTGACCAAATTTCACATGGATGTTCCTTAGGTTAATTGCTTTCAAATTTATGAAAAGTAGGTCAACGCGACATCCAGGTGTCCTCCATTACCATATATGGTCACATGGGGCCACGTGTATTAAGCGCCTGCCTTCCGTAAGGGATCTGAGATATTTTTTATCTATACTGGCCAGGTGCACTTATGGAATGGCACTTTGTCCATTGTGGTCTCTGTTAAATTTTTCCTGCTAACACTCCGGCACCTTATTCTCCCTGTCAAAATATGTTCTTTATAAAGTATACTGCATTAAGTGATCACCTGTCTAACATGACCAGCAAAATCAAGATTTTTTTTGGTTTAGTCAAAATTGGGAGAAAAAATGTTTTCCTTGAGGCGTTCCTTGCAGGTGTGAGATCTGAAAAAGGAGTGCTGTAAATAGGTACATCAGGCTTTTTATGAAGAAAATAAAATTTAAAAAAAATAAAAAATTTCATGATTAAAATATCATAGCATATGATAGCTCTAATTATTGTGCAAAATGAATTTTCTTGCAAATAAGGGTTGTGTTGGTTAGAGATTTATAGATCATGGCGGGGATTTCTTTATTTACACTGTCCTGTTTTAATGGGATGACATTAGGGTAAGTGTGAGGTTTGGTGCACTCTAGAACCGGTTTAAACCCCCAGTGGCCTACTTTGCCACTGATCATTCCAAGGTGTAGCCCTATTGTCAACCCTTTTGTGTTTGTGATGTCGTTTACTTTTATTATTACTTTTGCCTTCTTGTTTGTCTGTTTGCATGTTTGTTTCTGTGTTTTGTGGTTGACTGTCCTCCTTGAATGCTACTTTCCCTGTCCGATCTTTTTATATTTCTTTGTTTTTAGAGAATAGTTCATGGCGGGGATTTATGTACACTGTCCATTTTTATTGGGTTGACAGTAGGGTAAGTGTGATGTTTGTTGCACCCTAGAACATGGTTTAAACCCCCAGAGGCCTTTTTTGTCGCTGACCGTTCCAAGGCGGTAGCCCTATTGTCAACCCTTTTGCGATTGTGATGTCTTATTTGGCCTTTTATTCATCTTTAATTTTTTTCTTTGTTTCAGTGAGTGTTTGTGGTTGACTGTCCTACTTGAATGCTGTTTTTCCTGTTCGATTTTTATATCTATATTTATTCATCATATTTAGACCCTTTAGACATGTTAGAATATAAAATATTATTTTTTGTCAATTTGAAGTTGGACCCCTAGATTCTCACACACAGTAGCGTCAAGTACCCTTGTGAATATTGATAAGGTTTACTTGCATACCGGACAAGGATATCCGTCATTTTACAGGGGCTAGATATTTCCATCTCACCGTAGGGTTGTGATAAAATTCACGCGCAACAATAATGTCAATAACGTGAACAGATGCATGACGTCATGGTGTTAAAATACATTCTAACATGACCTGCGCAGTCTTTCATATACACAAAGAAGAGAGACCACTGTATGTTATTCTACGATAAAATACAGATGTTCCATTAATTCCCCGTTGGAAGCGCCACGTTACATGACGTCACTTGGTAAATATACGTCACGAAGACAAACTGAACAGTAATTGTAATGAAATGTTAATTACAACAAACTTGTCCTGCTCCCAAACCTTGCACACACCTGATATAAGCCCATCATATGCATCAGTACACACAACATTAATAAGCATCTTGAACAAGCTGAGAACGTTTGACGTCCTATAGCGCAAGCTATATGTTCCGTCATACAGCGCAAGCTGTTCCATTAATTCCCCGCGTATATTTCATCCGTCTGAAGGGCCACGTTACATGAGGTCACTAGGTAAATATACGTCACGAAGCAAACTCAATATTAATTTTAATGAAATGTTAATTACAACAAACTTGCCATGCTCCCAAACTGTGCACACCCCCGATATAAACCCATCATATGCATCAGTACATATAACATTAATAAGCATCTTGAACAAGATGAGAACGTTTGACGTCATACTGCGCAAGCTATATGACGTGAGCAATGACTTAATTGTTTGTCACGTGACTACTAGTGTATTGAAACTTTGCATACTGGGGCGCCCAATGGAACAGCCTGTAAACATTGCAGCCTGATTACCTTGACCTCCGAGATAATTCATAATTTTGATAGAGCATCATCAAAAAAACTGACCAATCAGTGATCAGAAATAAGACATAACCAATATATTCTGGTAGGTGATAAACTCGGACTTTATCATTGATGTTCAACCAAGTTTACTGTTAAAATTAAGGTATTTACAGTGTGATTATTTTAAAACCCTGCATATTTTATGCACATTCATGCAAATTGATTCAATATATGTATCTTTTAAAATCAAAATCTTAAAAATTGTGGTCTTTTTACTCTGCCAAAGATTTTTAATTTACTATAGAACCTAAGGATAAAAACCGAGTAACACAAATTTTATCACCTACTGAAAATAAAATCAAATCTCAACATCTCTGGGATGCAAAATTATGAATATAGAATCGAAAAAATAAATACGTACCTGTATTTTATCGGTGAATAAAATACAGTTAGTTGTTCGGATGCTAGTAATTAAATCACTCGTGCTAAGTAACACACTCGTGATTTAATTACTACGCATCCGAACTCCCTAACTGTATTTTATTCACCGATAAAACACAGATACGTATTTATTATTTCTTAAATACACTACCAAGTGACGTCATGTAACGTGGCGCTTCCAACGGATGAAACATACGCGGGGAATTAATGGAACAGCTGAATTTTATAGTAGAATAACATACAGCTGTCTCTCTTCTTCGTGTATATGAAAGACTGCGCAGGTCGTGTTAGAATTAAACATATTGTACCGCGCAGAAATTTGCATACGAGGGCTCCCAATGGAACAGCCTGTAAACATAGCAGTCTGATTACCTTGACCTCCGAGATAATATATTGTGTATCCACAATAGCGTAAACAATGGGGTTATTGTTGTGTTAAAATAGAAATAATAAATACGTACCTGTGTTTTATCGGTGAAGGCACTCGTGATTTAATTACTACGCATCCGAACTCTTAACTGTATTTTATTCACCGATAAAACACAGGTAGGTATTTATTATTTCTTAATTAAAACGTTAGTTATTGGCGTCATCAACGCACACAATATGGCAGAACCTCGTCCCTGGTTACAATTCTGACCCTCGGGTTGATTTCCCTATCTCACATGGATTCTTATAATATTTATCCAGACTGAGTGTTGCGATGGCCTAGCACAATTATGTTAAGTCCCGTAGCTCACGACCAGCCACCTGTCATTCAGCTGAACACTGGCCTATTGTTCAGGGCGCTTGTTTCAGCCAAATGTTTTTTTCAGCGTTTACATGAGTAATTTTAATAAAAAAAACATAAATTATATATCATTAGAACTAAAATATATTTTGCAAATTTTTGATGCAGCAGAATTTTGCATTGAAAATGCCCGATCAAAAACAACTTTCACGTGTAAAATCGTTATTACTCAACCGATTTTAAAACAGTAAGGTATTTGTATTTACCACTAAATATTCTGTTTCACTGATGTCTGAAAGTCCAAAACCCCTTTGACTGGAACAAGCGCCCCAAACAATAGAGTGAGTAGATTTTGCAGGAAGAAATGTGAAATTAAGGTTTCTATTATTCGCTGATATAATTTATTCAGACATTACCTAGCCCTTGACCAGGTTCCTGTCATTTCAACTGAACGCTGGGCTATAGCGGGTAGATTCTGAAGGAAACAAATATATTTAAGTTGCTATTATTCTCTGATATAGTTTATTTGGACATTACCTAGCCTCCGACCAGGCTCATGTCATTACAACTGAACCCTGGCCTAGACCGAGTAGATTCTGCAGGAAAAAATATATTTAAGTTGCTATTATTCGCTGATATAGTTTATTCAGACATTACATAGCTCCCAACCAGGTTCCTGTCATTTCAACTGAACGCTGGGCTAGAGCGGGTAGATTCTGAAGGAAAAACTATATTTAAGTTGCTATTATTCACTGATATAGTTTATTTGGACATTACCGAGCCTCCGACCAGGCTCATGCCATTACAACTGAACACTGGCCTAGAGCGAGTAGATTCTGCAGGAAGAAATTATATTTAAGTTGCTATTACTCGCTGATATAGTTTATTTGGACATTACCTATCCTCCGACCAGGCTCCTGTCAGTTCAACTGAACGCTGGCCTAGAGCGAGTAGATTCTGCAGAAAGAAATGATATTTAAGTTGCTATTATTCGCTGTTATAGTTTATTTGGACATTACGTAGCCGCCGACCAGGCTCCTGTCATTACAACTGAACGCTGGCCTAGAGCGAGTAGATTCTGCAGGAAGAAATGATATTTAAGTTGCTATTGTTCGCTGATATAGTTTATTTGGACATTACCTATCCTCCCACCAGACTCCTGTCAGTTCAACTGAACGCTGGCCTAGAGCGAGTAGATTCTGCAGAAAGAAATTATATTTAAGATGATATTATTCGCTGATATAGTTTATTCAGACATTACCTATCCTCCGACCAGGCTCCTGTCATTACAACTGAACGCTGGCCTAGAGCGAGTAGATTCTGCAGGAAGAAACAATATTTAAGTTGCTATTATTCGCTGATATAGTTTATTCAGACATTACGTAGCTCCCTACCAGACTCCTGTCATTACAACTGAACGCTGACCTAGAGCGAATAGATTCGGCAGGAAGAAATTATATTTAAGTTGCTATTATTCACTGATATAGTTTTATGTATTTAGTTTTAATGTTTGATATCCAAATAGCCGTGTATCCCATTAAATGAATTTAGCGCTATATATTGACTGTCCATTAAATAAAAAAATAAACAGAATTGTGTTTAAATAAATCTAATTTACCAATTACTATGTCTAAATGTTAATACAGTTGATTATCTGTCATCAAAAAATCAACATCTACCTTTACAGTCATTTGCAGTATATACAAAGTACAGTTTTCATACTTCACTAAAGAAAACTTCACAATTCGAACCTGTAATAAAAGACCACTTTTGAAAACTAAGTTTTAATGTATGTACGTTCTCCAGGTTTCTCCTCTCTTATCTTATTTTAATAAAACTGTTTGTTCCTTCTGTTTGCAGTTAAAACGCATTTTGTTAGCTCAGTTGATTTACAGTTGATTAGAAATCCAGATGGTAGAATTCATGAATTTATTTAAAAATGCATTCAATCATTATACAAAAATGCATTCAGTCATTATAAAAAATGCGTTGATTCATTATATAATATGCATTTAGTCCTTATACAAAATGCATTCAGTCGTCATACAAAAATGCATTCAATCGTTATACAAAATGCGTTCATTCGTTATATAAAATGAATTCAGTCATTATACAAAATGCATTCAGTCGTTATACAAAATGCATTCAGTCGTCATACAAAAATGCTTCAATCGTTAAAAATATGCATTCAATCATTTTACAAATGCATTCAATCATTATACAAAATGCATTCAATCATTATAAAAATACATTGAGTCATTCTAAAAAATGTATTCAATCATAACACAAATTTGTTATAGCCTTCCAAGTTGGTTGTTAACTCTTGTTAATTCATGTTGACACAGGTAGATTTGTTTAGCCGTACAAGTTGGTTGTTAACTCACGTTATTTCGTGTTGACACATGTAGATTTGTTTAGCAGTACAAGTTGGTTGTTAACTCACGTTATTTCGTGTTGACACAGGTAGATTTGTTAAGCCGTACAAGTTGGTTGTTAACTCACGTTATTTCGTGTTGACACATGTAGATTTGTTTAGCCGTACACATTGGTTGTTAACTCACGTTATTTCGTGTTGACACAGGTAGATTTGTTTAGCCGTACAGGTTGGTTGTTAACTCACGTTATTTCGTGTTGACACATGTAGATTTGTTTAGCCGTACACATTGGTTGTTAACTCACGTTATTTCGTGTTGACACAGGTAGATTTGTTTAGCCGTACAAGTTGGTTGTTAACTCACGTTATTTCGTGTTGACACAGGTAGATTTGTTTAGCCGTACACATTGGTTGTTAACTCACGTTATTTCGTGTTGACACAGGTAGATTTGTTTAGCCGTACAAGTTGGTTGTTAACTCATGTTATTTCGTGTTGACACAGGTAGATTTGTTTAGCCTTACAAGTTGGTTGCTAACTCATGTTATTTCGTGTTGACATAGGTAGATTTGTTTAGCCGTACACGTTGGTTGTTAACTCACGTTATTTCGTGTTGACACAGGTAGATTTGTTTAGCCGTACAAGTTGGTTGTTAACTCATATTATTTCGTGTTGACATAGGTGGATTTGTTTAACCGTACAAGTTGGTTGTTAACTCACGTTATTTCGTGTTGACACGAGTATATTTGTTAAGCCATACAAGTTGGTTGTTAACTCACGTTATTTCGTGTTGACACAGGTAGATTTGTTTAGCCGTACAAGTTGGTTGTTAACTCATATTATTTCGTGTTGACACAGGTGGATTTGTTTAGCCGTACAAGTTGGTTGTTAACTCACGTTATTTCGTGTTGACACAGGTGGATTTGTTTAGCCGTACAAGTTGGTTTTTTACTCATGTTATTTCATGTTGACACGAGTAGATTTGTTTAGCCTTCCATGTTGGTTGTTAACTCATATTATGTCGTGTTGACACAAGTAGATTTGTTTAGCTTTCCAAGTTGGTTGTTAATTAATGTTAATTTATGTTGACACAGGTAGATTTGTTTAGCCTTCCAAATTGCTTGTTAATTCATGTTAATTCATATACAGATTGATTTGTTTAGCCTTCCAAGTTGGTTGTTAACTCGTGTTAACAGGTGGATTTGTTAGCCTTTCAAGTTGGTTGTTAACTCATGTTGACAGGGGTAGATTTGTTTAGCCCTCCAAGTTGGTTGTTAATTCATGTTAATTCATGTTGACACAGGTATATTTGTTTCGCCTTCCAAGTAGGTTGTTAATTCATGTTAATTCATGTTGACACGGGTAGATTTGTTTAGCCTTCCAAGTTTATTCATGTTGATTAATGTTGACACGGGTTGGTTGTTAATTCATGTGACACAGGTAGATTTGTTTAGCCTTCCAAGTTGGTTGTTAATTCATGTTAATTTATGTTGACACAGGTAGATTTCCTTAGCCTTCCATGTTGGTTGTTAATTAATGTTAATTCATGTAGACACGGATATATGTGTTTAGCCTTCCATGTTGGTTGTTAATTCATGTTAATTTATGTTGACACAGGTAGATTTCCTTAGCCTTCCATGTTGGTTGTTAATTAATGTTAATTCATGTAGACACGGGTATATTGTTTTAGCCTTCCAAGTTAGTTGTTATTCATGTTAATTCTTTCGACATAGGTAGATTTGTTAAGCCTTCCAAGTTGGTTGTTAATTCATGTTAATTAATGTTGACACATGTATATTTGTTTAGCCTTCGTAGTTGGCTATTAATTAATATTAATTCATGTGGACACGGTATATTTCTTTACCCTTCGAGGTTAGTTGTTATTTCATGTTAATTCATGTTGATACAGGTAGATTGATTTAGCCTTCCAAGTTGGTTGTTAATTCACGTTGAGACAGGTAGATTTGTTTAGCCTTCAAAGTTAGATGTTAATTCATGTTAATTCATATTGTCACAGGTAGATTTGTTTAGTGTTCCAATTTGGTCGTTTATTCATGTTAATTCACTTGACACAGGTATATTTGTTTAGCCTTCTAAGTTGGTTGTTAATTCATGTTGACATAGGTAGATTTGTTTAGCCTTGCAAGTTGATTGTTAATACATGTAAATTCGTTTGACACAGGTATATATGTTTAGCCTTGCAAGTTGGTTGTTAATTCATGTTAATTCGTGATGACATAGGTAGATTTGTTTAGCCTTCCAAGTTGTTTGTTTACTGATGTTAATTCATTTTGATACAGGTAGATTTGGTTAGCCTTCAAAGTTTGTTGTTAAATCATGCTGACACAGGTAAATTTGTTATAGCCTTCCAAGTTGGTGGTTAACTCATATTAATTCATGTTGGCACAGGTAGATTTGTTTAACCTTCCAAGTTGGTCATTAATTCATGTAAATTCATGTTGATTCAGGAAGATTTATTTAGCCTTTCAAGTTGGTTGTTAATACCTGTTACTTCATGTTGACACAGATAGATTTGTTTAGCATCCCAAGTTGGTTGTTAATTCATGTTAATTCATGTTGACACTGGTAGATTGAATTAGCCTTCCAAGTTGGTTGTTAATTCATATTGGCAAAGGTAGATTTGTTTAGTGTTCCAAGTTGGTCGTTAATTCATGTTAATTCATTTAACACAGGTACATTAGTTTAGCCCTCTAAGTTGGTTGTTAATTCATGTTGACATAGTTTGTTTAGCCTTCCAAGTTGGTTTGTTAATACATGCTAATTCGTTTGAAATAAGTATATATATTTAGCCTTGCAAGTTGGTTGTTAATTCATGTTAATTCCTGTTGAGACAGGTAGATTTGTTTAGCCTTCCAAGTTTGTTGTTAACTGATGTTAATTTATGTTGGCACAGGTTGATTTGTTTAGCCTTTCAAGTTTGTTGTAAACTCATGCTGACACAGGTAAATTTGTTATAGCCTTCCAAGTTGGTTGTTAACTCATATTAATTCATGTTGACAGAGGTAGCTTTAATTAACCTTCCAAGTTGTTTGTTATCTCATGTTATTTTATGTTTACACAGATAATTTTGATTAGCCTTCGCAGTTGGTTGTTAACTCATAATATTTCGTGTTGAAACAGTTAGATTTGTTTAGCCTTCCAAATTGGTTGTTAATACATGTTGACACAGGTATCAGTTTAGCATTCCAAGTTGTTTTTTTAATTCATGTTAATTAATGTTGACACAGGTGGATTTCCTTAGCCTTCCATATTGGTTGTTAATTAATGTTAATTCATTTAGACACGGGTAGATTTTTTTAGCTTTCCAAGTTTGTTGTTAGTTCATGATAATTCATGTTGACACAGGTAGATTTGTTTAGACTTCGAAGTTGGTTGTTAACTGATGTTATTTTATGTCGACACAGTTAGTTTAGTTTAGCCCTCCAAGTTGGTTGTTAACTCATGATGTTCCATGTTGACACAAGTAATTTGTTTAGCCTTCTACGTTGATTATTAATTCATGTTGACACATGTATATTAGTTTAGCCTTCCAATTTGGTTGTTTACTCATGTTAATTCATGCTGACACAGGTATATTTGTATAGCCGTCCAAGTTGGTTGTTAATTCATGTTGATACAGGTAGATTTGTTTAGCATTCCAAGTTGTTTAATAACTCATCTTAATTCATGTGGACACAGGTAGATTTGTTTAGCCTTCCAAGTTGGTTGTTAATTCATGTTGACACAGGTAGAATTTTTAGCCTTCCAAGTTGGTTGTTAATTCATGTTAATTCTTGTAGACACGGATATATGTGTTGGTTGTAAATTCATGTTAATTCATGTTAATTCGTGTTAACACAGGTAGATTTGTTTAGCCTTCCAAGTTGGTTGTTTCTTCATGTTGACACAGATATATTTGTTTATCCCTCCATGTTGGTTGTTAAGTCATGTTAATTCATGTTGACACAGGTATATTTGTTTAGCCTGCCAAGTTTGTTGTTATTTCATGTTAATTCATGTTGACACAGGTAGATTTGTTTAGCCTTCCAAGTTGGTTGTTAATTCCAGTCAATTCATGTTGACAAGGGTAGATATATTAAAAACTATATCCATAATGTCAGTCATTTAAATATATATCCACAATATGGAATATATCACAAATAATTTCAGTCATTCACTATTCATTCTTTGGTAATAAAAATCCTGAAGCAATGTCGTCTTCTCTGATTATTAATACGTTAATCCAATATCTGGATTATAAAACATGATTTATATATTTATTTAGTGTATTTCCTGCCAAAATTCAGTTCATTGTCTGCATCACAAGCAAATATTCACTATGGAAAGATTATTTAATTTTTGAATCTATTTCCTGTTTCTTGTATAGTTATTTACCGTAGATGAAACACTTGGATACTGTTTCTGTGTTTACTTTTGTGTTTATGGAATTTACCACTACCAACATACAGCTTACAGTCCTGATCACTGTACCATATTGACTGTGGCCAGTCCAATCCGTCCCACTCAATCAGTATGATCTGTATCTGGGTAAGGTCAGCTGTAAGTTGGTGAATGTTGCTGGACTTGCCACCACACACATACACTGTGCCATCTGGGGCCACAGTCAGTCCAGTAGGGTGCCTCAGCTGATCATTCTCGTACTGGGCCTTAACCAGACAGTCTGTTGTCATGCTGGTCACTGTGTTATAGCCACAGTCAGATATGTATATAGTTGCTCCATCAGGACTGATAGCTAGGCAGTGGGGCGAGTCACTATACAATTCGTTACCATACAATCCGACACAATACAATGGTTGACCATTGATATCCTCGTCTATTTGCCTTAGTATAACTCCCTGCATGTCAATAACATCAACTCTTACTGGAGCATATGCTGAAACTATTAATCTCCCTTTATTATATATAATATGACGATAGTCTCCATTCATTTGTATCTGCCTGAGAGGAGTAAGGGTAGTGCTGAAAACTGACATTAGCTGAATAATTTTAGTTCCAGGAAATGTTATTGCTAACTGCCCACTGCCTGCCTCTGTTACATCCCATGGCCATGATTGTGGCAGACTCACAACTGAGATAATTTTGGCTTCTGTAACATCAATCAGTTTGACAGATTTGTTGCTTCTATCCACCACAACTAGGTGACCACTACGCAGAAGGACACACCCAGTTATAAAGCAGTTCTTCTGGTCATTGTCTGCGTGTACATTGATGCTGTCTACAAGGCTGGCTCTCAGTTCTCCAGGATCCAGCTTTTGTCGAGTTGAAGATTGGGATGCTGCAAGTACAATTTGGTTTGATTTTGTCGTATTTCCCAAGTCCTGTCTGGGCTGAATTGAAGGTTGAGATAAAGAAGGTGTCTTAGATTTTGGCATCTGATTCTTATCTAGCAGTAAGTGATTCCTCGATGGTTTAGGCTTACGATGAGACGAGTAGCATGTCTTACATAGATATTCCACACAGTCGATACAGAATCCTTCGGCTTCCATACTATGTTGACCTACAGTGTCACATGGCTGACAGAACAAACCAAACACTTCCTCCGAACTGGTGATGTATGAATCCGACATTTCATCAGATCCTTTAATAACAGATGTGCTGGGCTTTAATGACTTCCTCCCAGGTACCGAGCCTGCATCTTTATTTGCTTCTGCTATACCGGATGACTTGGTCTTTCCAGGAACTGCCACTGCTCCTACCTTCCGTCCTGACACAGATCTTTGGTCTGTAGGACCTGCAGCTGATCCGGCATGTCTAAATGCTGGTTTCTCATGCTTGCTTGCTGCCGTGCCCATTTTGTTGTTTTACTGCAGAATTGTTTCTTAATTATTCAACTATAACTTCACATTTTAAATCCAAATCCAGAATGTGTAATAATAACATTGAAATTATTGTGGTTATTCCACATATGGCAGGTACATATCCTGTATATATATAAATATATATGTTTTTATCTTTTTAAGTTTTGATTGTCGATCTTAAAGGTGTTTTTTTATGTCCTGTTTGTATGAATTTTCAATCAATAATAAATATTTCGCTATCCAAATTGGATAAAAAAAAAAGATAGAACTGATATCCCTACATAGTTATTCGGTATTGAATATATGTTTGAACAGTGAGATTTATTTGTTCTTGACTGTGTTGAGTACTTTATTGCACATAGTGTTATAGATAAGTATTGCATAATAATAAAACTTCATAGTTTTGCACAGAGAGTATAGACAGGCAGTGGAGTAGGAAAACTGAGAATATACAACTGTCATGGCTTTTTTTTTAACCTATTTAAGAGGGTCGAAATTCGGCCTCTTCCCAATTGCTAAAACCTATATTTTCCCAATTCTGGTTAAAACAAATCCCAATTTAAAACAAAATGTTTTAATAACCTTCCCCTAAATAATGAAACTACACATTTTCCCCCCCAATTTTGACATCTCGTGCTTCTTTTTCCCAAAATCAGCAGTTTAGTTCCCAATTTTCTCAAAAAAAAAGCCCTGACTGTGATAACTGGTTTTATCCTGACGTATGTATGTGTGTGCAATGGTGGGGATTTGATTTCGCGGTTTGGGTCAACCATGAAATACGCGAAATTAAATCCCCCCCCCCACTCTCGAAATATAATGATTTCACAGTATGCATGTTGACAGTGTCCATGCATGTGTGCCTCAGTGATCATTTCTGTACTTGGCCTTAACCTGACCGTCTGTTGTCACGCTGGTCACTGTGTGATTGTCACAGTCAGATATGTATATAGTAGCTCCATCAGGACTGATAGCTGGGTACCATGGATAGTCACTAAACAACTGGGCACCATTGGTATCCTTCTCTATAGTCCTTAGTACACCACCATGCATGTCAATAACCTCAACTCTTCCTGGTTTACAGAATAAGACCATTAATCGCCCTTTGTTATATACAATTCCACGACAGTCACCATTCCCTTGTATCTGCCTGAGAGGGGTAAGGGTATTGCTGACAACTGACATCAGCTGAATAATACCACCAGGTAATGTTAGTGCTATCTGCCCACTATCTGCCTCTGTTATATCAAATGGACTAAATGGCAGGTTCACAACTGATATCATCTTTGCTTGTGTAACATCAATCAGTTTGACAGATGTGTTGCTTTTATCAACTACAACTAGGAGGCCAGTACCCAGAATGGCACACCCATGTACCGAGCAGTCCTGGTCATTGTCTGCCTTCACATTTATGCTTCCTGCACGTCTGGCTTTCAGTGCTCCAGGATCCCGGCTGTGTCGAGGCATCTGATTCTTATCTAGCAGTTTGTGTTTTCTTGATGGTTTATGCTTAGAATGAGACGAGTAGCAGGTGTTACATAGATATTTCTTACAGTTGTTACAGAATCCCACGGCTTCCACATGTTGACCTTTAATGTCACATGGCTGACATAACATCTAATCAAACACTTCCTCTGAACCGAAGTCTAAATCCGACATTTCATCAGATCCTTTTGTAAAAGATGTGCTAGGCTTTAATGACTTCCTCCTATTGTTTGGGGCGCTTGTTTCAGCCAAAGTTATTTTGGACTTTTCAGACAAAATACATCTCTTACCTAAGTAAGTTTTATATCAGGGAAATAGAGAATTTAGTGGTAAATAAAAATACCTAACTTTTCAAAATCGGTTGAGAAATAAAAATTGCATGTGCGAAAGCTGTTTTTGATGGGTCATTTTCAATGCAAAACTCTGCTGCATGAATAATTTGAAAAATGTTTATTTTTTTGAATTTTTATCCAAAATCATTTTAAATTGTTGGATACTAGTAAATTAAGACACCCTGAAAGTTTTATAGCAAATTATAAAGGCTAACTGAAGTTATTTGAAATTTCTAAATTTTCTGCTGTCCCACCAACTAGGAATTCATATAGGAAAAGCCCCATCAAAAATTCATTTTGGCTGTAAACTATTTATTTCTCAACCGATTTTCAAAAGTAAATAAGTTTTATTTACCACTAAAAATGCCAGTTCTAATGATATATAACTGATGTACGTATTATTTAAATTGCTCAAGTTACTACAGTAAAACCTTTGGCTGAAACAAGCGCCTCAAACAATACGTACCGAGCCTGCAGCTTTATTTTTAAATACAAAACCAGAATTTTCGATAATTGCAACTATATGTTCATATCATTAAAATTAATGTGGTTATTCCAAATATGGCAGGTACATTTCCTGTATATAAGTATATATATATAAATATGTTTTTCTCTGTTTAAGTTTTGGTTGCCGATCTTAAAGCTACAGACGCCCTATATCAATCGATTTCTTCTTTGTAGGCGTGTCTTTATTTGTAACTTTATGCTCACCAGCTCATGTCGAAATCGGGTATATAAGCGAGCAAATATAGCGCATGAAATCATTTATTGTATATTCATCGACCAGTGCACATCGTACCTATACACAGGTAACAGTATTTTTTACCGAAAAAACAAGTTAGCTTCTTTCGGGGCTCGAACACACGACCTTCTGATTTCAAGTCCTGTGCTCTATCCACTGAACTACAACGCTAATTGAGAAAGTAGTATACTAACTACCATATATTATGAGGCAAAATAACTTAACATATTTGAACGCAACTAAAGATGGATCAATAAATATGCAGTCCATATTGTCGCACGTGTAAATTAACATTGTCTGGTGTAATACTGTATCTTATCAATATGAAACTAATACTTCGTCTCAAATCAACCATATATCGACTTGTTATTTAGCGTTTGATGAGTTTGTGTGCGCGCTCTTGTTATTACGTAATGCCTTTTTAGTGTTAAAAATGCTACAAAATACCAATAAATAGCAGTGGTCTAGAGTTTCAGCGTACATCTTTCAAATCTTACAAGTGCAAGACTGTGGTTCAAATCCCGTTCCGAACAACTATTTTTTTATCACATGGAGCCGTATATTTATGTTACCTGTACGGAGGCTAAATAAAAATGTGAAATTTTACGTATCGATTTCTCCTTATATACCGACTTTTGGGGTGTTCGTCGATTTGAAACTACTTCACACGTGACTCATTCATATTCATGAGTTATAACCAGTTAAATTAGGGACTGTACAGCTTTAAGTGTTTGTTTTTCACGTCCTGACTGTATTGCATTTTCAATCAATAATAACTATTTCACTATCCAGTGAGATTTATTTGTTATTGACTTTGTGGTAAGTTATTGCACGTACTCTTATAGATAAGTATTGTATAGGTAAAAACAACTGCATAGTTTTACACTAGGAAACCTGATCATATACAACTGTGTTACCGGTAACCAGTTTTATCCTGCTGTGTGTGGAATATGTCTCTCTACTCAATAACTGTTAAGCTAATTATACGGCCTTCAGTTCCAGATTATTAATATAGTTCTGACTTCTCAAATGACCACTGACTGCCTCCTGCTCTACTGCCAAATATATCATCCTTCCATTCATGCTTGGATGTGTGTTGAGTATCAGACCTGTGGCTCTACTGCCAACGATATCACCCCTTCCAGTTATGCTTGAATGTGCGTTGAGTATCAGACCTACTACTCTACTGCCAAAAATTTCACCCCTTCCATTTATACTTGGATGTGCATTGAGTATCAGACCTACTGCTCTATTGCCAACGATATCACCCCTTTCATTTATGCTTGGACGTTTGTTGAGTATCAGACCTACTGCTCTACTGCCAACGATATCACCCTTTCCATCTATGCTTGGATGTGTGTTGAGTATCAGACCTACTGCTCTATTGCCAAATATATCACACTTCCATTTATGCTTGGATGTGTGTTGAGTATCAGATCTACTGCTTTACTGCCAAATATATCACCCCTTCCATTTATGCTTGAATGTGCGTTGAGTATCAGACCTACTACTCTACTGCCAACGATATCACCTATTCCATTTACACTTGGATGTGCGTTGAGTATCAGACCTACTGCTCTACTGCCAACGATATCACCCCTTCCATTTATGATTGGATGTGTGTTGAGTATCAGACCTACTACTCTACTGCCAACGATATCACCTATTCCATTTATGCTTGGATGTTTGTTGAGTATCAGACCTACTGCTCTACTGCCAACGATATCACCCTTTCCATTTATGCTTGGATGTGCGTTGAGTATCAGACCTACTGCTCTACTGCCAACGATATCACCTATTCCATTTATGCTTGGATGTTTGTTGAGTATCAGACCTACTGCTCTACTGCCAAAGATATCACCCTTTCCATTTATGCTTGGATGTGCGTTGAGTATCAGACCTACTACTCTACTGCCAAAGATATCACCCCTTCCATTTATGCTTGGACGTTTGTTGAGTATCATACCTACTGCTCTAATGCCAAAGATATCACCCTTTCCATTTATGCTTGGATGTGCGTTGAGTATCATACCTACTGCTCTACTGCCAACGATATCAACCCTTCCATTTATGCTTGGATGTTTGTTGAGTATCAGACCTACTGCTCTACTGCCAAAGATATCACCCCTTCCATTTATGCTTGGATGTTTGTTGAGTATCAGACCTACTGCTGTACTGCCAAAGATACCACCCTTCAATTTATGCTTGGATGTGTGTTGAGTATCAGACCTACTGCTCTACTGCCAAAGATATCACCCCTTCCAGTTATGCTTGGATGTGTGTTGAGTAACAGACCTACTGCTCTGCTGCTAAAGATATCACCCCTTCCATTTATGCTTGGATGTTTGTTGAGTATCAGACATACTGCTTTACTGCCAAATATATCACCCCTTCCATTTATGTTTTGATGTTTGTTGAGTATCAGACCTATTGCTCTACTACCAAAGATATCACCCCCTTCCATTTGTGCTTGGATATTTGTTGAGTATCAGACAATCTTTTCTACTGCCAAGATATCACCCCTTCCATTTATGCTTGAATGTGTGTTGAGTATCAGACCTCCTGCTCTACTGCCAAAGATATCACCCCTTCCATTTATGCTTGGATGTGTGTTGAGTATCAAACCTACTGCTCTACTGCCAAAATATCACCCCTTCCATTTATGATTGGATGTGTGTTGAGTATCAAACCTACTGCTCTACTGCCAAAATATCACCCCTTCCATTTATGATTGGATGTGTGTTGAGTATCAGACATACTGCTCTACTGCTAAGGATATCACCCCTTCCATTTATGCTTCGATGTTTGTTGAGTATCAGACCTATTGCTGTACTGCCAAAGATACCACCCCTTCAATTTATGCTTGGATGTGTGTTGAGTATCAGACCTACTGCTCTACTGCCAAAGATATCACCCCCTCCAGTTATGCTTGAATGTGTGTTGAGTATCAGACCTCCTGCTCTACTGCCAAAGATATCACCCCTTCCATTTATGCTTGGATGTGTGTTGAGTATCATACCTACTGCTCTACTGCCAAGATATCAACCCTTTCATTTATGCTTGGATGTTTGTTGAGTATCAGACCTACTGCTCTACTGCCAAAGATATCACCCCTTCCATATATACTTGGATGTGCGTTGAGTATCCGACCTACTGCTCTTCTGCCAACGATATCACCCCTTCCATTTATGCTTGGATGTTTGTTGACAATCAGACCTACTGCTCTACTGCCAACGATATCACCCTTTCCATTTATGCTTTGATTTGTGTTGAGTATCAGACCTCCTGCTCTACCGCTAAAGATATCACCCCTTCCATTTATGCTTGGATGTGCATTGAATATCAGACCTACTGCTCTACTGCCAAAGATATCACCCCTTCCATTTATGCTTGGATGTGCGTTGAGTATCAGACCTACTGCTCTACTGCCAAAGATATCAACCCTTCCATTTATGCTTGGATGTTTGTTGAGTATCAGACCTACTGCTCTACTGCTAAAGATATCACCACTTCCATTTATGCTTGGATGTTTGTTGAGTATCAGACCTACTGCTCTACTACCAAAGATATCACCCCCTTCCATTTATGCTTGGATGTTTGTTGAGTATCAGACCATCTTCTCTACTGCCAAGACATCACCCCTTCCATTTATGCTTGAATGTATGTTGAGTATCAGACCTCCTGCTCTACTGCCAAAGATATCACCCCTTCCATTTATGCTTGGATATGTGTTGAGTATCAAACCTACTGCTCTACTGCCAGGATATCACCCCTTCCATTTATGCTTGGACGTGTGTTGATTATCAGACATACTGCTCTGCTGCCAAGATATCACCCCTTTCATTGATGCTTGGATGTGTGTTGAGTATCAGACCTACTGTTCTACAGCCAACGATATCACCCCTTCCATTTAGGCTTGAATGTGTGTTGAGTATCTGGCCGCCTGCTCTACTGCCAAAGATATCATCTCTTCCATGTATGCTTGGATGTGTGTTGAGTATCAGACCAACTACTCTGCTGCCAAGATATCACCCTTCCATTTATGCTTGGATGTGTGTTGAGTATCAGACCTACTGTTCTACTGCCAACGATATCACACCTTCCATTTAGGCTTGAATGTGTGTTGAGTATCAGAACTACTGCTCTACTTCCAAAGATATCACCCCTTCCATTTATGCTTGGATGTGTGTTGAGTATCAGACCTACTGCTCGCCCTGCCATGATATCAACCCTTTCATTAATGCTTGGATGTTTGTTGAGTATCAGACCTACTGCTCTACTGCCAACGATATCACCCTTTCCATTTATGCTTGAATGTGCGTTGAGTATCAGACCTACTACTCTACTGCCAAAATATCACCCCTTCCATTTATGCTTGGATGTTTCTTGAGTATCAGACCTACTGCTCAACTGCCAACGATATCACCCCTTCCATTTATGCTTGGATGTGCGTTGAGTATCAGACCTACTGCTCTACTGCCAAAGATATCAACCCTTCCATTTATGCTTGGATGTTTGTTGAGTATCAGACCTACTGCCCTACTGCCAAAGATATCACACCTACCATTTGTGCTTGGATGTGCGTTGAGTATCAGACCTACTGCTCTACTGCCAAAGATATCAACCCTTCCATTTATGCTTGGATGTTTGTTGAGTATCAGAACTATTACTCTACTGCTAAAGATATCACCCCTTCCATTTATGCTTGGATGTTTGTTGAGTATCAGACCTACTGCTGTACTGCCAAAGATATCACCCCTTCAGTTTATGCTTGGATGTGTGTTGAGTATCAGACCTACTGCTCTACTGCCAAAGATATCACCCCTTCCAGTTATGCTCGGATGTGTGTTGAGTAACAGACCTACTGCTCTGCTGCTAAAGATATCACCCCTTCCATTTATGCTTGGATGTTTATTGAGTATCAGACCTACTGCTCTACTGCAAAAGATATCATCCCTTCAATTTATGCTTGGATGTTTGTTGAGTATCAGACCTACTGCTCTACTACCAAAGATATCACCCCCTTCCATTTATGCTTGGATGTTTGTTGAGTATCAGACCATCTTCTCTACTGCCCACGATATCACCCCTTCCATTTATGCTTGAATGTGTGTTGAGTATCAGACCTCCTGCTCTACTGCCAAAGATATCACACCTACCATTTATGCTTGGATGTGCGTTGAGTATCAGGCCTACTGCTCTACTGCCAAAGATATCAACCCTTCCATTTATGCTTGGATGTTTGTTGAGTATCAGATCTACTGCTCTACTGCTAAGGATATCACCCCTTCCATTTATGCTTCGATGTTTGTTGAGTATCAGACCTACTGCTGTACTGCCAAAGATATCACCCCTTCAATTTATGCTTGAATGTGTGTTGAGTATCAGACCTACTGTTCTACTGCCAAAGATATCACCCCTTCAATTTATGCTTGGATATGTGTTGAGTATCAAGCGTACTGCTCTACTGCCAAAGATATCACACCTACCATATATGCTTGGATGTGCGTTGAGTATCAGACCTACTGCTCTACTGCCAAAGATATCACCCCTTCCAGTTATGCTTGGATGTGTTTTGAGTAACAGACCTACTGCTCTGCTGCTAAAGATATCACCCCCTTCCATTTATGCTTGGATGTTTGTTGAGTATCAGACCTACTGCTCTACTGCCAAAGATATCACCCTTTCATTTATGCTTGGGTTTTTGTTAAGTATCAGACCTACTGCTCTACTACGAAAGATATCACCCCCTTCCATTTATGCTTGGATGTTTGTTGAGTACCAGACCATCTTCTCTACTGCCAACGATAACACCCCTTCCATTTATGCTTGTTGGATGTGTGTTGAGTATCAGACCTCCTGCTCTACTGCCAAATATATCACCCCTTCCATTTATGCTTGGATGTGTGTTGACCATCAGACCTACTGCTCTACTGCCAAGATATCACCCCTTTCATTTATGCTTGGATGTTTGTTGAGTATCAGACCTACTGCTCTACTGCCAACGATATCACCCTTTCCATTTATGCTTGAATGTCGTTGTGTATCAGACCTACTACTCTACTGCCAAAGATATCACCCCTTCCATTTATGCTTGAATGTGCGTTGAGTATCAGACCTACTACTCTACTGCCAAAGATATCACCCCTTCCATTTATACTTGGATGTGCGTTGAGTATCTGACCTCCTGCTCTACTGCCAACGATATCACCCCTTCCATTTATGCTTGGATGTTTGTTGACTATCAGACCTACTGCTCTACTGCCAACGATATCACCCTTTCCATTTATGCTTGGTTGTGTGTTGAGTATCAGACCTCCTGCTCTACTGCCAAAGATATCACCCCTTCCATTTATGCTTGGATGTGCATTGAGTATCAGACTTACTGCTCTACTGCCAAAGATATCACCCCTTCCATTTATGCTTGGATGTGCGTTGAGTATCGGACCTACTGCTCTACTGCCAAAGATATCAACCCTTTCATTTATGCTTGGATGTTTGTTGAGTATCAGACCTACTGCTCTACTGCTAAAGATAACACCCTTTCCATTTATGCTTGGATGTTTGTTGAGTATCAGACCTACTGCTCTACTACCAAAGATATCACCCCCTTCCATTTATGCTTGGATGTTTGTTGAGTATCAGACCATCTTCTCTACTGCCAAGATATCACCCCTTTCATTTATGCTTGAATGTGTGTTGAGTATCAGACCTCCTGCTCTACTGCCAAAGATATCACCCCTTCCATTTATGCTTGGATATGTGTTGAGTATCAAACCTACTGCTCTACTGCCAAGATCAAGATATCACCCCTTCCATTTAGACTTGAATGTGTGTTGAGTATCAGGCCTCCTGCTCTACTGCCAAAGATATCAACCCTTCCATGTATGCTTGGATGTGTGTTGAGTATCAGACTAACTGCTCTGCTGCCAAGATATCACCCCTTCCATTTATGCTTGGATGTGTGTTGAGTATCAGACCTGCTGCTCTACTGCCAACGATATCACCCCTTCCATTTATACTTGGATGTTTTTTGAGTATCAGACCTACTGCTCTACTGCCAACGATATCACCCTTTCCATTTATACTCGGATGTTCTTTTAGTATCAGAACTACTGCTCTACTGCCAACGATATCACCCTTTCCATTGATGCTTGAATGTGCGTTGAGTATCAGACCTACTACTCTACTGCCAAAGATATCACCCCTTCCATTTATACTTGGATGTGCGTTGAGTATCCGACCTACTGCTCTACTGCCAAAATATCACCCCTTCCATTTATGCTTGGATGTTTGTTGAGTATCAGACCTACTGCTCTACTGCCAACGATATCACCCTTTCCATTTATGCTTGGATGTGCGTTGAGTATCAGACCTCCTGCTCTACTGCCAAAGATATCACCCCTTCCATTTATGCTTGGATATGTGTTGAGTATCAAACCTACTGCTCTACTGCCAAGATATCACCCCTTCCATTTAGGCTTGAATGTGTGTTGAGTATCAGGCCTCCTGCTCTACTGCCAAAGATATCACCCCTTCCATGTTTGCTTGGATGTGTGTTGAGTATCAGGCTAACTGCTCTGCTGCCAAGATATCACCCCTTCCATTTATGCTTGGATGTGTGTTGAGTATCAGACCTACTGCTCTACTGCCAACGATATCACCCCTTCCATTTATACTTGGATGTTTTTTGAGTATCAGACCTACTGCTCTACTGCCAACGATATCACCCTTTCCATTTATACTCGGATGTTTTTTGAGTATCAGACCTACTACTCTCTGCCAAATATATCACCCCTTCCATTTATACTTGGATGTGCGTTGAGTATCCGACCTACTGCTCTACTGCCAAAATATCACCCCTTCCATTTATGCTTGGATGTTTGTTGAGTATCAGACCTACTGCTCTACTGCCAACGATATCACCCTTTCCATGTATGCTTGGATGTGCGTTGAGTATCAGACCTACTGCTCTACTGCCAAAATATCACCCCTTCCATTTATGCTTGGATGTTTGTTGAGTATCAGACCTACTGCTCTACTGCCAACGATATCACCCTTTCCATGTATGCTTGGATGTGCGTTGAATATCAGACCTACTGCTCTGCTGCCAAAGATATCAAACCTTCCATTTATGTTTGGATGTTTGTTGAATATCAGACCTACTGCTCTACTGCTAAAGATATCACCCCTTCCATTTATACTTGGATGTTTGTTGAGTATCAGACCTACTGTTGTACTGCCAAAGATATCACCCCTTCAATTTATGCTTGGATGTGTGTTGAGTATCAGACCTACTGCTCTACTGCCAAAAATATCACCCCTTCCATTGATGCTTGGATGTGTGTTGAGTATCAGACCTACTTCTCTACTACCAAAGATATCACCCCTTCCATTTATGCTTGGATGTTTGTTGAGTATCAGACCATCTTCTCTCCTGCCAACGATATCACCCCTTCCATTTATGCTTGTATGTGTGTTGAGTATCAGACCTCCTGCTCTACTGCCAAAGATATCACACCTACCATTTATGCTTGGATGTGCATTGGGTATCAGACCTTCTACTCTACTGCCAAATATATCAACCCTTCCATTTACGCTTGGATGTTTGTTGAGTATCAGACCTACTGCTCTACTGCTAAGGATATCACCCCTTCCATTTACGCTTGGATGTTTGTTGAGTATCAGACCTACTGCTGTACTGCCAAAGATATCACCTCTTCAATTTATGCTTGGATGTGTTTTGAGTATCAGACCTACTGCTCTACTGCCAAAGATATCACCCCTTCCAGTTATTCTTGGATGTGTGTTGAGTAACAGACCTACTGCTCTGCTGCTAAAGATATCACCTCTTCCATTTATGCTTGGATGTTTGTTGAGTATCAGACCTACTGCTCTACTGCCAAAGATATCACCCCTTCCATTCATGCTTGGATGTTTGTTGAGTATCAGACCTACTGCTCTACTACCAAAGATATCACCCCCTTCCATTTATGCTTGGATGTTTGTTGAGTATCAGACCATCTTCTCTACTGCCAACGATATCACCCCTTCCATTTATACTTGGATGTTTTTTGAGTATCAGACCTACTGCTCTACTGCCAACGATATCACCCCTTCCATTTATACTTGGATGTTTTTTGAGTATCAGAACTACTGCTCTACTGCCAACGATATCACCCTTTCCATTTATACATTTATACTTGGATGTTTTTTGAGTATCAGACCTACTTCTCTACTGCAACGATATGACCCCTTCCATTTATACTTGGATGTTTTTTGAGTATCAGACCTACTGCTCTACTGCCAACGATATCACCCCTTGCATTTATACTTGGATGTTTTTTTAGTATCACACCTACTGCTCTACTGCCAACGATATCACCCCTTGCATTTATACTTGGATGTTTTTTGTGTATCGGACCTACTGCTCTACTGCCAACTATATCATCCCTTCCATTTATGCTTGGATGTTTGTTGAGTATCAGACACGCGTCTGTTTTTGCTCCATTGAATTTTCTTTTCCCCCATGCAAATGAGTATCATATGTATTAGCATCTATGTTTGCCTCGTCAATATTGGTTATATTATCTAAATTTTCCTGAACCGCACATATGTCACCCTCTCCAAAACTAGTTACATTTTCTGACTGTTGCTGCTGTTGCAGCGCGCAAATGACACCCTTTATTAAGTCTATCATTTTGTCAGGATGACGAGCTCCTCTTGAAAGTGTTACATTTTCGGGGTCCCGAAATGCGAAATAGAATTTTTTGGACAGTGACTATTCACCTATACTACAGAAACTCTTCATAAGTTCACCTACATCGTTACTCTACAGATAATACATATATAAAGCTATATTGTCAATTTCTTTTTCTTTCCAGTCAACTAATCGTTTCAGTTTTGCATTCATACTCTCAGAGCTGGTTACTCCAGAGTACGGGTTATACAGATTGTACTTCTCAATGACCCACTTTCCAGAATAATCTCTAATTGTTTTGTACAGACTTTTATCAAAATAATCTAAAAACGAAGCACTCCATGTTAACTTTAGCTGTTCATACAGCAGTTCGTATTCTTCTAACGATTCTGAATGTAACAATTGCCTCATATGTGTGTCATATACTTTTTTATCAGAAGTTGTGGCGCCGTTATTGTTAAACCAAAAGTTTACATCACGGAAAATGTGATTCCAGCATATCAATACCTTAGACATATCTAAACTTGTCTCGAAAGCATTGATAATACTGGTTTCTCTGTCGGTAATGACAGGCACAGTTCGTTTATTCAACCTGGTTTTTGCTCTTCAACAATATTTATAAATTGCTCGTGACACTTTTGAAATTTTCTTTCATGTATGACAAATGCAATAGGGATTACCGGGTTTTCCTTCAAACATAAAATGCTGAGATGCTAAAGTAAATACATAAAAATCACCAAGACAAAATGTAATATCATAATACAATGCAAATTGGTCATCTGATTTAGCTTGTAATAACCTATCTAACACTTCGAAAATGTCCTTATACCCAACAACAACTTGTACATCAGGGGCTGTTTCTGTGCCTCTGAAATGTGTCTGACTCTTCCTTACCGTTTCGAATTCTAAAAAATGATTTCTCTATTGTTTTGTCCCCATACGTATACTTCTTCTTTGCGTAGTTCCTCCATGTATATCCGTCTCATCGCCAATCTTCCTTTCGCGCATTTTCCTGTGAGTCCGTTACAAAATACACACTTCCAGCATTTGGTCTATACGGAGGCAGTGTTGTGTCGGGGTTGAGTAATAAATCAACAACGTCCGACGGCTTAACAATGTTTGTGAATTCTGAATACGCTACTGTGTTAATCTCTTCTGGCGTTCCACCTCCCAATTGCACAGTTTTCTTTTTCCTGGCGCTAATATTTGAAAAAGTGTTAACGCGTTTAGTATACATATCATCATCATCATCATCATCAACAAGAGCAGCCAACGCACTAAATCTATTTGAATCCCCAAAATCCACATGTTTGACTACATACTTCAATAATGGAACTCGGTTAGAAAATGTGAATATGTTTGGGCTGTAGAAGCCTGTAGTCGTTCCGGGATATTCCACCGGTGTAGTTGCTTCTGCTGCTATTGTTGTCAATAGGTCGCGCTGAAATCATATCACTTTCCACAGTGTCGCATACAAGCCACGTATCACATATAACAGTTTGGTCGTCCTTAATAACAACATCATCTCCTTTTGTTGTACATCTGTTAACATCATCAGAAAATGGGGCGCGTGTCATCATTTTGGAGTCGCTGATCTTTTCTTGGATACGTTCCACAACAGCGGCAGTTTAATTTGTGCTTAGATGTAGTCCATCTCTACTCAGACTATAACGACGAACATCCCCGTTTTCAAAAAAGAACGACTGCTGATGGTCCAGATACACTAATGCTGATGATCCACATACACTAATGCTGATGGTCCACATACACTAAATCAGGCACGAAATCACTCAAATCACGTAACCTCTGATTCACAGACGTTGCCGTAGCGTTGATCTTGTCTAATGTCGACCGGGTGAGGACACACCCAAACAAATTCTCGTCTCTTGGAAGGATGCTGGATATCAGGACTTTGGCACTGTAAGTATAATAATAATAATAATAATAATAATAATAATAATAATAATAATAATATTAAAGCACTGAAAGTGCTGAATTCAGTGTTGTCTAAACATTTTTCTTCATTTCGTCTTATCATTAATAATAATTCACTGACATCGTGAATCACTAAAACAACCTTTCGAAATAGTTATTAGAAAAACACAATACCTAGGATTGAGGTCCTATACATGTCTACGAAATTCTGGTACAGGATGTCCGCGGAATCTCTGGGTAGTTTGTTGATACCACAATGAATAGCAACCACCTTTAATAAAACAAAATGCATGTAACGTTATAGTGTCTTTCAAATTCAGTCATATATGTTTTGAGAAGGATATAACCTAGATATGTCCTACCTAAACACAAGTTAAACTGCGTTCTCCACGCTAATGAGATAAGTGGCCGCTAATGAACAAATTCAGTTGACAAACACCCAACCAAGTTGATATATATATTTATACAGATAATGGGTGACATCTCTTAATTAGATTAATGGCATGCGGTAATCATATAACATGTTACCTTTAAACAATTAACACTTTCATTTTGTGTTTAATTGAAAATTAATTAAATATATTGACCTTTACCCCGAATATGTTCATTTAAATCATAGATCTACACACTTGTATATTGGAGAAGATTGGAAAACGAGGCTCGATGCATAGGGCGGTCAATTTGACTCTCTCTTCGAAAAATAAAATTAATTTGCTTCAAACAAATAGAAATCTTTATCAAAGTGAAAATTATTGATCATCAACGGAATACATATGGACTAAAGTGTAATTTTGGAGTAATTAGCTGGCAAAATGGGTGGAAAAGGCAACAAAGGAACGTCAGGAAAAACTTCATCGAATGCGCCAACGGTGAACAATGAAAATATGGCGGGCGGTGCTGAAAATACACAAGGTGAGCAAATAACATACAGTGCAACTGCAAATGGTGCAATACAAGGACAAATGTATCGGTCTGATTATATCAGTTCGCCGCAGCAATACCAGTATCAGTACCAAAATGATCCATTTTCAAACAATTATCAACAATCTCAAACGCAGTTCGTTGCCCAACCCCCACCCCCACCTCCGTATGTCAACAGCAATATAAACACTAGTCAAAAAGTTGGTCACCAGCAAATAAATCAAAGTTGTTCGACAGGTTCTGTGCTACTACCAACTACGGGTCAACACAATAATGATTTGTTTTCTCTTATGCAACAAATGCAGCGTACAAATGTGAACGTTTTGTTTAGACTGTCGTCCATTGAAAGAAGTGTGTCAAAGCTCACGGTTATTGAACAGGACATATCCCACTTACGCATAGACGTCTCAAAATTAAAAACAGATAACGGATCAATGGCTAATAAAATATGTGAGTTTGAAAGCTCTTGCCAGTCCATAAGCAATATTTTCGATGAGTATACAGAGTCGAAAACAACAAGTGAAAATAACATCAGAATGTTGAAAAAAGAAAACGAAGCTTTAAAATGTGAAATAAAAAAATCAAATGAAAACAGTAACAAGATGTATGATGATTTGCAAGAACTAAAGGCCCGCTCAATGCAGGAGGAAAATTTGTTATTTTTCGGTGTTAAAGAAGTCAGTGGCAATGATTTGGAGGATACTCAGTCTGTATTGAGGCAGTTTTTGAGAAATGAGGTATCTCTTGGGTCACAGGATGAAAATATTGTATTCGATCGTGTACACAGGCTGGGGCCAAAACGTGCTAATGTCGACCGATTCCCCAGACCTATTGTTGCTAAGTTCGAAAAGTACAGTGACCGTGAAAAAGTACGTAAAGCCGGTATAGATCTTAACAAGCAAAAACGCGGGTTTAGTATCAGAGAGCAATTCCCTCCCGAAATGGAACAAAAACGTAAACAGCTGTATACTGTAATGAGGCAATATCAGCAAAACCCTAGCAACAGAGTGTTTCTAGTTCGCTACAAGTTATATATAAATGGTACCCTTTATATTCCCGAAAACGCTAGTACTAATAAGTATTTTGACCATGACAGAAACCATAGTTTATTTTCTGCTAACGATAGAAACTCATTTCCACAATCGGAAACAAATTCCGGTCCATGGACACATGCACGCGACGCGTCAACATACGGCAACCGCCTTCCACAAACGTCTAATGCACAAAGTTTTGAACAAAGACGCTTTCTCGTGGGTTATAGGCAAACAACACTCGAGACGCATAATCGATTCCGTGTTTTTATGAATAGCGACCAGAATGACGTCGGAAGCCCTCTACGAACAGACACACGCCCAAAACAGAAATCGAAATCACCACTTGATGATACGGATCTAAAAAAGTATAGAGTTAACGGAGACGACAGTGAAACTGATATGGATAACGAGTCCTCTTGCTTGCTTGAATTCGGACCACATCGTATATGTAGTAGTGCAAACTCTCCATCAAACAGTAATCCCCAGTGTAGCGACACTCTCGCGTTCAACCAGTGCCCCGCACGCTACTCATGCGAGCGCCGCGTCCGATAGCACTCATACAGATAATTTGTCAGATAGTGTCACAATAGGACATCGTGGAGGAGTTACCTTTGGTTCAAGAGGTCAGACAGGCGTTATCGACTAAATATGTGAACGCACGATTTAACATTGAAACAACGCACGTGGGTAGTCGTTCATTATATACGCCTGAGGCACGTATCAATCGCGAGACGGACTCAACAATGATTTCAGGTGACAATTGCGCCTATGAACATATAAACTGTAATAATAGAGATTTTAAAACCTTGAAAATTATGTCATTAAATGTATGTGGTCTTAGCAGTAAACAAGTTTATCCCGAGTTTGTTTCTATGATAAATAACTATGATATTATAGGATTTCAAGAAACCAAAATGGATGAACGTACTGTTAGTTTGGATAATTTTAACTTATATTATAAACACAGACACAACATTTGTAAGAGAAGGTCCGGCGGAATTGTTATTGCTGTTAAAAAAGAGCTAGACCGGTACATAAATATCATAGAAACGGAAAGCAAACTTGTTTACTGGTTTGTGATTTCAAAACAGTTAACCAATAGTGACGATATTGTTTTTGGTGTTGTTTATATATTCCACCCGAATATTCACAATACTCAGTTGAAGATCCTTATTCTGAACTGCAGAATGAAATGGATTCCTTTTCTGACAAATATAATAAAATATGCATTTTTGGTGATTATAACTCACGAAGTAAAGATTTAGTCGATTATATAAACGTTGATATAGATGTTTTCTAAGAAAATAATTTGAATGAATTATATGATGAATTTCAATTAGAAATGAATTTGTTTGATGAATGTAACGTGTTTAAAAAGAGAAATAACTCTGACAAAGCTGTAAATAATTATGGATATAGATTAATTGATTTTTTACAAAGAAATAATATGTTTATATTGAATGGAAGGACAGTGGGTGATCTTGGTGGGTGCGCAACATCGAAAGGTGTGAGTTCTATTGATTACTTTATATGCTCTGCAAACATGTTCAATTTGGTTGATCATTTAAATGTACTTGAATATTGTCCATTGTTTTCTGGTGTACACAATCCAGTTGTGCTTAGTTTAAAACTTAATAGTAAAAAACAATTATTAAATAACAATATTAAAGAAAATGAACCAAAACTAAAGCTATGGGATGAACCAAAACGTAACCTCTTTCTCGAAAACGTTAATCACGAAAACGTTGGAATAATATCTGAAAAACTTAGTACTTTAGAAAATAGTAGCAGTATTAACCAGTTATAAATTGATGACATTGTTAACTCTATTTCTGGAGTATTTAAAGAAACAGCATGCGAAACGTTTGGATATTTCAATAAATTGAAAGGAATAAGCATTAATAACAATAATAAACAGCCCCATTGGTTTAGCAGAGATTGCAAAAAACATCGTAAACAATTTCACAGAGCTAAATACATGTATAAATTAAGAAAGTCTGAAGAAAATAAAACAAACCTTTCAAATCAAAGGAAATTTATAAAGCGCAAATGCGAAATGCTCATTATAATTTTAAAAAGGATAATATAAACAAACTAAAAACATTAGGTGAATCACATCCTAGAAAGTACTGGAAAATATTAAATGGCAAAAAAAAAAATAGTGTAAATGCATCATTAAATGATTTACACGAACATTTTATAAATATAAATTTCAAAGAAGACGTAGAAAATACTAATATTATAGAAAATACGCCAGAACTAGCACAGTCATCTGTGGAAATAAATGGTGAAATAACAATAGATGAAATTGAAAAGATAGCACGAAAGTTAAAAAATAATAAAGCAAGTGGCATAGATAACATTTTAAACGAACATATTAAAACTACACTTCCGGTCATGAAAAACATTTATTTTAAATTATTCAACTTAGTATTGAACACCGGAATAGTTCCAGAATCATGGACAATTGGTATAATAAATCCAATTTTTAAAAATAAAGGCGATTCATTGAAACCAGAAAGTTACAGGCCTATTACTCTATTAAGTTGTCTTGGTAAATTATTCACAGCAATATTGAATGCTAGGTTAACGAAGTTTGCAGATGGTTACGATCGTATTAATAGCTATCAAGCTGGATTTAGAAAAAACTTCTCTGGAGATCAGGATTATGGTATAAAATATTATCACATGACATAAATGGCAAAATATTTAACGTTATACGGAATATGTACAACAATATCAAGTCGTGTGTAACATTAAATGGTGTAAGGTCCAACTATTTTGAATGTAATATAGGCGTACGGCAAGGGGTAAATCTCTCGCCGTTATTGTTCTCTTTTTATCTAAATAATTTGCATGCATTTGTCGCCCGGTGTTGCATCTGTAATGTTTTTCACAAAATCAAAATGTAAACGGAGTAAGCTGTCGAGAACACGAATTAGACAACGACGTTCTTATATAGTTAAAACTATTTATTTTGTTATACGCAGATGACACTGTTATTGTATGCGAAACAGCAGATGACCTACAAGAAGCCCTTAATACTTATCAAACTTATTGCGATACATGGAAACTCACAGTCAACATATCAAAATCTAAAATTCTAGTATTTTCGAAAGGTAGACCAGGAAATTATTCATTTAGATTAAATAACGACACTTTAGACATCGTATCGGAGTACACATATTTGGGAATATTATTTAGTAGAAGTGGATCATTTTATAATGCTAAAAAACATATTGCCAGTCAAGCCACTAGAGCTCTCTACAGCCTACTGAAGAAAGCAAAACATCTTTGTCTACCAATCGATTTACAAATTGACATCTTTAATAAAACAGTTAAACCTATTTTGTTATATGGGTGTGAAATCTTGGGGTTTGGTAATTTAGAAATAATAGAAAGAGTGCAATTAAAGTTTTTAAAACACGTCTTAAATATAAAAAACATCTACACCAAATTGTATGGTATATGGCGAAACCGGTACTATGCCAATTTCAATTGATATTTACACAAAAATGTTATCATTTTGGTCAAAGGTAGTGTCTCCAGAAAGTAATAAACTTTCAGCTGATGTGTACATAGTATTGCATAGCTTATACAAATAAAGCAATAGTACAAAGAAAAAATTACCATTTAAATGGCTTAAATGTATCAAAGAAATCTTAATTAAATGTGGGTTTAGTGGCATCTGGGAAACGCACGACTTTCTAAATAGTAAGTGGTTGATTGCATCTACGCATCAAAAGCTCGTAGATCTATTTTTAAACGAATGGTATGAAACAGTTGAAAACTCTAGTAGTTATTATATATACAGATTATTTAAAACTAAATTTGGCTTTGAGAGATACTTGACAGATACACCCGGTAAACTACTCAAGTATATGGTAAAGTTTAGAACAAGAAACAATAAGTTACCAATTGAAACTGGACGCTGGAATAAAATTGTGCATAATAACAGAGTCTGTACTTTATGCAATGAAGATATAGGAGATGAATACCATTACCTTCTAATATGTAAAACACTTAGTATGTTACGAAATACTTTTTTGAAAAAGAAATACTATAAAAAGCCGAATAAACATACATTTTACAACATTATGAATTCAACAAACAAGAAAGAATTTAGAAAAGCGTTGTGAATTTGTAAAGCAAATATTGAATAGATTCAAGTAGAAAGTATGCATATATGTTATTATGAGATTTGAAAAATGTGTGTAAAGACTGAGTCATACGAGAGTGGTGGTTGTAAATTTACTTGCTTTAAATCATCTAATAATCTATTGTTAATAATAAATAACTCATGTAATAGAGCCTTGTACGATATATTCTATATGCAATGACCTCATGTTTTCATGTATATGTATGAACTGAGTGAATCAAAAGATTTGTTGTATTTGGTATTTGTATATCCATGGATATATCTAACCAAATCAAAGACCTCTTAAATCCCCGTTAATCTAATTATGAATTTGTGAAAATAAGAAAATAATCAGTTTGTAAGTACCCCAGAACTAGAATGTAACCCCTCATAATTATGTTTAAACATTATTTATAACTTTAACACTTATTTAAAAATAGCGCTGGTTCTCTTACATGTATTTAAATTATAGTTATTTAAAACATGGGAAAATGCGTGAACAACAGACGAATATATATTTTCTTGATTGCAAACAATCACGAGTTTGCATATTTTTGCGCGAGTTGATACATACCAATAAAAGTAGTTTCCCTTATTCAGTTGAAATAATTGACAAATGAGTTTTGGTGATATTGGATCGGCTCAATTTCACCATCATAAATTCACAAATATTTTGCACTATTGAGATTATAAGATTAGTACCAATCAGGTCGTCAAAGTTAGGTAAAATTCAGAAAAGGGTCATCTAGACTGATTTTCACTCCCAAATAAACCATTAAATACAAAAGTAAAAAACGCTGGAGTGTTGCTTAAGATAATCACATATATGCTGTTTTACTTAGATATACTCAAAAAAATTAATAACAACAACGATTATAATAAGATTAGTATTATGTACACAATCAAGGTCAGGAAAGTCATCAAAATTCATAAAAAGTCAGCGTTTTCTACCTATGGTAAACCATTAAAAAAACAAATAAAAAGCGCTGATTTTGCTTAATATATTCAAATACTTCTTGTTTTACGGAGATATACTCAAAAAAGCGTTTAATTATCTTTATTAAGTAAATAATTAACAAGGTCAGCGTTTTCCTCACCAATTTTGGGTCAGCGCATAGCTGACGTCACTATGAAAGTCAGCGAATTAGACTGACCCTTGACTCATACTAAATATTGCTCCTTCGTTATTGTCCCAATGTCGTTCGAAAACAGCAAATAAAATTGAAAACAGTCTGATCTGAAAACTTAGAGTTGTTTCCGGCGATGTATAAACAAAATAAATCTACTTTTAAATTAGTTTACAAGCTGTCGTTAACTTTTGGGTCTGATTTCGTTTTGGTATTACATTTTCGTCTAATTTATAATATGCCCGACAGGCATGTCAGCAATCTCCACGCAGAGTTATCGTTCCTTGCACTCACATATATCTCTGCTAACTACTAAATTACAAGATTTGGTAAAAGCTGTTAAATTGGAAAACTTATTTATTTCTTGTTTCTTATTTCTTTTCAGAATATCTGCAAATTATATGTTGCAAGATTTGAAATAATGCATGAAAACAATCTAGTTTTAATCAGGACTATTTTACTATAAAAATAATACGTACTTAGGTCTCCTCAATCGAAACGCATATGTCAACATTTCAAACCTAAGCTCGATAGCAGAAAATTTACAAAAAAAAAAATAAGTCATAGAAATAAAAATTGAAATTATTTAATATAGGTCTATTTTTTATCTTTGCAGATCACGCAAAAGGATTTATTATAAACATCGTCATCACTTTTTGAATAATCACGTGACCTAACCGTCCGCCGTACTTCCTTTGACGTTGACAGAGTCAAATGAGGAAATAGTGTACTCTGGGTAGAGATTGGCATGTCGGATTGCGAAATTTACATGTCCGACATGAGTTTTACTGACTGCGGGATTCGGGCTACCGGCTAATTTCGAAGACTATGTTTGTAAAATATATGCCCCACTCGGTCTTCAATTTCCAATTATTTTTTTTGTTTAATTCAGGTGCCATAACTCCAGGTTTTCTGGAACAATTTGGCTGGTTATGGAACATGACCTAGATACTGTAATCGTACTTGTGGCTATAAATATTGTGAACCATTTTTAGCACTACTGATTACGAAGATCACCGGACATTATGCCGTACTTATGCTTATGCGGTGTCCCGTCGTCAGTCTGTCTGTTGTTTATTTTTGATCGACTACTCCTCTGAAACTACTTAGATATGTCCTAAAAACACAAATGTTTCCATAGGGTATGTTATTTGTTACCGGGTACTGGGTACAAGCTTTATTTTAAAGAAGCAGGTACAGCATGTCATATAATAAATCTGAGGCAGAGTTGGGTTGAATACATGTTTACACAGGGATACACCAGGTACAAACTAGACACAAGTGGGTACAACTAATAATATTAATAGATTTGAGGCACATCAATTTTCGGTACATGGTTACACAGGGCTTCACCAGGTACAAACTGGGTACAAGTGGGTACAACTAATAATATAAATAGATTTGAGGCAGATCAATTTTGGGTACATGGTTACAAAGGGCTACACCAGGTACAAACTGGGTACAAGTGGGTACAACTAATAATAATAATAGATTTGAGGCACATCAATTTTGGATACATGGTTACACAGGGATACACCAGGTACAAACTAGGTACAAGTGGGTACAACTAATAATATTAATAGATTTGAGGCACATCATTTTTGGGTACATGGTTACACAGGGCTGCACCAGGTACAAACTGAGTACAATAGGGTAAAAATAATAATATTAATAGATTTGAGGCACAGCAATTTTGGATACATGGTTACACAGGGATACACCTGGTACAAACTTGATACAAGTGGGTACAACTAATAATATTAATGGATATTAGGCAGATCAATTTTGGGTACATGGTTACACAGGGATACACCAGGTACACACTGGGTAATAGTGGGTACATCTAATAATATTAATAGATTTGGGGCACATTAGTTTTGGGTACATGGCTACACAGGGATACATCCGGTACAAACTAGATACAAGTGGGTACATGTAATAATATTAAAATATTTGAGGCACATCAATTTTGGATACATGGTTACACAGGGCTACACCAGGTACAAACTCGATACAAGTGAGTACAACTAATAATATTAATAGATTTGAGGCAGATCAATTTTGGGTACATGGTTACACAGGGATACACCAGGTACAGACTGGATACAAGTGGGTACAACTAATAATATTAATAGATTTGAGGCACATCAATTTTCGGTACACGGTTACACAGGGCTGCACCAGGTGCAAACTGGGTACAAGTGGGTACAACTAATAATATAAATAGATTTGAGGCAGATCGATTTTGGGTACATGGTTACAAAGGGCTACACCAGGTACAAACTGGGTACAAGTGGGTACAACTAATAATATTAATAGATTTGAGGCACATCAATTTTGGATACATGGTTACACAGGGATACACCAGGTACAAACTAGGTACAAGTGGGTACAACTAATAATATTAATAGATTTGAGGCACATCATTTTTGGGTACATGGTTACACAGGGCTGCACCAGGTACAAACTGGGTACAGTTGGGTAAAACTAATAATATTAATAGATTTGAGGGACATAACTTTCGATACATGGTTACACAGGGATACACCAGGTACAAACTGGATACAAGTGGGTACAACTAATAATATTAATGGATATTAGGCAGATCAATTTTGGGTACATGGTTACACAGGGATACACCAGGTACACACTGGGTACAAGTGGGTACATCTAA
>JAWPHD010004222.1:0-193853 GCA_037043455.1 Cyrtodaria siliqua
GTAACTGGTGCAACTAAATTAGTATCAATAGCCCTATTAAATGATGGATTAGGGTGGGAAAATCTGCAGTCACGTCGTAACAAGCATAAATTGACATTATTCTTTAAAATGGTAAACTTAATTACACCCCCATACTTAAATGAACTAGTACCCGACAATGTAGCCGAATCCACACCATATGAACTCCGAAACGCCGATAATATAAGAACCATTCCATGTAAAACACAACTATTTGCTAAATCCTTTTTACCATCAACAATAAAAAAAATGGAATGAACTACCAGAACATACAAGGAATGCCCATACCGTCGATGCTTTTAAAAGGCAACTTAATATCTCCAATATACATATATCCCATTACTTCTACTATGGGGAGCGCAAGGCACATATATACCATACACGCCTTCGGCTGAAATGTAGCTCTCTAAATCAGCATTTATACGCCAAAAATATAATAGAAAATCCATTGTGTAATTGTGGGTCAACAGAAGACACGAAACATGTCTTACTGTGCTGCAGGCAATTTACAGAACAACGACGCATTTTAAGTAATACCCTAATGACATTGGGCATACTTAATGTAAACACTACCCAACTTTTAGAGGGCCTCCCTCACACACCTAATGAAACAAATATTTCAATTTTCAAAGCTGTACAGAAATATATGATCAGCACAAAACGATTCGAAATAAACTAACCTCGAATAAATAATGCCTATTCGGGCGACCAAAGCGAGAAAAACACACAACAAACTCTCTCCTCCAACTCTATCAACTTGTTTCTTTATTCATCCATTCTTTTTATTATTCGAAATTCCTTAACTAAAAGCCAAACTATTTTAATATTTCTATTGGTTCGTAATTGTATAAACTTCTGAATTTCTTCGTTTCATAACATTATGTAATTATGGAAACGGATTGATATAAGCTAAAAGCTTTTTTCCGAATCCACGTTTTCAGATTGTGTTAAATTTATTATAATATTGTGTAACCATAATAATTGTATACATCTGAGAATAAAATATTGTTTAAACTAACATTGTATCGTTTAAAAAAGGTTGCCTTATATAAGGCTCAAACCCTGAACCATCGGTTCAGTAGACACATAGTAGACGACGCTTGTTGCTGTATTAAATAGTATATAACAAATGCTACAATCTGCAATCTTTTCTTATCTAGGTCAACTAACCCATATTGGGGCATGGGCTCCCTCCTCCCCGCCCCCTCCACCCCACCACCCCACCAGTCCTCGTTTTTTAAACATATTTCTGTGTTGTTTTGGCCAATTATTACACATATAGCTAAGTTGCACCCCCACCCCCACCCCACTCCCCCACCCCCAACATATTTCGGTGTTGTTTTGGTCAATTATTACACATATAGCTGCGTTATCATCACCACCACCCGAATGTAATTTTGTTATTACATATTTCTGTGTTGTTTTGTTTATCAGTTGATCAATATGTCACCTCCCCCCCCCCCCCCCCCCCCCACCCACCCCCACACACACACTCAACCATCCTACCACCCCATCATCACCACCTACTGATTTTTATTTTTATTTGTTTGTTTTTGCATATATATGTGTTGTTTTGTTTTATCAGTTTATCAATATGATTCGCCCCCCACCCCTCATCAACCATCCCATCATCACCACCACCCGAATGTGTGTTTTTTTTGTGTTTTTTTTACATATGTCTGTGTTGTTTTGTTTTATCAAATCTACACCTATATCAATGATGCACCCCGCCCTGCTCCCATTCGTTTATTGGCACCCCTCACATGTAGGACAGTGGGAGGGAAATTGTTTTCATTGTATCTTCCATTATTTGGATATTAACATTTTAATTTAAACGCAGTCATTTACATATAAAAACAAGTTAGATTAAATTCAGACACACAGATGAAATATCAATAAAAAACCTGAAATGAGGCCACAATAAAAATTGCCAGATATCCCCTCCCTCCCGAGTTGCCTATCGACACAAATTTCTTTAAAATGACAGCAATTTTGGATTAAAACTCATAAAAATAATAAAATTGCACACACTGCCCCAAATGTTACTATCATTTGTATCGTATGAGATTCTAACAAGATATGTATATCGGTCCGAGTTTCTATACCCGCCCCAGCCCACAACCCCACCCCACATGGTTTTAGCGTTGTTTTCTGATGTACGTATATACTGGCTATATAATTTATTATTCTCTGAAAAATCGAATAGTCTGCGCTGTTCTCCGACAGCTCTTGTTAAAAATCATGAGGCCTTGCTCTGGTGAGTAAGTACTTTTTGCAGGCAAACAGTTTCAGGAGCTCTGTATTAAATTAGACACGGTCACACGAGTTATCTCCCATAACGAAACATATGTAAGTTCAGTAAACGATACATATGGAGCTCTTAAAACCCTAACGTAGAAATGAATTGTTTAAAGATATTTTAATACTGTCATAATCTGTTGTAATTAATTAAAATGTTCAAACATGAATCATTTGCCACCGAACACGAGAAAAGATAAAAATAAAGGAAAAGTACTAGGTTAATACTTTTTTTTTTTATATAATTTATGTTTACTATTCTTTCATTGTTATCTTGTATTGTTTGTATCTAAATGTATACTATAGTGTAAGGTCTAAGGAAGGTTGGTCCACAATGACCCTCATGACGAAGAAAGTAAACGGATCACCAAATACATGGTGATTGAAATTTAAAAACAAAACGAAAAGCATATTACCTTTAATTTGATTATATTCGAGCAAGTTCAACGTGGCAATGATACTGGCTTGATTCATAAATCGAGGTGCTAATTAATACTTCAATATCGCCGTGTCTCCTTTAAAGGGAATGTAGCGACACAGTCAAACCATGTATATTATTGACGGTTCTGAAAAACTTCAATAAGGGTGAAAGAATTATCAAAATCGGATGATAAACAAAGAAGATATGATCATTTGAAGTTTGTGTTGAAACGGATATGGTGGAAGCGGTCATTTTGAAAGCTATGACATCAAGGTTCTAAATTACCATATATGGAATATTTATAACTATGAACACTTACTGATATATAGGAAAAAAACGAAAGCAGTTGTTGGAAAAAATACTTAATCGCAATAATGCTTTACATGACCAGTAAAAAATGCATTCATTTGCAGTGATTTTCTTCGTTTTAAATGATATTTATCAATATTCCATATATGATAATATGGAACTATTATGTCATAGTTCTAAAAATGGCGGCTCCCATATTCGTTTTAGAACAACCTTTAAATGGTCATATCTTTTTTGTTTATTATCCGATTTTGATAATTCTTTCACCTTTTCCCAAGTTTTTCAGAACTCTCAATAACAGAGCTTGTTTTTATGTGTCACTACATTACCTTTAAATGCTTCATATATATAGCTTTCTGTTCAGTTAGTATACTCGTATATTGACATGAACACGTTATTTCAAAATGTTGACGGCATTCAATCTGTTTGTGTCGTGTTCTACGCAAAACATTATTTGCGTGTATGTATATATTATTAAAAATGTATTTGCTTTCAGAAAGTGATAAACAGTTTATATATAAATGTAAATATAAAGATGAGATACCGAAATTTGAAGCGTTCTTAATAAAATTAAACAATATAATTAACATAGATATGTACACTGCCCTTAAAATGATACTATTCATAAATGTGAACAAACTTGGAGAAAACTATTAACAACACGTGGGCTGGCCAACGATGTTCTCTAGCAAACTCATTATCTATCATCTTACATTATTCTCTTCTAAAACTCTTCGACTACTACTACTACTACTACTACTACTACTACTGCTATTTTAAAATGAACTGTTGAATGCAAAACACAATAGAAATAATTAAACGAAAGTGGTAAATAAATATTATAGATTGTATAGCCGTTAAACTAGTTCAGTATGTATTTAAAGTACCTATCCCGCCAACAACAGCCTCATTTTACAAGATATCTACACCGTACTGACGACGATATATATAACTTACATATTTTGAGAATTCGCTCTCTATTGATAAAATATAACTTGAATTAACCAGTCAGACCAAACCCCAAAACTGGAGCGTTGAATTAAGAGTATACGCATATTCAATCACGAATACTTTAAATACCCGTAAAAAGTTCTATAGTTTTAATCGGCGCATATTCATTATTATATGACCTGAACACATGGATAGAGTTTTGATAAACGGTTTTGTAGAGTAATTTTACCGTTATATTGGCGGGTAAGGGCAAATCATTCCTCTACAATATTTTAAACAGGCATGATTTGTTTTTCTTACCTTAATAGCTATTAAGCTAATGAAAACTAGTAAAAGCCTTGAATACATCGTGTTAATTGCTCCAAATCACAACAAGGGTATTAATATGACCAGTGTTGATATCAGATCGCACATTACTTCTGTCACTATCACTTGTTATTGCTCAAATTAAATCATGTTTAAACTTAAAAACAATACTCTAAATATCGATGAATATAAAAATAACAAAAGAATGCTGATAGCGTATTGATATATTACTAAATTAGACAATATCGCATATGTCCACTTCGCTGTTATCAGTGTTTAATCGTATCATGATGACGGGCGGCGTGTGCCATAATATTGTGTTATCAGTTTTACTATTGTTAAAGGGTATCCCTGAATATAAAACTGGTGCTGTGTTTTTTTGTGTATAAATAATAAAATATCAAATAATAGCACGTGTACGAAACGGTTTCCTTTTTTGGCGAAAACCGTATTACCGTTTTCAGCCATATGCTATCACTCATAGACCGGATACATCGTTTTAGCGCAGCACTCGGATGTTACCGTATTTTTCAAGACCAGACGTATTTTACTGAACGCAGTATCTCAGTCCGACGATTTGTCTAGATTTTTGCGACGCTTGTAATGTTTGTATTTACTTGGATGGTTTAATTTGCGGGACCCGGCTTGAGAGATCTATAACATATAATCGGGACCCGGCTTGAGAGATCTATAACATATAATAAGAATCACCTCGGCAATAAAAATCATAACAATTCATACAATATTTAATCTTAACTATAGGAACAGCTCAAAACCATTTGCTTACTAATGTTTTCGCCATTCAGTACGCAGTACTTTGATTAATATAGTGTTGCACATGCTCATGTCCTAATAAATTATGGCTAGTAGATACTAAGTCAAAAGATAAATAGATAATATCATGTTAGTGCCTGATCTCATCCAATTTATCAGGTGAGGCTGAGAAAAACAATGAAGCCCGAGGCCGAGGGCTTCATTTTTTTCGTGCCGGACCTGATAAACTAGATGAGATCAGGCACTAACATGATATACGATTTATCTTGTTGATAGTTTAAAATCATTTAAATTACTTTCACCCCCTTTTTTTCCGTTCAAAAATACCCAGATGTCATCAAATATACTCTGACGTCATCAAAATAGGTGCTGACGTCATCAAAAGAGGTGCACCTGACGGGACAGGAACGTAACTGCCGAGATAAGATTTTATCTCAGGCACCCTGTTTCTCGGCAGAATTATACAGATCGACATGATAAAGTGTGCACTCAACTTTGCCTAATCAACCCCACTGTTATTACATTGCTGTAAACTGTAACGCCATACATGTGTTGACACACCATAACGTTATATTTGAGAAGAAGTTAAAAGTTTGACATTCATGAGAAATTCAGAAAACAAATAACAACATGACTGTTATTGTATTAGTATAAGTAACTTTGCATACATGTATTACATGTTGATATACATTACAAGAGAAAGTTTAATATAGCTCGTAGCATGGTCACTGAAATTCACTTTGTAATATCCCGACGGTTACACTTTATGGACTTGTCAACAAGTTTGGGAATCATTATCATTCTTATTAGACAACATGTTTGTCATGTTTGGACATACCGTTTATAGCACAGGTGTAAATCGTTAGATTGAAAATAACACCTGACAGAATAAATGGTGTACTATACAACAACTACCGGAAGTTAGATATGGCAGGGAGCTGAATGGACATGCATAGTATGGTCTCATCTCTTTGGTTAATTTAAAAACCTCGATGTTTAAATCAACCAAAGAGATGAGACCATACTCTATCTATTACTTAATATATGGGAGAGTCGAATCACTTGTGACACAACCCATTTGCCTATATTTTTCGAGAATAATCTTATTAATACATTAACATATGTTTAAACTATTTATATGACAAACAATCTTCTCTGTTATGAAATGCACAAACCTAATCCCCTGTCGTGTGCGCAGTTGGATAACAATATTACTTATTTTATTAGTAAGATTACACATGAATAAAATCAAATTAGTTTTCATAATTGCATTTGTTTTCATTTAACGCTTGCGTATATTCGTGTTAAAATTAAGTGCACCTCCTCATTTAGTTGGCTGTCCGATGTTTTCATTTACAAGTGTAATACGGAGAAGATTTAAGATAAACATAACAATACGCTATTGTGTATTAGATAACACATGGCCATTGTTTAATTACGGTGATGTGTAATTATTAATTTGTGTAATCAGTCCAATTCAACGTACACAAACCTGCGATCTGTAGTTTAAAGGGACACATTGACATATTGAGATTTGTAGTTTAAATGGACACATTGACATATTGAGATTTATAGTTTAAAGGACACATTGCAATATTTTTGTCCCTTCAAAAACACCCAGATGTCATCAAATATACTCGGACGTCATCAAAATAGGTGCTGACGTCATCAAAAGAGGTGCACCTGACGGGACAGGAAAGTAACTGCCGAGATAAGATTTTATCTCAGGCTCCCTGTTTCTCGGCAGAATTATACAGATCGACATGATAAAGTGTGCACTCAACTTTGCCTAATCAACCCCACTGTTATTACATTGCTGTAAACTGTAACGCCATACATGTGTTCACACATCATAACGTTATGTTTGAGAAGAAGTTAAAAGTTTGACATTCATGAGAAATTCAGAAAACAAATAACAACATGACTGTTATTTTATTAGTATAAGTAACTTTGCATACATGTATTACATGTTGATATACATTACAAGAGAAAGTTTAATATAGCTCGTAGCATGGTCACTGAAATTCACTTTGTAATATCCCGCCGGTTACACTTTATGGACTTGTCAACAAGTTTGGGAATCATTATCATGCTTGTAGCATGGTCACAGACAATTCTCTTTGTTCAGACACAGGTGTAAATCGTTTAATTGAAAATAAGACCTGTCAGAATAACTGTGAGAATAACAGTGAGAATAACAGTTAGAATAACTGAAATAGAGCTGAAATGGACATGCTACAAAACAAATAGAGTATGGTTTCATCTCGATGGTTAATTTAAACAACTCGATGGGCTACGCCCATCTCGATGTTTAAATGAACCAACTCAATGAAACCATATCTATCTATTACGTATTACACAACATTTTTGTCAGGTTTGGACATACCGTTTATAGCACAGGTGTAAATCGTTGAAAGTAACACCTGTCAGAATAAATGGTATAATACAACTACCGGAAGTTAGATATGGCAGGGAGCTGAATGGACATGCTACAAAGCAAATTTGTAGCATGGTCACAGACAATTCTCTTTGCTCAGACACAGGTGTAAATCGTTTAATTGAAAATAAGACCTTTCAAAATAACTGTGAGAATAACAGAGAATAACAGTTAGAATAACTGAAATAGAGCTGAAATGGACATGCTACAAAACAAATAGAGTATGGTTTCATCTCGTTGGTTAATTTAAACACCTCGATGGGCTACGCCCATCTCGATGTTTAAATGAACCAACTCAATGAAACCATACTCTATCTATTACATAGTATGGTCTCATCTCTTTGGTTAATTTAAAAACCTCGATGTTTAAATCAACCAAAGAGATGAGACCCTACTCTATCTATTAATATATGGGAGAGTCGAATCAAATGTTGTCCGAACTTGTGACACAACCCATTTGCCTATATTTTTCGAGAATAATCTTACATTAACATTAACATATGTTTAAACTATGTTTAAACTATTTATATGACAAACAATCTTCTCTGTTATGAAATGCACAAACCTAATCCCCTGTCGTGTGCGCAGTTGGATAACAATATTACTTATTTTATTAGTAAGATTACACATGAATAAAATCAAATTAGTTTTCATAATTGCATTTGTTTTCATTTAACGCTTGCGTATATTCGTGTTAAAATTAAGTGCACCTCCTCATTTAGTTGGCTGTCCGATGTTTTCATTTATAAGTGTAACACGGAGAAGATTTAAGATAACTTAACAATACGCTATTGTGTATTAGATAACACATGGCCATTGTTTAATTACGGTGATGTGTACTTATTAATTTGTGTAATCAATCCAATTCAACGTTCACAAACCTGCGATCTGTAGTTTAAAGGGACACATTGCAATATTGAGATCTGTTTTAAACATTTTCATTCACAAAGATATAGCAAACTCTACAATAATGTCTTATTTTGTTCTTCCTAACCCACTATACCATAAGCTGAAAATATATTGTTTAAACATTATATAGTTTTCTGACTGGTTTTAGCCAGGAATAAGTGGGTGGTCTGCCTCCATCACAAAAACCGACCGTCATATAAATAGCCTAACATGTGCTGAAAAATTACGTTAAACACCAAACAAACTAAACCTGGACTTCCGTCGTCCCGCAGAATATTAACTATGTGAGTGAATGCATAATTAAATAATCCATAAACCTAGAATCATATGGTGTACAGTAAATATTAGAGGTTATCGCATTAATTCTATTTTTGAGAACTGTGGTCTAGTGGTAGAGCGGCGGACCCAGGATCGAAGGGTCGTAGGTTCGATCCCCACCATGACCATATGTGTTATGTCCTTGAGTAAGATACGTAATCAGTACTGATTCTAGCCAGGAAGACATCGAGAGTGATTAAAATAAATGCAGGGAGCTTTCGTTACAATTGATGTAAAATAAATAAGTTTAAACTAATTTCAATAAAACATAATTTATGTATTGTATATGGTTCAATATCAACAGTTTTGACAAACATTAGATTTCAAAGTTTACTCAACCAATTTAATTTAACATGACTGTGTTATTTAGATTGATATACTTTTAAAAACATATTTAAATATCCTAATTATTGGTTACAATGTATTTCATTTTTTCATAAATGCATGATATTCATACCTGTATATCAAATATATATGGTTTTATTACATAACTGTCATAAATTTACATTGAACTATGAATGACGTAATTTTAGTATCACACAAAAAAAGTTATATCGTCACTAGTGAACTCGTTATTTTAACCAAATTACCACTTTTTTCCCTCGTGATATAAATTCAGTATCAAATTTATGCTGTTAATTATTCTCTATTTATCATACGGGTTTTCTAATGTATCTACTTATTATTTACATGGTTGTGTTAAGAATCACACATACTGTGTACATAAATTGTAGTTACTTAAAAAGATATACACACTGTAATAGTTTCTGTTTTATGTTACGGACAGAAAACAATGAAAGTGCTCTAGATACATTGTAGTTATGCATGCTTTTCTGTCAAATACAGAGGCCTACATATAATTTTTTATTTCAAATCTAGACTTAACAGAAAAAACCAATTGTACAGAATTAAAGTCCACTCAACTTAAACGAATTTACGTCGTAAAACATAATGTCCGTCGTTATCCGTGTCTATAATTCACCAGTAGAGATTGCATTGACAACAATGACTCTTTCCGGACAAATAATCCCAGGGAGGTTTCTAATTACATCTCGATGATCATCAACATTCTGTGTGTGCGTCAGTTTATACAGATTCTCCCATGTATACAGATTCTCCCATGTATACAGATTCTCCCGAATTTCCAGTGCATCTGATTTCATACGACCTGGCATGTTTTCTGTATGCTGATTTTTGTGTGCGACATATGTAACAATGTTTCTTGACTAAATGAGAACTCAATGGGCACGTTTTAAGAGCTGAAGGATTAGGCTTATGGAGCCTATGATGACGTCTATCTAAATCCTCATAGAACTGTAGCGTTTGATATTTGTCTTAAATCTTGTCTTGCCATACACTTAACGGCTTGTTCTCTTGTTGCTCTGGCTTCTGATAAGTCAATGAGTACTTACTGTGTTGCTTTCTAGCCTTTTTTTTTTTTATATTAATTATACATGATCATGTATGTGTTTTACTTGTATTGCCTATTAATACTGCTTTGTTTTTAGAGAATATAACCCGGCGGGGATATCTTTATTTACACCGTTCCGTTTTATTGGGATGACAATAGGATAAGAGTGAGGTTTGGCGCACCCTAGAACCTGTTTTAAACCTCCTGCGGCCTGTTATGCCACTGACCGTTCCAGGGCGGTAGCCCTATTGTCAACCATTTTATGTTTGTGATGTCATATCCTGCCTTTTATTCATCTTGTTGTTTGTTTCTGTGCGTGTTTGTGGTTGACTGATGTCCTTGAATGCTGTATTTCTTGTTCGACTTTTATATCCATTTTTATATTAACTGAGTTCTACCAGTTCAGTGTACTGTATGGTGTTGTTTTCAAGCATATAATTCAGCGCACCTCGTTCGAGGCTGGAGTAAACGAACAGCAAACACACTTCCAACTATGTACTGGATTTAATTATACAAACGTCCTTATAAAGCCCGTTTTATTTATTTTTAGTTTCTACTACCTGCTCATTTACAAACATCTCGTCTCCAAACTTTTAATGTCTTGTCTTACTGCTGTTAAAGATACAACATCGAACAATACTGTGTTAAAGGTTATGGCAACTCTGGTATTCTTTTATTTTGGTCAATTAAAAATTTCAAGTTGTATCTATCAGTACTTATGACTTTTCCACACTATATATAAACTGGCCATACAAGCGTATGAAGGTCACAATTGCAATTTGGACAATTACACTTTGTGGACTTACATGAGCACTCATTTTCCTATTAGAATATAATAATATTTTAAAGCGAATATAGCGACACAGCCAAACAGCTCTATTATTGAGAGTTCTGAAAAACTTGTAAAAAGGTGAAAGAATTATCAAAATCGGATGATAAACAAAAAAGATATGACCATTAATTTAAAGGTTGTGCTAAAACGGATATGGAGCCGCCATTTTAGAACTATGACGTCAAAGTTCCATATCACCATTTATCACATAACGTCCCTTGTTAGCAGTGTCGAACACCCATTTAATATTCTATTGTATTACACACGTGTACTACAACCTGGAACGATTTTGATTGGTTGAGTTAAACCTGTAACACTACGCAAGTTTATTAACTGAAACTATTTTATTTATTACAAATTCACCCAGATCTGAGTCATAAACTTATAAAAAATAATGCACGTTTTACAAAACATTGTTGTTGGTTTGTTAAAAAGTTGGCGTAAACTGCTATTTTGTAAAGAGGTAAAACACGAACTCTTTTATACGAAACGTTATGTGTGAGACGCGACGTTACGACGTCACATATTTTATGACGTTTTGGCGCTAAAGTGTGTCTGACGTCGTGGCGGTTCAATGTCCATCTGAATTAATTTTTACTAATTTGATTGCAATGTTATGTGATAAAAAGGATCTTAAACTCGTTCCCATTCCATATAAGATTTATGAAACTCGTTATGAATTATTTTTAATTTTAATTCGCCAAAAGGCTGGTTATAATTAAAATAATTCATAACTCGTTTCATAAATCTTATATGAAATGGGAACTCGTTTAAGATCCTCTATATATGGAATATTGATAAATATCGTTTAAAAAGAAGAAAATCATTGCAAATGAATGCAAACAAATTTACTGGTCATATAAAGCATTATTGCCATTAAATATTACATATTTTTCATGCAATTGCTGTCATTTTCCCTATAAATGTGTAAATTTTCAAATTTATAAATATTCCATATAACTTATGGTCATTTAGAACTGTTATGTCAAAATGGCCGCTTCCATATCTGTTTCAACAGAAACTTCAAATGATCATATCTTCTTTGTTTATAAACCGATTTTGATAATTCTTTCACCCTTATTCAAGTTTGTCAGAACTCTTAATAATAAAGATGGTTTGGTTGTGTCGCTACATTCCCTTTAATATTAATAGTTTCGTCTTGTATGGAACTACCGTTTATAGACAAATTGTTGCTATCCCTATGGGTTCTAAATGTGCCCCTCTACTCGCAGATGTTTCTAAGAAAGAGATGTTGGGTCTTTCGCCAGATACTTTAGCAGATGTTGACATCGAAGCCTTTAATAACATCTCTTGGTATCTGAATTATAGATTGAACATTGACAACCCTTTCTTTTCTACTATGGTTAATTACATATTTTTTAAGAATATAAATCTCAACAAAGCTAATATTTCTGATACTGTGGCTTCTTTCGTTGATTTGCATATTTCTATTAAAAACGGATAAATAATAAGCAAAATCTATGACAAGAAAGATGATTTTTTTTGACATTGTTAATTATCCCTACTTTGATGGGTATGTTCTTCCAGCAACTTCTTATGGTGGATATATTTCCCTACTTATTTATTTTGTCTAGAGCTTGTAGTCGAGATGAGGACTTTAATGTTCGTAGCCTAAATATATAACCAAAAAATTGAAAACTCTTCTGCGACAAGGACTATCACAACCTGACTTATATGGTGACGTGATTTGCAAATTTCGTAGGATCCTTGGTCATGATCACTTTCATACATTTTTTATTAAACTTGTTTGGAAGTTTATCATTTTGCAAGACACTGCATGTTTAGTGAGTAACCCATTTACAGTTCACCAATATGCTTTCTTCTTTGATTGTGCGATGACCCTACATAGTGTAGACCCTATGATGACGTCTACCTAAAGCCTAAAACGTCATAATATAAACCACATTCTGTAGGGTTTATTTTTATATCTAATATAGTTTTTGTGTGTGTTTGTGGTTGACTGTCGTCCTTGAATGCTGCTTTTTCTGTTCGATTTTTATATCTATATTTATTAAAATACTCAATGTTGATTGGTTGTTGGGGTGGTCTGATAAAAAGCTATATAAAACTCTGACATCATGTACGTCAACCGTTAAGACGTCATTTTAAACGCCAGAAACACGTTAACCGTTGAGACGTCATTTAAAACGGCAGATGCAAAACAACAACGCAATAAAGTGCGTTATTTTAAGCGACGCTACGTTCCAACAACACATTTAAATAGAATGAAGCTGCATTTTCTTCCCATTTGATGTTGAGAGATAGGCATAAAATGTAAGTTGTGAGAATCTGTTTGTATTTTGTGCAATCTCTCGACAAAATGTGTTTCATGATACATAAAACTCCATGTCAGATAAGAAATAAAATATTTCCAGCTGGTTTCTTTTCTACTATGGTTAATAATATATACCCTAAACTTAACAAAGCTAATATTTCAAATACTAACGCTTTTTTTCTCGATTTACATCTCTCCATTGAAAATGATGAAATAATTAGCAAAATATATGACAAGAGGGACGATTTTAGTTTTGATATTGTTAATTATCCCCATTTAGATTGGGGTGTGCCCCGAACAACTTCGTATGGGGTCTATCTGTCTCAACTTATTCGCTTTTTCTAGAGCTTTTACTCGAGTTGAGGACTTTAATATTTGTAAAATTTGCATAACTAAAAGGCTACAGGTTACCGTTACCATAAACGTCATAAAACCTTTGCAAAATTTTACTATCGTAACCCTGATATTTTTTCCAGATATAAAAATAATTTAAGAACTCTTCTTCGACAAGGACTATCACAACCTGACCTCTAAGGTGACGTGATTTACAAACTTTGTAAGATCCTTGGTCACGATCACTTTCATACTATCTTTGTTAAACTTGTTAAAAGGTTTATCAAAAGAGGTTATGACCCTATCGTTTTGCAACGCACTGCATGCTTGGTTATGGACCCTTTTACAGTTCGCCACTATGCTTTCCTCTTTAATTGTACGATGACCGGACAGGCTGTGGACCCTATGATGACGCCTACCTAAAGCCCATTGGGACGGTGGCGTTTGATGTTTGTCCATGATCTTTCTTGTTGTGCCCTTAATGGTTTATTCTCTTACTGCTCTGGCTTCTGCAAAGTCACTGAGTACCTTCTTTGTGGCTTTCTAGGCAATTGTTTTTTATATTTATATTTACATGAGCATTTTTGTGTTTTACTTATATTGCCTATTGATGCTGCCTTGTATGTTGGGGAATAGTTCATGGCGGGGATTTCTTTATTTACACTGTCCCGTTTTATTGAGATAACAGTAGGGTAAGTGTGCCGTTTGCTGCACCCTAGAACCTGGTTTAAAAAACCCCAGCAGTCTTTTTTATCAACCCTGTTGCGTTTGTGATATCTTATTTGGCCTTTTATTCATATTTAAAGTTGTTCTTTGTTTCTGTGTGTGCTTGTGGTTGACTGTCGCCATTGAATGCTACTATTCCTGTTCGATTTTTATATCTATATTTATATTGTGCGAGATCAAAACCTGGTGTTTGGAACTTGAAAAAACATCGAAACCGCGGGCCTTCAAGTCCCGCCCACCAGGTATTGATCTGGGACAATATAAACCCGCTGGAAATATTTTATTTCTTAAATAAACAATCATATTTTCTATTAACGCTGCCTACATTTTTTAGAGGATATAAGCTTGCTGGAGATTTCTGTATATATACAGTCCCGTTTTTTTTTGGGATGAAACTATGGTAAAAGTGAGGTATGTTACACCCTAAAACCTCTTTTAATTACTTTTCCCTCTGAAAAACGTTCCATTGAAGGCAAATAGTATTTTGTATTATACGTCATATAAACATCCCCATAGACAAAAATGTGCAATTTCTTTCTCTCTGACGCGAGGGTGATATTGGGGTTGGTGGTATTAAATCGCATGGTGATAGTAAAAACAAATCACACGCGCAACTTTGATGCGCGTTGATATGCTTATTGTTTCGGCGACGAAATAGGCTCATACGGTGAAATTGTTACTTTTTAACTCAACATAACTTCAAAAGTACGTACCCATTTCAATAAACTACCATTGATTTTCTTAGTTGAGTTATTTCCAATCCAATGATGGCTTTCGTAGCAATACAAAAACAAATCTGCGGAAGAAGATGGACAGAGGTATCCGGCAAAGTGTTATGAAAATGAACGTTATTTTATCCCGAGGGGATCTCGGTATAGTAAATTTGTTTGGTTGCTAGTATGTTTTTTTACGTCATTTTCAACACATGTCAGTTTATATATGACGGTTGATTTTGTTTGTGGTGGAGGCAGACCACCCACCTCTCCTGGGTAGAACCAGTACTGTACACCTCCCGCCATCCGTAAGAATAGACACTTTCTCACTTACAATCCCAGTGGGATTCGAACCCGCAGCAGTGAGAGGCGACACGGTTTACAACGCAACGTCGTTAACCACTCGGCAACGGAGACGGTATAGTAAAATTAATATCACATTGATAGTAAGACTCTATCGGATAGTGAGTATCACCATCGGCTTCGCCTCGGGCGATACTCATATCCTCAGAGCGAACATTCTTACTATCATCCTCTCATGAATATGGTATTTATATACTGTTACATAACGAGCTATAACATGACGTGCGTTGATATTCAATAAGTGTACAGGTAAGTATGCCACTTGTATCTCCGACAAATAACATCATGATAAACACATGACGGAAACTGACAGAATTATACTACGACCAGTCCTAGTAGTAGTAGTAGTTGTAGTAGTAGTAGTAAAATGTATGTCCTCCATGCATATAACAACATAATTATATAAACAATGTTACACACACATATAATACCATTGATTCATAAAGAAAACAATGACATCATTAGATTTTTAGATTCGGTTCTTCTAACACGCTGTGCGGAACGTCTTCAGTAACCATTCCAAGAGCACTAGACTAAATGTTCTGTGTATAGTTCGTATTTGGTGAACTAACCTCGAAAAGAAGTATTCCATACCCAACGTCACTATTTGCAACCAACACGCCTAAACATCCCAACACAACGCATTACTATAGCCACCCCACCCCCTAATCAAGAAATGCAATTTAAAGGGAATGTAGCGCCACAGCCAAACCATCTTTATTATTGAGAGTTCTGAAATACTTGAATAAGGGTGAAAGAATTATCAAAATCGGATGATAAACAAAGAAGATATGATCATTTGAAGTTTCTGTTAAAACGGATTTGGAAGCGGCCATTTTGAGAGCTATGACATCACGGTTTTAAATCATAAAATGACCATATATGGAATATTTATAAATATGAAAATTTACTGATTTATAGGGAAAAAATGACATCAACTGTACGAAAAATATGTAATACTTAATGGCAATAATGATTTATATCACCAGTAAAAAAAATCATTAATTTGCAGTGATTTTCTTCGTTTTAAATGATATCTATTAATATTCCATATATGGTAATATGGAACTATGACGTCATAGTTCTAAAAATGGCGGCTCCCATATTTGTTTTAGAACAACCTTTAAATGGTCATATCTTTTTTGTTTATCATCCGATTTTGATAATTCTTTCACCTTTTTCCAAGTTTTTCAAAACTCTCAATAATAAAGATGGTTTGGCTGTGGCGCTACATTCCCTTTAAGCTGTACCAACATGATAGCAATCAGACGGCTGGCTAAAGAGTGCCTATTGCATTAACTATTGTAGTAAGGTTATCATTTAAAGCAAGTTTATGGTTGTAGTTTGTAAATTGAAAAATAAATTCCCTGAAATAATTGAATTGAATTGAATGTTTTTTAACGGCTCATCAACACAGTATAGGTTATTTAGAGCGGCCCCAGAGAGAGGGGAAGGATACATAGGAATCCGGGAACCGTGCCCTACTCTTATTATCGAATAGACGCCAGAATAGACGTCCTCATCCGACGGAGGAGGCTAAGGAAAAGTGTCTTGCCCTTAAATAAGGAATCACGGTAAATATTATATCTGGCACGGAAGTCAATATATGGTATTATTTACATCACGATATCTAAACCAGCTCTATTTTAAAGCAGTGAGATCCCTAGAAAGCAAATAAGTTCAGAATTATTTGTTTACAACAACTTATTGTTCTGGGCGTTTGTTTGAGCCAAATATATGTCAGCCTTAACATGAGCATTTTTTTAATAATACGTCTATAGATTATATATCATTGGAACTGGTATTTTTAGTGGTAAATAAAAATACGTCAGTTTTGAAAATCGGTTCAGAAATAACTATTTTACGGCCCAAATGCTTTTTTATGGGGCTTTTCCCTTGTATATTTCTTGTTGATTGGACAGTAGATATTAAGAAATCTCAAATCTTTAATCTTAATTGATGTTTATCCAATACATTATACAAATTCATTTTATAAAAATTCTAAATAAATAAATATTTTTTTCATTTTTGATACAGCAGAATTTTGCATTGAAAATGCTCTATAAATTGTTTTTTTCTCCAGTGAACGTTTTATTTCTCAATCTATTTTGAAAAACAAGGTGTTTATAGTTACTAACGGTCTGAATATTTGTTGCTTTTTCGGCGTTTATAGCGTTATATAACTTGATATTATTATATATATATTGTAAACCTGAATGGGCCCCTTTTGTGGGCATTCTCTTCCAAAATCAGAACATTTTAATCATATCTTTATGATCATTTGTACGTTTTTTCCTAGATTTGTTTTCATTACAATCGTTGTTAAGATGATTTCCTTGTAAATGTTACATGTCTTTGTACTCCTGAAGGAGGTGTAAAGCCGAAAGCGCTCGAGTCTATATTTAGCTAGTATACACGCTAGCTAAGATTTTTTATTTTATTTTATTGATAGCGCTGTAAATGATAATTTTCCGCATTGCATTTTAACAAATTACTCTATCTTTTAGTAGTCCTGTGTGTATGCTTATTAGGGCTTTCCACCTTCCAGTGGAAAGACCTATTGTTGTTGTTCGGCAAGATTTTGACTTTATTCTTCTCACCGCCACTTTTCATAGTAAGACTGGTCGCACGGCCTCTAAAGTTTACACAGTGATAGAACTCATTCTGGAATAGTGCCGCGAAGCTTTTGGGGTCATGACGTCATCCAAGATGGCCGCCAGTGACGTCATGATGAAAATCTTGTTAGCGCTAGATCTCAGACATTTATGGTCGGATTTGAATGAAACGTTCACAGATTGTAAAGGTCATGGTCTAGTTGTGCAAGAAGGTCATGCGGGGTCATGACGTCATAACGTGATGGCGTCAGAGACGCCAGACGCTTAAAAAATGGAAAAAATCGTCAAAAATACAATTATTGCATGATCATTTTGTAACCTTACCACAATCATGTGTTCATCATCTTCTATCGATCGTGTGAAAAAGGTGTTGATGACGTCATCAAATATGGCGGCCATAGTGGTTTGATTTTAAACAGGCTAAAATAGAAACTTCTAAGTATATTTCGAAAACCGAAGCAGCTAGCGCCAACAATGCCCTCATATATGTGCCACTATGTGACCTTGACCAAGTCTGGGAAAATTAGGTTACCAGATCAAAGGTCAAGGTCATAGGTAAGCGATAGGTGTAAACACCAATAACCACCTATATCTCAGTAACGGTTGAAATTGTTATCAAGAACATATGTACCATTTGTAAGGCCTTTCAATTTACTTTTCAAAAATAAAGTCCACTCAAAACGCAACGTTGGTAAATGGTTGCCATAGGAACCAAAATACGATGACGTCAATGACGTAAAATTTGAAAAATTGACGTAGACACGTAAAATTTGTCAGTTTTGTAGAACTTATGATTGCAAATACGATCGTGAAGTTTATTTTTAGCTGACGTCATTATTGACGTCACAGTAACGTAGAAACGAAAGAAGATTAAAATCGCTTCTACTCAAGAACTACCTGTCCCTTCTTGGTGAATCTTTGTCAAAATAATGTACTTATCTTGTAGTTGTGCATTGCAATTTTTTGGATCTCGGCATCATTCAATATGGCCGCCAGTGAATATCTAAGAAATACCTTGTTCACGCTTCTCTTTCTAAAGATTTCCAGTCTGATAATGATGAAACTTCGCCAAATAATGTGCGTATGGGTGGGACGTGGGGCAGGCGAATATATACACGTGAATATGATACATAGCTCAGACCTAAATATTCAGTGTCGGGCGTAACGCAGTTCCCATCGTGCACGCACATACAGATACGCGAAACCATTATTAGGGCTTTCCACCTTCCAGTGGAAAGACCTATTGTTGTTGTTCGGCAAGATTTTGACTTTATTCTTCTCACCGCCACTTTTCATAGTAAGACTGGTCGCACGGCCTCTAAAGTTTACACAGTGATAGAACTCATTCTGGAATAGTGCCGCGAAGCTTTTGGGGTCATGACGTCATCCAAGATGGCCGCCAGTGACGTCATGATGAAAATCTTGTTAGCGCTAGATCTCAGACATTTATGGTCGGATTTGAATGAAACGTTCACAGATTGTAAAGGTCATGGTCTAGTTGTGCAAGAAGGTCATGCGAGGTCATGACGTCATAACGTGATGGCGTCAGAGACGCCAGACGCTTAAAAACTGGAAAAAATCGTCAAAAATACAATTATTGCATGACCATTTTGAAACCTTACCACAATCATGTGTTCATCATCTTCTATCGATCGTGTGAAAAAGGTGTTGATGACGTCATCAAATATGGCGGTCATAGTGGTTTGATTTTAAACAGGCTAAAATAGAAACTTCTAAGTATATTTCGAAAACCGAACCAGCTAGCGCCAACAATGCCCTCATATATGTGCCACTATGTGACCTTGACCAAGTCTGGGAAAATCAGGTCACCAGATCAAAGGTCAAGGTCATAGGTAAGCGATAGGTGTAAACACCAATAACCACCTATATCTCAGTAACGGTTGAAATTGTTATCAAGAACATACGTACCATTTGTAAGGCCTTTCAATTTACTTTTCAAAAATAAAGTCCACTCAAAACGCAACGTTGGTAAATGGTTGCCATAGGAACCAAAATACGATGACGTCAATGACGTAAAATTTGAAAAATTGACGTAGACACGTAAAATTTGTCAGTTTTGTAGAACTTATGATTGCAAATACGATCGTGAAGTTTATTTTTAGCTGACGTCATTATTGACGTCACAGTAACGTAGAAACGAAATAAGATTAAAATCGCTTCTGCTCAAGAACTACCTGTCCCTTCTTGGTGAATCTTTGTCAAAATAATGTACTTATCTTGTAGTTGTGCATTGCAATTTTTTGGATCTCGGCATCATTCAATATGGCCGCCAGTGAATATCTAAGAAATACCTTGTTCACGCTTCTCTTTCTAAAGATTTCCAGTCTGATAATGATGAAACTTCGCCAAATAATGTACGTATGGGTGGGACGTGGGGCAGGCGAATGTATACACGTGAATATGATACATAGCTCAGACCTAAATATTCAGTGTCGGGCGTAACGCAGTTCCCATCTTGCACGCACATACAGATACGCGAAACCATTATTAGGGCTTTCCACCTTCCAGTGGAAAGACCTATTGTTGTTGTTCGGCAAGATTTTGACTTTATTCTTCTCACCGCCACTTTTCATAGTAAGACTGGTCGCACGGCCTCTAAAGTATGTACCATTTGTAATGCCTTTCAATTTACTTTTCAAAAATAAAGTCCACTCAAAACGCAACGTTGGTAAATGGTTGCCATAGGAACCAAAATACGATGACGTCGCATTCGGAGGTGCATTTGGAGTTATTCAATAGTGAACGCTCGGCCAATCCCGTGTGTATCACGACGCTTCGATATGTTCAATATATTTAAGTTTTGTTAGCCAGAAGGCAACGGCACAGAAAATAGTGCACTGTTGCTAAGCTGTTTGTTCATATATAAACAATATGACCGTCGGCCACACTTGTCGTTGATGATTTGCGTTGCATGTTTGTTATTTACAATACAGATGAATGTTTTATCACTGCTTTCATGTATATATACTACAGATAGAGCAAATAGCTAAATGACATTGCAAAATTTGGATGATAACTTTGATTTTGAATGCAAATTTGTTTTGGCGGAAATCTAAGGCGCGATGACGTAACCAATATGGAAACCTTCGATTTACATTCGAATAATGGTGCGAAGCAGTGTACCAGATGTTGAGAATGGGGTTTATTTTGTTTATATTGCATTTTCATAGGGTTACATTAAAGCTTTATTGGCATTTAATAAATAACACACATCCAAATAAACCATTGAGTCTACTTTGTTTTCAAGAACTATACCAGACAGACCTAGACAACGATTATATTTACACAGGTCAGTTAATATATACCTACACGAAAATATCCAATCCTAATTTGGTATTAATCAGGCCCAGTGCAACATAAAAATGGGCCTTAGGTGATGGCGTGATCTGCTTTTTTTCTAAAATATTTTCCAAACTGAAAGTAACCACCCTCTTTTTGAATTCTGAGGTACACTTCAAACTGTGCTTCACAAAATGTAGTGCAGCATATCCATCTTACCTACAATTTTGATGTGGTTTTCACTAGAAGCAAGATACATGTTTCAGAAATAAAGGGAAACAACATTCAATAAATACCAGCCCTGTGTCTTTCACCACTCCTATGCTTCACAGTAACTTATTCAATAGTTTACCTGCGACTAACTTTTGCGTTCCACCCATTCTTATGGCTAAATCTTCTCCATTTATGGTCGGATTTGAGTGAAACTTTCACAGATTGTAAAGGTCAGAGTCTAGTTGTTGAAGAAGGTCAAGCGGGGTCATGACGTCATAACGTGATGCGTCAGAGACGCCAGACGCTTAAAAACTGGAAAAAATCGTCAAAATACATTTATTGCATGACCATTTTGAAACTTTGCCACAATCATGTTTTCTTCATCTTCTATCAGTCGTGTGAAAAAGGTGTTGATGATGTCATCAAATATGGCGGCCATACTGGTTTGATTTAAACAGGCTAAAATAGAAACTTCTAAGTATATTTCGAAAACCGAACAAGCTAGCGCCAACAATGCTCTCATATATGTGCCACTATGTGACCTTGACCATGTCTGGGAAATCAGGTCACCAGGTCAAAGGTCACGGTCACAGGTAGGCGATAGGTGTAAACACAAATAACCACCTATATCTCAGTAACGGTTGAAATTGTCATCAAGAACATATGTACCATTTGTGAGGCCTTTCAATTTACTTTTCAAAAATAAAGTATTTTTATAATTCCCTATCTTCACCGGATACCCATGAAAGATTATAAGAATCTTTCATGGGTATCCGGTGAAGATAGGGAATTCCAACCCGAGTTATAAGTGTTTTTGTCGGAACCGAGACTCTGCCGAGGTTCCGATTAAAACACTTATACCGAGGGTTGGAATTCCCTATCTGAACCGAATACCCATGATAGATTCTGTTTCTTGCATATCACAGACATGTTGTGCGTTGACGCCGCCAGTTACTAACGTGTTGCATGTTTTCCTGCATACCGGATGTTGGCGCGCGTGAATTTTATTTCGACCCTAGGGTCGAGATAAAATTCACGCGCGCCAACTTCCGGTATGCAGAAAAACATGCAAAACGTCAATATCTGGCGGCGTCGACGCACAACATGTCTCTGATATGCAAGAAAAAGAATATATCATGGGTATTCGGTTCAGATAGGGAATTCCAACCCTCGTTATAAGTGTTTTAATCGGAACTTCGGCAGAGCCTCGGTTCCGATAAAAACACGTATACCTCGGGTTGGAATTTCCTATCTTCACCGGATACCGATGAAGATTCTTATAGTCTTCCGGTAACAAGATGCACAAGAGGGCCTGTATCACTCTACTGGCTTGAATAGTCTAAGGCCTACCGGAAAACAATTTTTAAAAAATCAAAGGTTATAACTCTGATGTGTCTAGTCTGTTGCAACTGGTTTTGAAATTGTCCAAGTTCAGTGGCGTAACCTAGAAGACGTCTTCTGCTGCAGGGACAAATAACTTAACAAGAGGCACTACCCGTTCAACTTCCCTATGTCTGCCCCACACATTGAAAAGAAACTTTACTGTAGTATTTACTAAAAAATAAAATACAAATGTATTGGTGGAAAGAAGAATTGAAATTGACTATAAGTAAATACACGGGTAAAAGTGACCATCATTGAATGGTTTGTAAATATCCACATTTTGACGGTTATGGCTTCCTATGCTATGGTGATAGTAGTTAATCTTAGTGGAAATGATCTGACTTCACACAGAACTCTTAAAGGTGAATGTCCACCCTTTTTGTAGTATTATCAATTAACAAATTTAACTGTTAAACATCATAAAATTATGAACAGTTCTTGATAGTCCCGGAGAGAAACATATATTTAAAACCGCTACTAAAGTTGTATGTAAAAGTAAGTATTATTTGCATGACGTAGATACTACTTTTACCACTGCGTGATTGCACAAGGAAATGAGGTAATGTCGTTACAATATATTTATATTGTAAATCTGAATTGTATAGCTGCACAACTATTGCCAGATAATTGATAAATACATTTACCTGTGGATTAATTTACCTGTTCAAAATTATGTACGCCATAAAATAAAATCTTATTCTCGCTTTTCACAGATATTGCAATTTGTGAATTGTAAATATATATTGTTGTGTATTGATTTCGACTTAAATAAACATAAACATGTTCATGAAACAAAACATGGCCGGAGAATTTTAAGGTTTTTTAAATGGATTTCCCGGAGTGTATTTCTGGTCAATATTTCTGGAGGTTATTAGTAGTAAATGGGTCGGTTGGGCATCACGACTGCGCATGCGCGAGCTCATGGGGATTAGTGACAGGATGATCGAACAAAGGGTATTGCATCAGTTCATTAATCCTTTAGCGTACCAACGCGATAGGATGAGTTTCATAGGTTAATCCCTCTCGCAATATGTGACCTACTTTATACCGCGTCTGCTTCTATTTTTAAAGCATGATGTCATCCATTCATGCAAATGAGCTCGCGCATGCGCAGTCGTGATGCCCAACCGACGCCACTACTACTGTGATTATCATCTGGTGTGATATTATACAGCGTTTAAATTTGGGATCGGCATCTGTGCAAGCCATGTAAATGAAACGTCGCCGTATCAATTGTTTTGGTCGTTCATTAGGTTGTAAAGAGCAGAATAGAAGAGGCTCATAATGATACCACATTTCAACCTTTTTTCCATTTAAAGTTCTCCGGCATTGTTTTGTTTCATGTTCTTGTTTATGTTTATTTAAATCGAAATCAGTACACAACAATAGATATTTACAATTCACACATTGCAATATCTGTGTAAATCGAGAATAAGATTTTATTTGATGACGTAGAAAACTTTGAACGGGTAAATTAATCCACAGGTAAATGTATTTATCAATTATCTGGCAATAGTTGTGCAGCTATACAATTCAGATTTACCTCATATCCCCGTGCAGTCATGCAGTGGTAAAAGTAGTATCTACGTCATGCAAATAATACTCACTTGTACATACAACTTAGTAGCAGTTTTAAATATATGTTTCTTTCCGGGACTATCAAGAAATGTTCTTATGATGTTTAAGAGTTAAATTTGTTAATTGATACTACTACAAAAAGGGTGGCCATTCATCTTTAAGCTATTGCGCTTCTCTGTAAACTTCAATGTAGATGTTGTATGCCATGTTGTTGTTTTTTCTTATTTTCTCACATTTTTTCTTTGATGTTCTCACTGTATTGTATGTATGTTGTGTGTATAGGCTATAAACGTTGTATTGAATGTTTAATGCTGAATAAAGTTATTATATTATATATTGACCGTCGGACTGCTGGTTGTTTTACAGGTCCGAAGCCGGTGGTACCAATATGTCTCCGGTCGGAAATGATTTCAATTTAGATACTCTAAGAGATCAAGTTTATGCCTGCTTGTAAGCTGCAAACATTTTGGGGGATAAATTCAATTCATTTGTGGCGGGAAATTCTGGCCGAAAGTCGATCATGTTCACTCTATACGATTCCTCAACTAGAATTCAAGTAGCAAAGAGCAAGAACTGTCCCTCTTATGTGGGCAACAAAGTATTGCAGTTGTCTCCTTTGAATATGGTTCTTCTGCAATCAATTGCAATACTATACACTTTTAGTTAAATTCATGTATTTATAAAGGGAATTCTGCGTTATGCTCGGAAAGGTCTCTGAGCTAAGCACTCGATCTCTGCTTCCCTATTTTGGTTTGTTGTAATTATCGCTTTCATGGCGTATTATTGCGTTTACTGCGTATTGTTCCGTATACTGCGTATTGAAGATGCACAGTGGTGTACATTGTACTGCCCGATTTGGTAACATTTATGTCAGGGGGCTGGCGTGGCGCAGTCGGTAGCGCGGCGGATTTGTAACCGGAGGCCCCGGGTTCAATCCTCCGTGGTGCCACTGAGTTCCGTCGGTGTGTTCTTGGGCAAGACACTTTACCTTAGCCTCGTCCGTCGGATGGGGACGTAAACCGGGCGGTCCCGTGTATCGGTCTATCCTCCAAGCACGTTAAAGAACCATAGGAATCTATTCGATAATAAGAGTAGGGCATGTTCCCGGATTCCTATGTATCCTTCCCCTCTCTCTGGGGCGGCTCTAGATAACCTATACTGTGTTGATGAGCCGTTAAACAATATTCAATTCAATTTAACATTTATATCACGTAATGCTATTTAGCGTATAGTGTGTAATTTGCGGTGTCTACCATTCATGGCGTATACATGGCCGTGTGATCCGAGTGTGACATCTAATTGACCTTAGAATGGGACACCGAGTGGGCATGGTCGCCTTTCGGCGAAAAGGATTTTCTATTTGTATGAGCTATGTAATTCATGTTTTAACCCTCATCCGTAACTAAGGACATATTTATGTGCAAAATAAATTTCGATGTAAATAAGAGGTGCATTTTAGGCTAATGCATTATGATGCAGGAAATCCATTGACCTTAGAATGGGACACCGAGTGGGCATGGTCGCCTTTCGGCGAAAAGGATTTTCTATTTGTATGAGCTATGTAATTCATGTTTTAACCCTCATCCGTAACTAAGGACATATTTATGTGCAAAATAAATTTCGATGTAAATAAGAGGTGCATTTTAGGCTAATGCATTATGATGTTTGAATACAGGCCTGCCAAATCTCAGGATTTTTCATTTGCTTTCCGGATCTCCGGCTTTAAGTGTACGATCTCCGAATTTTCCATCAAAACAAACAGTTCATGATTTAACAGCTATATTTTCACAGTTTGTCAGCTATTTCCTGCATTGGTCATGTTACGCTTTCTAGTCAGAGATGCAAAGGATTGTATTTACAACTGTCAAATCAGTGGGCGTCGGTGTAATGCGCTGAACGAATATGCAATTAACACCTAAGGGCATAATTAGTTCCTTCAGTGACATAACAACATGTGCAATAAGAGCAATATATCTCTGGCTTTTTTAATCTGTTAACCTAATTGAATTAATAAGGGAGAGGAACTAGCGAATGCTTCTGTGTGGTATCACTATAATAGCTGCTGCCGTGTGTGATGGTTACATCAGACTTTGTTTAAGAGCACAGACCTAATAACAAATAGACTGGACACTATGACAATTGTGTAAATTTCAAGTGGCACAGTTCGAAAAATTTCACAAAATATTTCCCAACTTTAAACACACATATCATGAAGAGTTTTATAGATACAAGTTTCATTCAAACCAAATACCATCACAAATTTAATTTTCTTTCCAATGATAGTATTTTGTTTTCTCTTACATTGAGAGCAAAAAAGGAGTTTGATGGAGACGTTGACTATATCAAAACATTGATTTTTAAGAGAAAAGCGAAAAATGATAACATTTTAAACTTTAAACATTTTTTATACAATGTCTTATTTTGAAAATAAACATAAATTATTATAATCCCATTTTGCTATTCACTGTGAATCTTTGGGATGTATTCTCAGCAAAATCGGTGAATAATTAAGAGAGAAGATAGAAGGAAAGGTTAAGGTGCCACGTGATATTTTGGTTACTTCATTGGTTAAGATAGGAAGTTTCCTATCTGTTTAGTTAAGAGCTATGAAGACTTTGTCTTTGCATTTAAGAATATCATATGTAGAATATTTGCACTTTCATTTTCAAAAATCCTTGGTAGTGGTATAAATTAAATCAAGGCTTTCGAATCCAATTACAAAGTTCTCTCTAAAAGAAACTATTTGTGTGCATGTTGAAGTATGTAATCTATTGTTTTCTTTATAAATAATTGTAATTTGCACTTTAAAACAATAAGTGCGAAAATATTCTTCGCGTACTTTAAATCTTAGTTTTTAAAAACCTCAGGATTTTTAGTTAAAAGTTTTGGCATATCATTATTTGTCAGTTTTAAGTCACATCCCTTGACACCAACGAAAATACTGAAGTACAATTTCGGACGATGCTATGGCATTTAAGTCGTTGCAAACTGAAAAATGTATTTGACTTAACCAAAAGAAATCTACTACGAAACACCTTTGTGATCACATATACAAATAAAATCATTCATATTAAAGTAACGACCATGTAATATATATAATATACAATAGTTACTGTCATAAATACATCACGACCATGTAATACACAATAGTAACTGTCATAAATACATCATAAAGTAACGACCATGTAATATCCAATAGTTAGTGTCATAAATACATCATAAAGTAACGACCATGTAATACCCAATAGTAACTGTCATAAATACATCATAAAGTAACGACCATGTAATATCCAATAGTTACTGTCATAAATACATCATAAAGTAACGACCATGTAATACCGAATAGTTACTGTCACAAATATATCATAAATTAACGACCATGTAATACACAATAGTTACTGTTATAAATACATCACGACCATGTAATACACAATAGTTATACACAATAGTTACTGTCATAAATACATCACGACCATGTAATACACAATAGTTATACACAATAGATACTGTTATAAATACATCACGACCATGTAATACACAATAGTTACGGTTATAAATACATCACGACCATGTAATACACAATAATTACTGTCATAAATATATCACTACAATGTAATACCAATAGTTACTGTTATAAATACATCACGACCATGTAATACACAATAGTTACTGTCATAAATACATTACGACCATGTAAAACACAATAGTTACTGTTATAAATACATCATAAAGTAATGACCATGTAATACACAATAGTTATTGTTATAAATACATCACAACCATGTAATACACAATAGTTACTGTTATAAATACATCACGACCATGTAATACACGATTATTACTGTCATAAATACATCACGACAATGTAATACACAATTGTTACTGTTATATATACATCACGACCATGTAATACACAATAGTTATACACAATAGTTACTGTCATAAATACATCACGACCATGTAATACACAATAGTTACTGTTATAATACACCACGACCATGTAATACACAATAGTTACTGTCATAAATACATCACGACCATGTAATACACAATAGTTATACACAATAGATACTGTTATAAATACATCACGACCATGTAATACACAATAGTTACGGTTATAAATACATCACGACTATGTAATACACAATAATTACTGTCATAAATATATCACGACAATGTAATACACAATAGTTACTGTTATAAATACATCACGACCATGTAATACACAATAGTTACTGTCATAAATACATTACGACCATGTAAAACACAATAGTTACTGTTATAAATACATCATAAAGTAATGACCATGTAATACACAATAGTTATTGTTATAAATACATCACGACCATGTAATACACAATAGTTACTGTTATAAATACATCACGACCATGTAATACACGATTATTACTGTCATAAATACATCACGACAATGTAATACACAAATGTTACTGTTATAAATACATCACGACCATGTAATACACAATAGTTATACACAATAGTTACTATCATAAATACATCACGACCATGTAATACACAATAGTTACTGTTATAAATACATCACGACCATGTAATACACAATAATTACTGTCATAAATACATCACGACAATGTAATACACAATAGTTACTGTTATAAATACATCACGACCATGTAATACACAATAGTTACTGTAATAAATACATCACGACAATGCAATACACAATAGTTACTGTTATAAATACATCACGAACATGTAATACACAATAGTTACTGTTATAAATACATCACGACCATGTAATACACAATAGTTACTGTTATAAATACATCAGTTAACTCTACTAGTACTCCATAATTAGCAATAATATACAAATAAAATCATTTATATTAAAGTAACGACCATGTAATACACAAAAGTTTCTGTCATAAATACACTAATTAACGCTACCAGTTACTCCATAATTAGCAATTGTAAAAGCAACAACATCACAATTTGGCTAAACATCGACACCTTCTATAAGGTATCGACAAAATATCATCATAAAATACATTATCATATATGTGTACATTATCATATATGTGTCTGTTACAATATCGTGGTGATAAATAAATATATAAAATTGCTCAATTCTATGTTTCAGATATAATATCCATCTTTACTGTCATCGCATTATCCACATAGACACGTGCAATGTAGCAATTATATTATTAAATTACATTATTTTTACGAGAAATCCCATCCCCGCCCATGCATTGACACACAATGTCGACTTAGTATATGCATAGCAACCTTGCTTTTATAAAGATGTGTTTCTGCAATACAAAGAAAACAGTTACATATATTATTAAAGATTAAAGTGTATTCATCATTTAGCAGGTAAATTAAGAAACTTATTTTAGAAGCGTCAAGCCAAAACAGAAACTAACCCGCAAAATAACGGCAAAATTACACTACAAAACAGTTTAGCAAAACTCTATCCAGGTGCTCAGGTCATATTATAATGTATCTGTGTCGATTAAAAGTAAATGTTTATTCACAGGTTCTTAATAAAATACCCGTGTTTGAATATGCGTAAACTGAATTATGAGTTGGTAACTCTCAATTCGGCTCTCAGTTTTGGGGTTTAGTCCGGGTGGTTAAAGTCGTTTATATTGTGTCTATAGACTTTGGATTTTCGAAATATATAAGTTATATATACTCGTATATACATGAGTCCTCGTCTTCAGTACTTTTAGAAACGGGGTACATATGTTGTACAATTTGACTGTTGTTGGCGGAACATCTACTTTAATATTTAAAGACGTTTTAAAGAAAGTGTACACACTTTTGGAACAACTCTGATTGTGTGTCGTTTTTTTTATTTTATTTTATTTTTTCATGTTTTTTGTTGTTGTTCTTCTTGCTATTTTTGTTTGTTTGGTGGTGTGATATGGTGGTGTGATGTGGTGGTGTGATATGGTGGTGTGATATGGTGGTGTGATATGGTGGTGTGATATGGTGGTGTGATGTGGTGGTGTGATATGGTGGTGTGATATGGTGGTGTGATGTGGTGGTGTGATATGGTGGTGTGATATGGTGGTGTGATGTGGTGGTGTGATATGGTGGTGTGATATGGTGTTGTGATGTGGTGTTGTGATATGGTGGTGTGATGTGGTGGTGTGATATGGTGGTGTGATATGCTGGTGTGATATGGTGGTGTGATATGGTGGTGTGATATGGTGTTGTGATATGGTGGTGTGATGTGGTGGTGTGATATGGTGGTGTGATATGGTGGTGTGATGTGGTGGTGTGATGTGGTGGTGTGATGTGGTGGTGTGATATGGTGGGGTGGTTTGGTATGAGGGTAGAAATTCTTAAAGAGTAATTATATATGGAAGCACTTTATTTCAAAATCAGTAAGCCATAGGCCCATGTGATCATACAATATATACATATACACAGACGTAGCAAGATTCGTACATACATATATATTACATATCAGATGCAAGGGATATACAAAGTTACACTGTTTACTTCTTACTTGAGAACGAACGAAGAACACACAAACAAACAACAGCCTGAAACAAAACTAAACAAAACAAACAAAAAATATATAGTACAAGTTGCGACGTACATGAACATGTCTTAATTTGCAATTTAGAATTCACGGAGAAGGTGACTATACATGTAGAGATAAATTAATGTGTTGGTTGTAGATAACCATATTCTTGCTATGCACATATAAGCACATAAACACCCAATTCAAACAGGATCAAGATCTTCAAACGTGGCTTACCACCACACCACACACAATTACATACGAATAAGTAAAAAGAAAACGAGTAAAATTACACACAATTATACATGACTATTTGGCAAAATCACACACAATACTACAATTGAACCATGGAATTACAAATAATTGAAAACATGGAATTTCAAATACATCAGATCAATTCATTGTTACTGGTTTTTTTATTTCAAATGATTTAAAACTATACACACTCAGATTTTTAATTTCATTTTCATTTTTGCTGTAAAAAAATCTTTTAATTTGAACATGCTCGTTCGTTTCAAAAAATGCTTTTTAAATATATATTTTTCGAATATCTTTAAAATGATCGCATTCTAAAATGAAATGAAATTCTTCTTCAATCTTGTTGCAGTGGATACATATACTATCTTCTAATGGTATACTTCTATTTACATATGTATGCAAACAATAGTATGGGACATCCTTAAGGTGATGTCAAAGTGATTAGTTTTACCTGTACTGTAATACCTACCTGTAATTGTGTTGAAAGTGAAAGTAGCCAAATTTTCTAATAAAAGCATAATATTTTTCAAAGTCTATTCTATCAAGTTTGAAGTATATGTCTAAAGGATCCAATCAATATGTTATAAAACCAAAATCAATACACTATCTTTGGACACAGTCAAAAGTATATAACCGGAAGCTATCAGGTAAACATGTAAACAAAGATTTAAATCACAATTCAATCATAACTAAGGCATGTTTAAAAAAACTAAAACACCTTCTACCTAGATAAATATTCGGTTTACCACTATGCAAAACAACAAGCAACAATTCATTGTAGAATCTCTGCAGTTGAATCTCTACAAACCTCTATATTCTGTGAATTTTAGGCCAATAAACCAGGAAGTAAAGTCTTTTTTGCCTATAATTTCTTTCTCATGTAAAAAAAAATAATTCTAAAACACCTTCTACCTCATATCATAGAGGAACTATCTTTTGACAAAGTTTTAAGGTCTAAAGTACATGTTTGAATGAGAACATGATTTTTTAGGATAAAAACTTACTTTTTGCACATCATACTTAAAACTGGTTATTTCACAAAAATTCAATGCCAACTTATTGTGTCAATCATGATGAGTCTTTAGGTGAAATTTTAATAGATTAGACCCCATAATAACTGAGAATAGCACTTGTTTACTTTACACATTTTCACTTTCAATATGACTTTGGCAACACCTTAAGTGGTAAAGATTTGGCGTAGGCCCAATGAATGTAACTGCGCATGCTCCAATGCACAACATTATCGCGCGTTTTCTAACGAGAGTCAAAACGAGTATTTTGCTAATGACAATAAAGTTCAACGGTTTATTATTCATGTGAATATGTATTTGTCGTAATTTTTTGTTTCTAAATATTTTACTAATCCTTAGTTCGGTTAATTATACATTATTTACATATAACGATTGTTTAACGATTTAATTATGTATACCTATAGTTTATTAACAAAGTTCATACTACATGTATTTGCATAGCATCTTCTATTATAAACTTAACGTTCGTCGTTAACTTCGGAAATAGACCATGGCTAACAGCTTATTAATCGTGTAATGTATCACTGTCAGTAAAACCTCACTTATAAGTATAATATATTTCTGTTACAAGTTCAACACAAAAATGACAACCAAACAAATCCTTGACCAAACTAATGTCATACGAGTGAGCAAATTAAATTATGACGACTGAACGACAAATAGTGATTGAAATAACGACACATCAGCAGTAAACGATGATTTATTTATATAATATACTATCCACAAGCTTCATTTGTTACGCACAAAAAACAGAATACTCATCTAACACTACTGACCTTATGTGTCCGTGTCAAGGGCTTGCACATAACATTTTCAAAAGTGTTCAAACTAGACTGCTACACAGCGAAATTATGTTCAAACTGGCAGTTAGTCTCGAACATCTCGCGAGACTTCTCTTAAAGACCATGCGATGGCCGGCGCTTGCAGTCAGCTTGGGTGTGCCTGGATGATAGAGACTAACCGACAGTTCAATTAAATACGGAAAATAACACAAACAAAATAAAAAAGATAGGATAGCAGACACTGTTTTTTTTTGTTGGGTTTATAATACCTGTTATATAGGTAATCATTTGTCTGTGATTTATATAGGAAATACTGGAAATAGAAAAGCTATATCTACTCGTTCGTCTACTGGGAAATATCTCCCAGTTTCCCAGTACAGAACATTGCTCGGCCTTTTTCGTCAGTGGCGGGAACGCCAAATGACGTTCCGATTGTTTTACGGACGTCGTCGTCAGATTCAGCCACTAGGACTCACACCACTATTATCTCCCTTGAATACTCCTGCCCTACAGATGAAGGAGGTAGATATAAAAAAACAAGTTCGCTTTTCTACATTTTACAGGATACATTGATTTATCTTTACCAGGTTCTAAATCTACAGCATTTTAGGAAGAGATCCCAGAAAAATGCATGTTGATATAAGATTTCTAGCTAATTCTGCCTCATTTTACACATCATGGGTCTAATCTCCACGGGGTTGTATTTTTGTCTAAATTTTGATAGGTGTCAGGCAAACATGAAATTAAAAAAAGTTCAATCTGGTAAATATTCGTTAAAAGTTAATAGCATGCAGATATTGGATCAATGAAGAATTTAAGCATAAATACATGTTGCAAAATATTTTTTATCTCTATGCCACGAACAAAAACATTACAATGGGACCCTATGGAAAATTAATTGTGGTGTGAGACGACTAGGGAATAACGATTACGGAAATTAACGAAGAGTTTGTTTGTATGACGTAACGTCGTCTTGACGTTCTCGTGCAAACTGGTGTAAAAAGGCGTGAATCATTAGACATTTTAATAAAATATCATTTTAAATTATGTAATATATAGTTTAATAACCACTATTTTTGAGATAGTGAACATATCTCCCATATCTCGCAAACACCGGTTATTAAAGATTCAAGATTCAAGATTCTTTATTAAGTAACGTAAACATTACAATGTTTCTTGTTACGTGATACAATGAATAATATTATATACAACAGTCAGTCATGATAAGTATGTGCATAGGCATGAAGGCAATGAGCAAAACATGATTTATACGAAAAGATATACAAACAGATATTGTACTTGAGATTGTACTAAGTACATTGAAAAAAATAATAGAACAATGCAATGTGTATGTATGTACATATATACATATTGAAATATCATGAAGAACGTTAAAGCGTATAGATGTGCAGAAGATGGTGTAGTATTTACTTTAAGTGAGATTAACAGTACATTTTCATGACGATTAACTATGTTTTGTCGAATAATTGTCGCTTGATATACAAATTTACAAAGTTTTGAGATAACCGAAAAACTAATAGACTGCATTAGCTCAATAAATGTATAAACGCTTGGTCTAACAAAGTAACGTGATTTAATATATTGTTTTCGAATGTCAGTGTATGCTAGACATATACAAATAAAGTGGTATTCGTCTTCTAGATCACCAGAATTGCAAATTAAACAGTAGCGTTGATCATGGTCGATTCTGTTAACACCATAACGACCTGTTTCAATCCGCAGTTGATGCGAAGACAGTCTTACCTTAGTAAGTGCAATACGAAATTTCTGTGGTATTTTATCGAGATAATACTCATAATTGAAAGTGGTCTTAAATAGTCTGTATGTACACAAAGATCGACTGTTATTAACAGTAGTATACCATGATTGAACAAATTGATCGATTATTCGTTGCTTGAACAAAAGATGAAAAGTAAGTAAATTACCACCATCTGGGTTGTTCCATACATCAGAAAAACCGGTATCATTTAACAATGTTTTGACACGAGAAACCCAATTAGTTTTACCCCTATGACAGTCGAGTGTTAATGACTTGTACAAATGTTGTAAAATGATATTGTCAGATCTAACAATTTTGCACCAATACTTAACAATACGGACATATCTATTAACATACATAGGACATCTACATAACTCACCATATATAGCAGCATTACAAGTAGATTGTTTTACATGCAACAGAGATTTAAGGAACTTTAGGTGAATTCTTTCAATTTCTTTACTTTTACTAAATCCCCATATTTCACAAGCATAATTTAATATAGAGCTAACGAAGGCATCAAATAGCTGACATATTGTACTAGGTTTCAGTGAATAGTTACGTATATTAACAAGTAAAGTATTTAGTGCTTTTAAACCTTTACCAGCTAATGTTTCTTGGTTTAAATTATAATTACCTGTATAATTAAAGACAGTACCAAGATAATTGAAATTGTCTACCGTCTCCATTGGTATATTATCGTAAGTCCATTTCTCGTCATTTTTGATTGGACCTCGTTTTCTAAAAACAACAATTTTACTCTTATCGGGATTTACTTGTAGTCCCCAATTACTGCAATAAGAATGTAGAAGATCTAAACCTTTTTGGAGGTCATTGGGTGATTTACCTACAATCACCATGTCATCGGCAAATAGCATAAGAATAAAAGAAATATCATCAAGATTTATACCAGAATTAACATCATTCATTAAAAATAGTTCTATATCTTCTAGAAATAGTGAAAATAATATCGGAGACATTACCTCCCCTTGTTTTAAGCCAACCGAGCACTCAAAATAGTCTGAATATGTTTTACAGCCTCTCACGCGGGCTTTAACTTTAGAATACATATCACGAATTACTCGTAGAAGTTTACCCCTTAAACCTAAATTATACAGTTTATACCAGAGCCCGTTGCGATAAATACTATCAAATGCCTTTTTAAAATCTATGAATGCACACGCTAGGCGACCATTTTCATTAAGGATTTTACTAACAATGGCACTAAGCACAAATATTGCATCAGTAGTAGAGCGATGTTTTCTAAAACCAAATTGAGCATCGCTTATAACATTATTTCCTTCGGCCCAATCCGACACCCTTTTATTTAAAATACCAGTAAATATTTTTGAGAAACAGCTAACAAGGGTAATACCTCTATAATTGTTAACGTTACTTGGGTCATTTTTCTTAAATAGCGGGACTAAAATACCTTCCATCCATTGCTCTGGGAATAGTCCTGTATTTAAAATACCATTAAAAATATCTACTAGATGTGACAATAGAATATCTGAAGCTTCTATAAAATATTCGTTAAGCAGTTGATCACCTGCAAATGATTTGGTTTTTTTTAAATTGTGTATAATAAATTCTATTTCACGCACAGTTATTGGTGCATCTAGCTCATCAAAAATAGCATCATTGTCGTCAAAATCGTGATTATTACAGAAAGTCTTAAACTCTATATCATTGCATGGCGCAACATCTAGTCCGCCTCTAGCACCACCTTAAGTGTTATATTCTGTTTGTTTGAGCTCAAAGACCCACAAAGGACCAGTAAGTTATAATTACTGGCCTATGAACGGCTGTAAACTGGTAAACACGTGTGTGTTTTTTAAATATCACGAGCTGTTTCCATGTGTTAGGTGAACACACTTTTCATGGCGTCTTAACAAAACCTCGGAAAAGCATAACATAGGCTATTCAAACGTTTTACCCTTTTATAGATTAATTTAACGATGCAATTATTTTGTTTCTATTAAAAAACTAGCAATTTGTGTAGAAGAAAACAGTTTGTATAGAGGAAAATAACATATAAACGTAACCACTAATTTTAATAGTGTATTGTTCATTTCGGTATCATCAATTATAAAGCAATGGATGAAAACATAAAACATAAACAGAAGTGACAAATGAGGTTTCCACCCTAGTTGATGCCCTAACAGCCGACAAGCATAGTTTTAATCTTTGCTTTATCTTTCAATTTAACGCTAATAACATATACTGAAAATGAACAGAATTCGCAAAATGGCATGAAAGAAAGTAAATCTGATTGTGAGTGTGCATTAGAAACCTCCTGGCCTGCCGTTCAAGACTCAAATCATGGCAACTATGTTCTATTCTATTTGAAGGGCGGCATATAGTAGTCGCACCGTCCATCCGTCCGTCCGTCAGTCAGTCAGTCCGTACAATCGTGTCCGGTCAATAACTCTGGCATTCCTGGACGGATTTTCAAATAACTTGGCACAAGTACTCAACATAACAAGACGACGTGTCGCGTACAAAATCCAGGTCCGTTGCTTTAAGGTCAAGGTCACACTTAGAGGTCAAATGTCAAAACCACTTCATGAGCATTTGTCACTTACAGTAACATTTCTTGTTGTTTACTATAATCACAGTGTATAATGTAAATATAATTATCAATGCAAGCTGGGTCTCTACCAACAACTTATGTTCAATTTTAAATCAGTTATTCCATTTTTTAAAAGGTGCATTGGATATTTGAATTGCTGGAGGCTAAAAAGCTGTATAGTTATGCATCACCCGAGATACACGTGTTTCAGTCTCATACGCTCTTGTTTTCGATTCTGACGTGAGGTATACAGTACTGCCTCTATCCAGTAAAAATGGGGTGGTCTGCCTTTACCTGATAAAAGTCGACCGTCATATATGGCCTAACATGTGCTAAAAGTTACGTAAAATATCATTCAAACAAACAAATAAATCGTATTTCTAAAACCAAAACGTCAAAATTACGACACAATACGTTCACATTTATTTTCATAAAAAAATCTACATTCGTAACCACAATAACAAACTAATTTGTATTATTTTAACAGTTGAATACTTCAATACTAAATTACATGCAATTAGTAAGCATTTTTATTATTAATGGCTTTGTTGTTTTGATATAAAGAAGAATAAAATGTTAAGTGATTACAAAGGTTTTACAGAAAACATATTATCACAAACAGTTACTCTGAACATCTAATGTATACTATTTTTCTTTTTCTTCGTAGTTTCTTCATCTTGTTTTTATTCTTCTACATATTATTTATATTTATGTTTGTTGCTTCTTTCTTACTCTTCGTCGTCGTTCTTACAGCTCCAGATGCGCTTTCAGCACAATGCGTGTTGTTCTCATGAACAAACAAACATGAACGTATTTAAATTTACAAATGCGTATTCTTAAAAACGATTTTGGACAAAGCATTACTGTAAACTATTTACTCTTCAGTCATTACCATAAAACATAGTTTGTATTTCCTCTTCCCCTTACACATATATTAACATTGTCTTTTTTTAAATGGCATTAATTTGTGTCAAACAGCCGACAAAAATACCATTTACATTTTTCTTGCAAGCAACTACAAGTACATTTTCTTGGAGATACTTGATTGTCATTAAGTACTTTAAATTTCAACAATGACTGGGCAAACTTTACTTTTCTAAGCTATTAGTGTGTATGTAGGAATTTGGTTCTCAATATTTATCGGCGATTTTTTAATGCTTTTTGTACGCATTAATGTTAGTTTTAATGCGTTTTGGGTGGAAAATATATGCGTAATTACGCAGATACGCGTCTTATCTGGAGCACAGAATTATTTTCGCACATAAAATTACGTACGCCCTCAACGCACCTTGTATATTGCTAGAGGTGCAATGTGGCGAGTCACGTGTGTTGTCATAACAATGAAATTACTCTTTTTTTTTCACAAGGATGTGGTTAAAGTTTTAAGAAAATATCATCAGTCAGTTCTAATGCGCACTTTTGATTTTTATTTAACGATTACGTGTTTACTTATTTATTTACTGAACAAAAAAAGTTAAGCACGCCTCTTTTTTTTCACAAGGATGTGGTTAAAGTTTTAAGAAAATATCATCAGTCAGTTCTAATGCGCACTTTTGATTTTTATTTAACGTTTACGTGTTTACCTATTTATATACTGAACAAAAAAAGTTAAGCACGCCTTTTTAGAGACATAGATTAAACATATGAAAATTGAGATAATTGTGAAGCTTTAAGAAATGGTAGGTAAGGATGTGATTGTCAAAACATTGTGTTATTAGGGCTTTCCACCTTTCAGTGGAAATACCTCTTGTGTTCGTTCTGTTTATTAGGGCTTTCCGCATTTCAGCGGAAAGACCTATTGAGTTCGTTCTGTTTCTTCTTCTTCTTCTTCTTCTTCTTCTTCTTCTTCTTCTTCTTCTTCTTCTTCTTCTTCTTGTGACCGTCACTTTTCATACCTATACTGGTCGCAGGTCTTCACAATTTTACGCAGTGATAGAGCTCAGGCTGGAATAGTGTCCCGAAACTTTGGGGTTATGACGTCATTCAAGATGGCCGCCACTGGCGTTTATAGGCAAATCTTGTTATCACTGTATCTCAAGCATTTACAGTGGAATTTAAATGAAACTTTCACAGATTGTAGAATTTAGGGTCTAGTTGTGCATGAATGTCAAAACGTGCATCTATGTCATAACCTCCTGACGTCAGTGACGTCACAATTTTATGAAAAATCCTTTTGTTTTCATTAATTGCATTTTTTAAGGAGTTTTATTGTGAAATCCATCATTGTCATCATCTTAGTCGACGCTGACAGTTTTAATGTCATGAAATCATCCAAAATGGCCGCCAATGACGTCATTTAAGAAATTTTGTAATCCCTATATCTCCTGCATTTATTATAGGATTTTGATGCAACTTTCACAGCTTGTAGGGAATTACTTTGGGTTGTGCAAGAATGTCGAAAATTGCCATGACGTCATCCAAGATGGCCGCCAGTGACGTCATGATACACATTTTGCTAGCGGTAGATCTCAAACATTTATTGTCGGATTTGAATAAAACTTTCACAGATTGTAGAGTTTAGAGTCTAGTTGTGCAAGAATGTAAAAACGTGTCTCTAGGTCATAACGTATTGACGTCAGTGACGTCATAATGTTATGAACATCATTTTTTTCACTGATTACATTTTTGAAATTGTTTTACTGTATAATCCATCCAATTTTAACGTCATCACGTCATTCAAAATGGTCGCCAATGACGTCATTTAAGACATCTTGTAATCGCCATATCTCCTTCATTTATCATCGGAGTTTGATAAAACGTTCACAGTTTGTAGATATCAAAGTCTAATTGTGCTATAATGTGGACTGTTGTCATATCGTCATCAAAGATGGCCGCCAGTGAGGTCATAAATAAACTATTGTTTTGTCTATATCTTCTATATTTATTATCGGATTTGAATATAACTTTCACAGAGTGTAGAGTTCAAAGTCCGGTTGTGCAAGAACGTCATACGGTATCCCGACGTCAGTGACGTCAAAATATTCAGAAATTATTTATGATTGCATGTTCGAAGTTATTTTCGTGATAAATCAATCAGTGTCTTCATCTTCGACAATTCTGACAGTTGTGATGTCATGACGTCATCAAGACAGGAAAGCCCGTTTGATCAGGTTCTGATCAAAATCTAGTGTTATTTATGCTACCGCCTGAAGATCTACTTAAATGAATACTAGCGGAATAGGATAGAAAGGTCACTTTAAAAGAATTTCTTGATGTATATGCGCGCGCGCGCGCGCGCGTGTGTGTGTGTGTGTGTGTGTGTGTGTGTGCGTGCGTGTGTGTGCGCGCGTGTGTGTGTGTTCAACACTTAAATATGTGTAATCCACATGTTAAAAGACAAGTGATACATAATCGAAGGTAGGCATGGGGTCCATAGTTCCTCTACTAGATCTAGTAGGTTTTCTATCAGCAATAAGAACTAACAGCGAATGCAGTTAATGATATAAATCATGTTGTTCTATTTAAATTCAAAAAGTATTCAGGAACTTTTTGGCCAACCTCTAAATAAACATCTTAAGACCATATAATATAGAGAGAGTTCTTTTTGACATTGACATACAGTTTCATTCGGATGGAAATCACGTATCCATGGAAGCAAAATGCCAGCTAGTCTGCTTGAATAAGGAATCCACCAAAATGAGTGTGGAAGCAGCAACCGCCTATCACGTGCGACCCTTCTACATAGTCCACTTCCACCCAGATTTCGTCCCCTTTCACCAAGTGCAGAGTGACGTCAGTGGTTCGACGCAGCCAGTATTTATCGTTATAGTCCAGGAATACATAACCAGCCTCGATCCCATTCTTCTTGACAAACAGGTGAAGCTAAACAGAAAAAATACAGAAAACAATAACAAAATGCCAGCAAAAAAAACATACTTACAATGACCTATGCGCGCCAGATTTCAGTACTTTCAGTACTTTGATTATAGTGTAGCTCAACAGCAGGCATAGCAGTGAAACAACAACCAATTGGTTATATATAATCTCAAGTGGGTTGGTAATAATAGATCGAGAGGTTGCATGTAAAGAGGAGGAGAGGAGTTCGTATTGAGTCTGATATTTTTTCTGAATATCTGAATTTGATATCTAAGTAGTATAGATATAAAGAACATCATGTTAGTGCCTGATCAGGTGAGGCAGAGAAAAAAAGGAAGCCCGATGCTGTGCTTATGGTTCTTTAACATGCTCGGAGGATAGACCGATACACGGGACCGCCCGGTTTACGTCCCCATCCGTCGGACGAGGATAAAGGAAAATGTCTTGCCCAAGAACACACTGACGATATTCTATTTATCATGTTGATCGTTTAAAATCATTTAATTTACCGTTTTCCCCATTTTTTTCCGTTCAAAAATACCCACATGTCATGAAATATACCCTGACGTCATCAAAAGTGGTGCTGACGTCATCAAAAGAGGTGCACCTGACGGGATAGGAAAGTAACTGCCGAGATAAGATTTTATCTGAGGCACCCTGTTTTTCGGCAGAATTATACAGATCGACATGATAAAATAGTTATGGTATATGGCTATTTGTTAAGTGTGATAAGTCAATAGTGTGCATATGCTACATATTCCTGCACTGCACACGTCTGTATTTAACATGTCCATATGACACACTTTGTAATATGGTACACATGTATATGCAGCCATTTTATTTGACATACTTTGTTATTTGGCATACAGTAGATTTTTATAACTGTGTCGTTCCTTAACGGTTTGTTCTGCTCTTGAGTCACTGAGTACTTACTTTGTGGCTTTCTAGGCTTTTGCTTTTTTTATATTATATTTAGACATTGTCTATTAATGCTGCCTTGTTTCTTAGAGATTATAACATGCGGGGATGTCATTATTTACATTGTCCCGTTTATTGGGATGCCAATAGGTTAAGAATGAAGTTTGGTGCACCCTAGAACCTGGTTTACACCCCAGTGACCTTTTAGGCCGCTGACCGTTCAAAGCGGTAGCCCTATTGTCAACCCTTTTTGTGTGTGTGTGATGTCATATTTTGCCTTTTATTCATCTTTATAGTTGTTTGTTTCTGTGTGTGTTTGTGGTTGACTGTCGTCCTTGAATGCTACTTTTCCTGTTCGATTTTTATATCTACTTTTGTAGTCCGGCACACAGGTTTCTTATGATACACTTTTTAATCTGGCATACAATTAGAAGCAACAAGTTTTTATGATACATCTGGCACACATCTGGTATATGCAGCAAGTTTCTATGATATACCTTGTAGTCTGGCACACTAGTAGATGCACCAGTTTCTATGATACAATTTGTAATCTGGCACACATGTAGATGCACTTCTTTCTATGATACAATTTGTAATCTGCCACACAGGTAGATGCACCACATTCGATGATACACTTTGTATTCTGGCATACAGGTAGATGTAACAAGATTTTATAATACAATTTATAAACTGGCACACGGTTAGATGCAAAAGTTTATATGATACACTTTGTAATCTGGCATACGGGTAGATGCAACAAGTGTTATAGTACCATTTGTAATCGGGCACACGGGAAGATGCAACCAGTTTTTATGATATGCTATTTAAGGGCTATTTTCATCCAAATGCATATTATAGGCATGAACATTGTCAATGATATAATATATGACATTAATGCAACACTATTGATGTGACCATAATATCAGAAACAATATTTATTTGGCAGAAATAGTGCCCTTTATATTCGAAAAGTTTAGTGCAATTTTACTCTTAGATGTTTTGTTTTTTATGTCAAATAAATTTGTCCATAGAATTGTCCATTTATCTAAAAATGGCACACGAGACATCATTTCTAAATAAAGTGAGCCATGTTATCACATCATCCAAAATTCGAAGTACATCATTGTTAAAAATGAAGATTTTCTTTATACGCCATGTGCCTTCAACACACGCACATGATACACATGAAAAGCGTGCAGGTGAATTGTAAATTGAAACATGCTGTATGGTGAAACATTCGGACAAACAGGTAATTTGATCGTATTCATATGTTATTATTTAGTTTGTGCTGTTTTTATAGAAATATAATAATAAATTACCCTTGTGTTGCCATGTTTCTATTCACAACAGTCACTCAGTTGTGTTTAATACATCCAAAAATATAGTTGCCATTTATAATAGTTTGACAATTAAAACCCGTCAGTGCCACCATACTATAGCACTGAGATCATGCCATTGAAAGAATAGCTTGTTTTTTTCACAATGATTGACTTTCAAATGTGGATGATGTGATAACATGCCGTATATAATTTAGAAATGATGTCTCGTGTGCCATATTTAGATAAATGGACAATTCTATGGACATAAAAAACAAAACATCTTAAGAGTAAAATGGCACTAAACTTTTCGAATATAAAGGGCACTATTTCTGCCTAATAAATAGTGTTTCTGATATTATGTTCACAATAATAGTGTTGCATTAATGTCATCTATTATATTATTGACAATGTTCATGCCTAAAATATGCATTTGGATGAAAATTTCAATTAATCATACCCCATCCATTTTGGATTTTTTTTTCAAAGATGGCTGACCAATAGTCCTTATCTGACGTACATGTAACATGTAAATGCAACCAGTTTCTATGAAACACGTTGTAATCTTGAACACAGGACAACGTATCCCCGCACACAGGTATTCAGTTAGTTTCTATGGAACACATATTAATCTGGTTCACAGGTAGATACAACCTAGTACACATGTACGCGGAACACGTTTCTATGATATACTTTGTTATCTGATTTTACCCATACACCTTTTTTCAGATTAAAATATTTAGGTAAACTACTTCAGAGCCATACCTGATGCGGTGATCCATCCGGAGGCGATGATACTACCAAATCGAAATTATATGTACCATTTACAGGTGCGGTGAAAATCCCATTGACAGCATTGTAGCCGTTCCCTTCATTTGTAAGAACTTGATCAAACACGACCACGTGACCCTTTGGTGGGTTGGTGAGAGAAGCCGAAATTTGTGCCATAAAAGCCACTGACACTCTCGAGGGGCATGTTAGAGCTGTAAATATAAATATATGTATCATGCATGTGTGCTATTTTCGACCTGATAAAGAGCTGACTTAATACATTTTGATTTTTAGGTTGTGATTTTTTTCTTCATTATACCGGTAGGCACATGCATTACGGATAGGCACAGGCATCGGCGCTTATTTCATGAATTGCTGTTATGCCATTAAAACGTAAGTCCAGACTCTATTGTGCCCATCGCGTCAGGTTTACCTTGACGTGTTCGTTGGCGGACGGACTATAAACCTTAGAACTACACACACACACGCCATTAAAACGTCACGGATAAGTTTGTGGTATGATGAAATAGCTAGAACGGTAAAAAATGACACTAAGTCAAAAACAAAAATAATGTGTAAAAAAAAAGGGTAACAGTAAACTTTCTTAATTATATACTTCATACTTAAAACAGGGATTCCACTAAGGTTCAAATTTAGGAAGTTCGAACTTCCTGTATATCAAATTTGGAAGTTCATGGGAAAAATTTAGGAAGTTCCAGTGTTAAGACATGGCATTTATACTAAATTTTTGAGTCAGTGGTGTTGGCGGGTGGGCTGGGGTGGGGGTGGGAGGGGGCGGTGGGGGAGGGGCATCATAAAAACAGCAGAATTCAGTAATTAATGTCTTCTCGGAACTTTGTTAACAACCCTAGTGTATGCTAATGATTATGCTATCATTTGAAGAATTAATTTTGTGATGTGTCCAATCTGTTTGTTATTAGGTCTGTGTTTGACGTCATATTATTTTGTAATCTAACATGGTTTATGAAAATACTCAATGCTGATTGGCTATTGAGGAGTTTTTAAAAAATATAAACCTCTGACGTCACATCCTTCAACCGTAAGTCATTTTGAACGATTTTCAACGTCGGAAAACATCCAAAACAACGAGTACGTTATTTTAAGGCAAACAACAAATTGAACTTGTTCGAAACACGATCAAGCTGTATATTTTCTTCGTTTGGTGCTGAGAGATGGAGGTACAATGTAAGTTGTGAGAATGTGTCTGTGTCATGTTCAATCTCTCAAATGTGTGTATAAAATACATAAAAATCCATGTCAGATAAAAAATAAAATATTTCCAGCGATATCAAAACACATCGAAACCGCGGGCCTACGGCCCTTGGTATCGGTCTTCAAGTCCCGCCCACCGGGTTTTGATCTGGTTTTTATCTGGGACAATATAAACCCGCTGGAAATATTTTATTTCTTAAATATATACTCACGGTCATGAAACGCAGGACAAAACGAAACCTTTTAAAACAAGAGGATTTTTATGGATTTTGGACACAATATGATATAATCCATATAACGAGTCGACATTATCATTTTTTACCTGCATATTTGGATTTAGTGCATTCCACAGTGGTGTTCATGGGATAATACTGTCAGACGGTAAACAATAAAAATGTCAATACAACCAAAAGGAACCTATTCCGAGATGGAGTAATGAAATTTAGTGAAACGGTTTTCTTTTGATGATTATCAATAGTAACAATATTAAAGGGACACACGGCAATCTTGATGTTTTAAAAACTCACGGTGTCCCGTTCGTTTTTCTCTTCACTTGCTTTTGTTCAATCATTAATAGTAATTGTTAGAATAGTTCGAAGCAAATTATTTTTACATATTACTAACTTTTTATAATAGTGCATCAATAATATGTTTACAAATTAGGTGAAATAGTGAAGAAAATTGAAATCTCATTTTTTTATTTAATCATATGCAAGCAGTTTTAAAGTCAAAATGACGCAGGATAACTAAATTGAGGAACAAATTTTAATGTTTGAATAAAACTCAAGATTGCCATGTGTCCCTTTAAATGACAAGGTGAATAACTGCGTAACTGCTTGCCACATAAGACATGATAAAAAATAGAAAATATTGATTCAGCAGTTTTATTCCAAATGGCTTGCGAATAATCTAACAGCATAAACATATGAAGTTAATGGTGCGTTTTCATTGACAATTAGTATAAATATATTTAAAATGCTCCACTTACCACATTCCGACTGTAGATTTTCCACAAACCTATTCAAGGTAGTTTGCAGCTCGTTAACCTGTGCCTCCAGCTGAGATCGTGCCTGTATTTCCCGATCTAGCTGCGACTGTAAGTCGTCATCTAACAGGAGCCCCGTGCACGTGGTGCACGTGTAAACCAGTATCCAACACACGGCCAAACTATGAAACACAGCGATCTTTGCCATTCTGTATCATATACAAATGTGTCTGATTATTCAGATACACTTGATATTGACTTAAACAAAGTATTTTTCAGCCTGTCAACGGGATTTCATGATAAGAAAACGCTCACGTAGTTAACGCGTTGTTTCGCTCCTTAGAACCCCAAATGTGTCGGGTTCATATACTGAAATAAATAGGACGAAATACATTTGGAAATTAAGTTTGTTCGTTAAACTATCGGAATCTGGTAACTCCTTGATAAGTTTAGCACGGTCTTTTGCATGTCTAGCTTAAAGAAACTGAAAGTTTATTTTATAATGTGAAGCATTTGATAACTGTGGCATGTCAGAAGGTGTCCTTGTTTTTAACTTATTATGTTTGATTCAAAGTAAGTATCAGAGTTATCTCCCATTTGACTCATGTCACTCTGTCATGGATAACTCTAGCATTAGTACAGTTTTAATAGCGACTTGACCCTTTTGCCGCCAAATTTCAAATGTTGTCTGCTAAAATTTTAATTCAACCTTCCGATGCTATTTGAAATATAAAATGTTATGGAAAACATTCTTGTCGAGTGGCAAACATTGTAAAACCTAACTAGCCTGCTCTGCGGGCAGGTTGATCTGGGTTCATACCGGTCGTACAAGTCGATGTTTTCGACTGTGGCAGCGAACGGGTAAAGTAAAATAAAGCCAGAAGACACATGTCATTTAATTTTGTATATCAGGAAATCGTTTGTCCCTTATATTGTTTGCTGCTCCCAAGGTTATCTGCTATATGAACGACATTGTTCTCTTTAAATTGTTAATTCCCCAACACGTTTGACATACTAATGGTGTGAACTAGAGCGATTAATAAGTATATACATGTAAGTTGTCAATTTCTGTCTTTACTTTTAGCATTACGCCTTATTCTTTTTTAAAATTACTGTATCATTGACAGAAAAACACAGCTCGACTTGTGAGAAAGTGTCGGTATTGGTTCTACCCAGGAAAATGTGGGTGGTCAGCCTTCACCACTAAAAATCGACCGTCATATATAGCTTAAAATGTGCCGAAAATGACTTAAACACCATTCATCCGACCACAATTCCTACTACGGAAGCGCTGTAGGGATATACCACACTAATAATTGATACTAACCAGTGACTTATAAAGTAAAATGACGTTAGACCTCCGCAATACCGCAAGGGAGTTATTAGGTAAAACTGAAGAAATCTCTACGAAACAGGAAAGCCAAAGAATCGGAACACATGTCTCAGGTTAGTTAGGGTACTTGGCCGCATTATAGACAATGTCTCAAAACGGGAAACTCGATGCATTCAGCAGAAAACAGGAGTATATGTATAGATTGGAGTTTGTCAGTATAAAACAATTCAGACCGATGTCCCAAGTAGTCTAAATGGCCATGGTATGCAACTTAAGTATTTCCACAGTTTCGATGCATTCAGTAAAGTAAAATATAGAATTATATTTTGTTTGTTTGTTGATTCCAAAATAATCGTCCTTTCAGTACCATAAGAAACGCATAATGGGTATTTTCGCTATATATTTCATGTTTAATATGCTACTTCTAATCGAATGGTACAGGGCGACATTAGGCCAGTCCTTTCGAGAAGAGGTTTAAACAGCACAGGAACATACCAATGGTTACTCCTTTAAAGTGTCATTAAAATGTCTACTACATGACAAAGTTGTCCTTTGTGTAATTATTTGTAGCCACATTTTGTACAAAACACGTTGAGATATATCCGGAGTATTACGGGGAATTAGGTGTATAATTTATAACAGTGTAGTATAGGCATTGTTTTGATTATGCGTTTCTTTTTCCTTTCAGTATATTATTGAAATTCAAACTAGCGTTTGTTTAGTGCTGTGTGGCAGGTGTATTTTTGACTACACATCAGTAGTATACATACTGGTCCTAGGATCTCCATACGTATGGTCCTTAGGGTATCCATACTTACTGGTCCTAGGATCTCCATACTCACTGGTCCTTAGGGTATCCATACTAACTGGTCCTTAGGATCTCCATACTCACTGGTCCTTAGGGTATCCATACTAACTGGTCCTTAGGATCTCCATACGTATGGTCCTTAGGAAATCCATACTTACTGGTCCTAGGATCTCCATACTCACTGGTCCTTAGGGTATCCATACTAACTGGTCCTTAGGATCTCCATACGTATGGTCCTTAGGGTATCCATACTTACTGGTCCTAGGATCTCCATACTCACTGGTCCTTAGGGTATCCATACTAACTGGTCCTTAGGATCTCCATACGTATGGTCCTTAGGATATCCATACTTACTGGTCCTTAGGATCTCCATACTTACTGGTCCTTAGGGTATCCATACTAACTGGTCCTTAGGATCTCCATACTTACTGGTCCTTAGGGTCTCCATACTTACTGGTCCTTAGGATATCCATACTTATGGTCCTTAGGGTCTCCATATTTACTGGTCCTTATGATATCCATACTTACTGGTCCTTAGGATCTCCATACGTATGGTCATTAGAGTCTCCATATTTACTGGTCGTTAGGGTCTCCATACTTACTGGTCCTTAGGGTCTCCATACTTACTGGTCCTTATGATATCCATACTTACTGGTCCTTAGGATCTCCATACGTATGGTCATTAGAGTCTCCATATTTACTGGTCGTTAGGGTCTCCATACTTACTGGTCCTTAGGGTCTCCATACTTACTGGTCCTTAGGATCTCCATACTTACTGGTCCTTAGGATATCCATACTTATGGTCCTTAGGGTCTCCATACTTACTGGTCGTTAGGGTCTCCATACTTACTGGTCCTTAGGATCTCCATACTTACTGGTCCTTAGGATCTCCATACTTACTGCTCGTTAGAGTCTCCATACTTACTGGTCATTAGGGTCTCCATACTAACTGGTCTTTAGGGTCTCTATACTTACCGGTCCTAAGGGTATCCATACTTATGGTCCTTAGGATCTCCAAGCCCAATTGATGTGGCTTGAAAGTAGGGTACATCTTAACCCGGTACTAGGGTGCGTGAGAGATGTTGCACCTTATAGTATCTCTCATGAACAGACTCAGTTAAACCGAGCATGCTACTTTTCTCTCTTGTTTATATTAGTTGCTTACAAAGGATCCTTTTTGTGTATTTATATGTATGAATGAAAAGGCTAACGCTCATGACTGAATATATCATCGCATGGCAACAATTATGATCTCTTTACTGGATTATAAATACAACGCAACGGAAACAATGGCCTTTCTTAAACAGGTAAATTCACTAAGATTGAAATCAGAACTGTATATTGTTTACATCATTCCCCTGGTGAGACTTTTTTTTACTTGAAATGACAAAGATGGGATATCACTTCAAAAATCTAAAGTTAGTAATTTAATATACGAATAAGTAAGGTGTTTTGTCACACAGCGGATATCACAAACATTACACTAGTCAGGCCCTAGCTACACGGACATTGCACTAGTCAGGCCCTAGCTACACGGACATTGCACTAGTCAGGCCCTAGCTACACGGAGGCACAGGGAGTTGCCTCGGTAGAATTTTGGGAAGGTACCATGCATTTAAGTAGGCATTCTAATGGAATATCAAGTTAAATCACTAAAAAGGACTTGAATATAATTTGTCTTAACTATGACCTAGGAATTAAATAAAATCCCGGAAATCACATTAATCACATAACTTACGGTGTGGGAGTAGAATAACACTATTCTATATTTATATTATAAGAATCTTTCATGGGTATCCGGTGAAGATATGGAATTCCAACCCTCGGTATAAGTGTTTTTATCGGAACTGAGGCTCTGCACTTATACCGAGGGTTGGAATTCCCTATCTGAACCGAATACCCATGATAGATTATTTTTCTTGCTTATCAGAGAAATGTTGTGCCTTGACACCGCAAGCTATTAACGTTTTGCATGTTTTATCTCGACCCTAGGGTGAGATGGAAATATCTAGCCCCGGTAAAATGACGGATATTCTTGTCCGGTATGCAAGAAGCCGCCAGCTACTAACGTTTTACATATTGTCCTGCTTACCTGATGTTGGCGCTCGTGAATTTTATCTCGGACCTAGGGTGAGATGGAAATATCTAGCCCTGGTAAAATGACGGATATCCTTGTCCGGTATGCAAGAAATATCTATCTATATCTATATCATTCTATATTTTCGATATACCACAAGTTATATAAGTATGCAAATAAGCCTAGTATCTCAGTATGGTATCTCAGTATGCGCTTTCAAAAAAATCGATAATGCCTGCGATCCAATTTCCACGGTTTATGTCGGTTTCGCATGTTAAATCGACAGGCAAAATGCAACAAAAGTCGATATATGAGTTATGTGACAAATAGAATCTAAAATTCGTTCTAATTCATTATTGAATTTATTAAACTCGTTAGCAAATATGATATAATGCTCGGCTTCAGCCTCGCATTATATCATTTTGCCAACTCGTTTAATAAATTCAATAATGAATGAGTACTCCTGTAAGATCCTCTATTTATTCAACCCCTCTCTAGGAACGGACTTGCCTCGGTTAAATTGCAGAGCTGGTTACGGGCCTGCTATTACACAAACTATTCTTGCATAATACTGAATATATGATAAATAAGTAATTGTTGACAAGGAGTAAAGGACAAATTTGTTTTAAAATGTTGACTGTAAATAGCGTAACATGTGCTGAAAAATTACGTTAAACACCAAACAAACAAACTAAACCTAGACTTCCGTCGTCCCGCAGAATATTAACTATGTGAGTTAATGCATAATTAAATAATCTATAAACCTAACATCATATGATGTACAGTTAATGTTAGAGGTTATCGCATTAATTCTATTTTTGAGAACTGTTGTCTAGTGGTAGAGCGTCGGACCTAGGATCAAAGGGTCGTTGGTTCGATCCCCGTCGTGACCATATGTGTTATGTCCTTGCATTTATTTAGTACTGGTTCTAACTAGGAAGACATCGAGAGTGATTAAAATAAATTCAGAGAGCTTTCGTTACAATTGATGTAAAATAAATAAGTTTAAACTAATTTCAATAAACATGATAAAGCGCAATTCATGTATTTTATATGGTTCAATATCAACAGTTTTGACGAACATTAGATTTCAAAGTTTACTCCACCAGTTTAATTTAACATGACTGTGTTATTTAGATTGATATACTTTTAAAAAAGATATTTAAATATTCTAAATATTGGTTAGTAGAACAGCGCTTAAGCCAGTGCTAGGGGGCATGAGAGGTGTTGCTTCTTTCATTACTTCTCATAAACAGACTCAATAAAACCGAGTCTGCTGCTTTATTCTCTTAATTGCTCCCAAAGAATCACCTTTATCAGTATGTATTACAATGTATTTCAAAGTTTTTATAAAGGCATGATATTCATACCTGTATATCAAATATAAATGGTTTTATCAAAACGACTTGGTATACGGGTTTTCTAATGCATCTAGTTATTATTTACATGTTGTGTTAAGAATCACACATACTGTGTACATAAATTGTAGTTACTTAAAAACATATACACACTGTAATAGATTCTGTTTTATGTTACGGACAGAAAACAATGAAAGTGCTCTAATCTAACCAATTGTACAGAAATAAAGTCCACTCAACTTAAACGAATTCACGTCATAAAATATGTCGTCCGTCGTTATCCGTTTCTATAATTCACCAGTAGATATTGAATTGGCAACAATGACTCTTTCCGGACAAATACTCCCAGAGAGGTTTCTAATTACATCTCGATGATCTGAATGATTAGGCTTATGGAGCCTATGCTGATGTCTATCTAAATCCTCATGGGACTGTAGCGTTTGATGTTAGTCTTAAATCTTGTCTTGTCGTATACTTAACGGCTTGTTCTATTGTTGCTCTGGCTTCTGATAAGTCATTGAGTACTTATTGTGTGGCTTTCTAGGCTTTTGTTTTTTTAAAGTAAATATACCTGATCATTTATGTGTTTTACTTATATTACCTATTAATACCGCCTTGTTTGTAGAGAATATAACCTGGCGGGGATATCTTTATTTACACCGTCCCGTTTTATTGGGTTGACAATAGAATAAGAGCGAGGATTGGTGCACCCTAGAACCTGTTTTAAACCCCCTGGGGCCTTTTTGCCACTGACCGTTCCAGGGCGGTAGCCCTATTGTCAACCATTTTATGTTTGTGATGTCATATCCTGCCTTTTAGTCATCTTTGTAGTTGTTGTTTGTTTCTGTGCGAATTTGTGGTTGACTGTTGTCCTTGAATGCTGTATTTCCTGTTCGACTTTTATATCCATTTTTATATTAACTGAGTTCTACCAGTTCAATGTACTGTATGATGTTGTTTTCAAGCATATAATTCAGCGCACCTCGTTCGAGGCTGGAGTAAACGAACAGCAAACACACTTCCAAATATGTACTGGATTTAATTATACAAACGTCCTTATAAAGCCCATTTTATTTATAATTCTACTACCTGCTCATTTACAAACATCTCCAAACGTTTAATGTATTGTCTTACTGCTGTTAAAGATACAACATCGTACAATATTGTGTTGAAGTTATTGGCAACTCTGGGATTAATTTATTTTGGTCAATTAAACATTTCAAGTTGTATCTATAAGTACTTATGAATCTCCCACACTATATATAAACTGGCCATACAGGCGGATGAAGGACACAACTGCAATTTGGACAATTACACTTTGTGGACTTACATGAGCAATCATTTTCCTATTTGAATATAATAATATTATAATATTAATATTTTCGTCTTTTATGGAACTACCGTTTATAGACAAATTGTTCTAACCCTATGGGTTCTAAATGTGTCCCTCTAGTCGCAGATGTTGCTATGAAAGAGATGTTGGGTCTTTCGCCAGATACTTTAGCAGATGTTGACATCGGAACCCTTAAATAACATATCTTGGTATTTGAATTATAGATTGAACATTGACAACCCTTCCTTTCTACTATGGTTAATTACGTAATTCCTAAAAGTATTCATCTCAACAAAGCTAATATTTCTGAGACTGTGGCTTCTTTCGTTGATTTGCATATTTCTATTAAAAACGGATCAATAATAAGCAAAATCTATGACAAGAAAGATGATTTTTATTTTGACAATGTTAATTATCCCTACTTTGATGGGTATGTTCCTCGAGCAACTTCTTATGGTGGATATATTTCCCAACTTATTTATTTTTTCTAGAGCTTGTAGTCGAGTTGAGGACTTTAATGTTCGTAGCCTAAATATATAACTAAACAATTGAAAACTCTTCTGCGACAAGGACTATCACAAACTGACTTATATGGTGACGTGATTTGCAAATTTCGTAGGATCCTTGGTCATGATCACTTTCATACATTCTTTATTAAACTTTTTTGGAAGTTTATCATTTTACAAGACATTGCATGTTTAGTGAGTAACCCATTTACAGTTCACCAATAGGCTTTCCTCTTTTATTGTTTGATGACCCTACATAGTGTAGATGATGATGACGTTTACTTAAAGCCTGAAGCGTCATAATATAATCCACATTCTTTAGGTGTTTTTTTTTTATATCTAACGTGGTTTCTGTGTGTGTTTGTTGTTGACTGTCGTCCTTGAATGCTGCTTTTCCTGATCGATTTTTATATCTATATTTATTAAAATACTAAATGTTGATTGGTTGTTAGGGTGGTCTGAAAAAAGCTATATAAAACTCTGACGTCATGTACGTCAACCGCTAAGACGTCATTTTAAGCGCCAGAAAACACGTTAACCGTTGAGACATCATTTAAAACGTCAAATGCAAAACAACAACGCAATGAAATGCTTTATTTTAAGCGACTCTACGTTCCAACAACACATTTAAATAGAATGAAGCTGTATATTCTTCTCATTTGATGTTAAGAGACAGGCATAAAACGTAAGTTGTGAGAATGTGTTTGTATTTTGTGCAATCTCTCGACAAAATGTGTTTCATGATACATAAAACTCCATGTTAGATAAGAAATAAAATATTTCCAGCGGGTTTCTTTTCTACTATGGTTAATAATATATACCCTAAAGAACTTCAACTTAACAAAGCTAATATTTCGGATACTAACGCTTCTTTCCTCGATTTACATATCTCTATTGAAAATGGTGAAACAATTAGCAACATACATGACAAGAGAGATGATTTTAATTTTGATATTGTTAATTATCCCCATTTAGATGGGGATGTGCTCCGAACAACTTCTTATGGGGTCTATCTGTCTCAACTTATTCGTTTTTCTAGAGCTTGTACTCGAGTTGAGGACTGTAATATTTGTAAACCTTGTATAACTTGCTACTCCATCAGTGATACCGTTACCATAAACGTCGTAAAACCTTTGCAAAATTTTGCTATCGTAACCCTGATCTTCTTTCCAAATATAAAAGTAATTTAAAAACTCTTCTTCCACAAGGACTATCACAACCTGACTTCTATGGTGACGTGATTTACAAACGACTCTTCTGCGACAAGGACTATCACAACCTGACTTCTATGGTGATGTGATTTATAAACTTCGTAGGATTCTTGGTCATGATCACTTTCATACTATCTTTGTTAAACTTGTTAAAAAGTTTATCAAAAGAGGTTATGACCCTATCATTTTGCAACGTACTGCATGCTTGGTGGTGGACCCTTTTACAGTTCGCCACTATGCTTTCCTCTTTAATTGTACGATGACCGGACAGGCTGTGGACCCTATGATGACGCCTACATAAAGCCCATTGGGGCGGTGGCGTTTGATGTTTGTCCATGATCTTTCTTGTCGTGCCCTTAATGGTGTATTCTCTTACTGCTCTGGCTTCTGCCAAGTCATTGAGTACCTTCATTGTGGCTTTTAGGCTATTGTTTTTTTTGTATTATATTTACACGAGCATATTTGTGTTTTACTAATATTGCCTATTGATGCTGCCTTGTTGGTTAGAGATTATATTATGGCGGGAATTTCTTTATTTACACTGTCCTGTTTTAATGGGATGAAGTAGGGTAAGTGTGAGGTTTGGTGCACCCTAGAACCGGTTTAAATCCCCCCAGTGGCCTACTTTGCCACTGACCGTTCCAAGGCGGTAGCTCTATTGTCAACCCTTTTGTGTTTGTGATGTCGTTTGCATTTTTTATTACTTTTGCCTTTTCGTTTGTCTGTTTGCGTGTTTGTTTTTGTGTTTTGTGGTTGACTGTCGTCCTTGAATGCTGCTTTCCCTGTCCGATATTTGTATCCTTCTTCGTAAGATCCTTGGTCACGACCACTTTCATACTATCTTTGTTAAACTTATTAAAAGGTTTAACAAAAGAGGTTATGACCCTATCGTTTTGAAACGCACTGCATGCTTGGTAGTGGACCCATTTACAGTTCGCCACTTAGCTTTCCTCTTTAAAGATGAATGGCCACTCTTTTTGTAGTATTATCAATTAACAAATTTATCTCTTAAACATCATACAAACATTTCTTGATAGTCTCGGGGAACATATATTGAAAACCGATACTAAGTTGTATGTAAAAATAAATATTATTTGCATGACGTAGATACTACTTTTACCACTGCTGACTGCACGGGGAAATGATGTAAATCTAACTTGTATAGCTGCACAACAATTACCATATATAATTGATAAATACATTTACCTCTGGATTAATTCACCTGTTCAAAGTTTTCTACGTCATCAAATAAAATCTTATTCCCGCTTTTCACAGATATTACAATGTGTCAATTGTAAATATCTATTGTTGTGTATCGATTTCGATTTAAATAAACATATACATGTTCATGAAACAAAACATGGCCTGAGAACTTTAATTGTGCGATGATCAGATAGGCTGTGGACCTATGATGACGTCTACCTAAAACCCAAAAGCACAGTGACGTTTGATGTTTGTCTGCAATCTTGTCTTGTCGTGCCCTCAATGGTTTGTTGTCTTGTTGCTCTGGCTTCTGCCAAGTCATTGGGTACATTCTTTGTGGCTTTCTAGGCTATTGTTTTTTATATTTATATTTACACGAGCATTTTTATGTTTTACTTATATTACCTATTGATGCTGCCTTGTATGTTAGGGAATAGTTCATGCGGGGATTTCTTTATTTACACTGTCCCGTTTCATTGAGATGACAGTAGGGTAAGTGTGAGGTTTGCTGCACCCTAGAAACTGGTTTAAACCCCCAGCGGCCTTTTTTATCAACCCTTTTGTGTTTGTGATGTCTTATTTGGCCTTTTATTCATCTTTACAGTTGTACTTTGTTTCTGTGTGTACTTGTGATTGACTGTCGTCCTTGAATGCTACTATTCCTGTTCGATTTTTATATCTATATTTATATTGTGCGAGATCGAAACCTGGTGTTTGGAACTTGAAACACATCGAAACCGCGGGCCGTCAAGTCCCGCCCACCAGGTATTGAGCTGGGACAATATACACCCGCTGGAAATATTTTGTTTCTTAAATAAACAATCATATTTCCTATTAACGCTGCCTACATCTTTTTTTAGAGGATATAAGCCTGATGGAGATTTCTGTACACACATTGTCCAGTTTTTTTGGGATGAAACTATGGTAAGAGTGAGGTATGTTACACCATAAAACCTGTTTTAATTACTTTTCCCCCTGAAAACGTTCCATTGAAGGCAAACAGTATTTTGTATTATACGTCATATAAACATCCCCATAGACAAACATGTGCAATTTCTTTCTCTCTGACGCGAGGGTGATATTGGGATTGGTGGTATTCAATCGCATGGTGATAGTAAAAACGAATCACAAGCGCAACTTTGATGCGCGTTGGCATGCTTACTGTTTCGGCGACGACATCGGCTCAATACGGTGAAATTGCTACTTTTTAACTCAACATAACTTTAAAAGTACGTACCCATTTCAATAAAATACCATTGATTTTCTTAGCTGAGTTATTTCCAATCCAATGATGGCTTTCGTAGCAATGCAAAAACAAATCTGCGGAAGAAGATGCACAGTTCGTACCCATTGAGTGGGTTTAGAAAAAAAGAGGTATCCGGCAAAGTGTTACGAAAATGAACGTTATTTTGTCCCGAGGGGATCTCGGTATAGTAAATGTGTTTGTTTGTTAGTATGGTGTTTTTGGTCATTTTCAACACATGTCAGGTTATATATGACGGTTGATTTTGTTTGTGGTGGAGGCAGACCACCCACCTCTCCTGGGTAGAACCAGTACTGTACACTTCCCGCCAATCTTACAATCGACACTTCCTCATTTACAATCCCAGTGGGATTCGAACCCGCAGCGGTGAGAGGCGAATTAGTAAGAGAGAGGTTTACAACGCAACGTCGTTAACCACTCGGCAACGGAGACGGTATAGTAAAATTAATATCACATTGATAGTAAAACTCTATCGGATAGTGATTATCACCATCGGCTTCACATCGGGCGATAATCATATCCTCAGAGTGAACATTCTTACTATCATCCTCTCATAAATATGGTATTCATATACTGTTACATAACGAGCTATAACATGGCGTGCGTTGATATTCAATAAGTGTACAGGTAAGTTTGCCACTTGTATCTCCGACAAATAACATCATGATAAACACATGACGGAAACTGACATAATTATACTACGACCAGTCCTAGTAGTAGTAGTAGTTGCAGTAGTAGTTTTAAACAATGATACACACACATAGAATATCATTGATATATTAAGAAAACAATGACATCATTAGATTTTTAGATTCGATTCTTTTAACACGCTGTTTGGAACGTCTTCAGTAACCATTCCAAGAGCACTAGACTAAATGTTCTGTGTATAGTTCGTATTTGGTGAACTAACCTCGAAAAGAAGTATTCCATACCCTACGTCACTATTTGCAACCAAAACGCCTAAACATCTAACACAACGCATTACTATAGCCACCCCACCCCCTAATCAAGAAAAGCTGTACCCACATGATAGCAATCAGACGTCTGGCTAAAGAGTGCCTATTGCAGTAACTATTGTGTTCTGGAATGATAATAAGGTTATCATTTAAAGCAAGTATATGGTTGTAGTTTGTAAATTAAAAAATAAATGCCCTTAAATAAGGAATCACGGTAAATATTATATCTGGCACGGAAGTCAATATATGGTACTACTAACCAGCTCTATTTTAAAGCAGTGAGATCCCTAGAAAGCAGATAAGTTCAAAATTATTTGTTTACAACAACTTATTGTTCTTGGCGCTTGTTTGAGCCAAATATATTTCAGCCTTAACATGAGCGTTATTTTAATAATACGTCTATTGATTATATATCATTGGAACTGGTATTTTTAGTGGTAAATAAAAAAACGTTAGTTTTGAAAATCGGTTCAGAAATAACTATTTTACGGTCCAAATGCTTTTTTATGGGGCTTTTCCCTTGTATATTCCAAAATCAGAACATTTTAATCATATCTTTATGATCATTTGTACGGGTTTTTCTAGATTTGTTTTCATTACAATCGTTGTTTAGATGATTTTCTTGTAAATGTTACATGTCTTTGTACTCCTGAAGGAGGTGTAAAGCCGAAAGCGCTCGAGTCTATATGTTAGCTAGTATACACGCTAGCTAAGAGTTTTTATTTTATTTTATTGATAGCACTATAAATGATAATTTTCCGCATTGCATTTCAACAAATTACTGTATATTTTAGTAGTCCTAAGTGTATGTTTATATTATTTATGCTACCGCCTGAAGATCTATTTAAATGAATACTAGCGGAATAGGATAGAAAGGTCACTTTAAAAGAATTTCTTGGTATATATGCGCGCGTGCGTGTGCGCGCGTGTGTGTGTATTCAACACTTAAATATGTGTAATCCACATGTTAAAAGACAAGTGATACCTAATCGAAGGTAGGCATGGGGTCCATTGTTCCTCTAATAGATCTAGTAGGTTTTCTATCAGCAATAAGAACTAAAATTGAATGCAGTTAATGATATCAATCATGTTGTGTCTATTTAAATTCAAAAAGTATTCAGGAACTTTTTAGCCAACCTCTAAATAATCATTTAAAGACCATATAATATAGAGAGAGTTCTTTTTTGACATTGCCATACAGTTTCATTCGGATGGAAATCACTTATCCATGGAAGCAAGATGCCAGCTAGTCTGCTTGAATAAGAAATCCACCAAAATGAGTGTGGAAGCAGCAACCGCCTATCACGTGCGATCCTTCTACATAGTCCACTTCCACCCAGATTTCGTCCCCTTTCACCAAGTGTAGTGTGACGTCAGTGGTTCGACGCAGCCAGTATTTATCGTTATAGTCCAGGAATACATAACCAGCCTCGATCCCATTCTTCTTGACAAACAGGTGAAGCTAAACAGAAAAAATACAGAAAACAATAATGCCAGCAAAAAAAACATACTTACAATGACCAATGCGCGCCAGATTTCAGTACTTTGATTATAGTGTAGCTATACCGCAGGTATAGCAGAGAAACAACAACCACTTGGTTATATATAATCTCAAGTGGGTTGGTATTAATAGAGAGAGGTTGCATGAAAGAGGAGGAGAGGAGTTCGTATTGAGTCTGATATGTCGAATTTGATATCTAAGTAGTATAGATATAGAGAACATCATGTTAGTGCCTGATCTCATACAGATTATCAGGTGAGGCTGAGAAAAAAAGTGAAGCCCGAGGCTGTGCCTATGGTTCTTTAACATGCTCGGAGGATAGACCGATACACGGGACCGCCCGGTTTACGTCCCTATCCGTCGGACGAGGCTAAGGGAAAGTGTCTTTCCCAAGAACACACTGACGATATTCTTTTTATCATGTTGATCGTTTAAAATCATTTAATTTACCGTTTTCACCATTTTTTTCCGTTCCAAAATACCCAGATGTCATGAAATATACCCTGACGTCAGCACCTCTCAAAATACCCAGATGTCATGAAATATACCCTGACGTCATCAAAAGAGGTGCTGACGTCATCAAAAGAGGTGCACCTAACGGGATAGGAAAGTAACTGCCGAGATAAGATTTTATCTGAGGCACCCTGTTTCTCGGCAGAATTATACAGATCGACATGATAAAATAGTTATGGTATATGGCTATTTGATAAGTGTGATAAGTCAATAGTGTGCACATGCTACATATTGCTGCACTGCACACATCTCTGCACTGCACACATCTGGATTTAACATGTCCATATGACACACTTTGTAATATGGTACACATGTATATGCAACCATTTTATTTGACATACTTTGTTATCTGGCATACAGTAGATTGTTATAACTTCGTCATACCCTTAACGGTTTGTTCTGCTCTTGCTTAGAACTGCCAAGTCATTGAGTACTTACTTTGTGGCTTTCTAGGCTTTTGCATTTTTTATATTATATATAGACATTGTCTATTAATGCTGCCTTGTTTGTTAGAGTTTATAACATGCAGGGATGTCATTATTTACATTGTCCCGTTTATTGGGATGTCAATAGGTTAAGAATGAAGTTTGGTGCACCCTAGAACCTGGTTTACACCCCAGTGACCTTTTTTGCCACTGACCGTTCAAAGCGGTAGCCCTATTGTCAACCCTTTTTGTGTGTATTTTGCCTTTTATTCGTCTTTACAGTTGTTTGTTTCTGTGTGTGTTTGTGGTTGACTGTCGTCCTTGAATCTACTTTTCCTGTTCGATTTTTATATCTACTTTTGTAGTCCGGCACACAGGTTTCTTATGATACACTTTTTAATCTGGCATACAATTAGAAGTAGCAAGCTTTTATGATACATCTGGCACACATCTGGTATATGCAGCAAGTTTTTATGATATACCTTGTAATCTGGCACACAGGTAGATGCACCAGTTTCTATGATACAATTTGTAATCTGGCACACTGGTAGATGCACCAGTTTCTATGATACAATTTGTAATCTGGCACACAGGTAGATGCACCACATTCGATGATACACTTTGTATTCTGGCATAAAGGTAGATGTAACAAGATTTTATAATACAATTTATAAACTGGCACACGGGTAGATGCAACAGTTTCTATGATACACTTTGTAATCTGGCATACGGGTAGATGCAACAAGTGTTATAGTACCATTTGTAATCGGGAATACAGGAAGATGCAACCAGTTTTTATGATATGCTATTTAAGGGCTATTGTCAGGCATCTTTGAAAAATAAATCCAAAATGGATGGGGTATGGTTAATTGAAATTTTCATCCAAATGCATATTATAGGCATGAACATTGTCAATGATATAATAGATGACATTAATGCAACACTATTGATGTGACCATAATATCAGAAACAATATTTATTTGGCAGAAATAGTGCCCTTTATATGCGAAAAGTTTAGTGCAATTTTACTCTAAGATGTTTTGTTTTTTATGTCAAATAAATTTGTCCATAGAATTGTCCATTTATCTAAAAATGGCACACGAGACATCATTTCTAAATAAAGTAAGCCATGTTATCACATCATCCAAAATTCGAAATACATCATTGTTAAAAATGAAGATTTTCTTTATACGCCATGTGCATGCACATGATACACATGAAAAGCGTGCAGGTGAATTGTAAATTGAAACATGCTGTATGGTGAAACATTAGGACAAACAGGTAATTTGATCGTATTCATATGTTATAATTTAGTTTGTGCTGTTTTTATAGGAATATAATAATAAATTACTTTTGTGTTGCCATGTTTCTATTCACAACAGTTACTCAGTTGTGTTTAATACATCCAAACATATAGTTGCCATTTATAATAGTTCGACAATTAAAACCCGTTTTTTTCAAAGATGGCTGACCAATAGTCCTTGTAAATGCAACCAGTTTCTTTGAAACACGTTGTAATCGTGAACACACGACAACGCAACCCCGCACACAGGTATATGCAGTTAGTTTCTATGGAACACATTTTAATCTGGTTCACAGGTAGATACAACCTAGTACACATGTACGCGGAACACGTTTCTATGATATACTTTGTTATCTGATTTTACCCATACACCTTTTTTTCAGATTAAAGTATTTAGGTAAACTACTTGAGAGCCATACCTGATGCGGTGATCCATCCGGAGGCGATGATACGACCAAATTGAAATTATATGTACCATTTACAGGTGCAGTGAAAATTCCATGGACAACATTATAGCCGTTCCCTTCATTTGTAAGAACTTGATCAAACACGACCACGTGACCCTTTGCTGGGTTGGTGAGAGAAGCCGAAATTTGTGCCATAAAAGCCACTGATACTCTCGAGGGGCATGTTAGAGCTGTAAATATAAATATATGTATCCTGCATGTGTGCGATTTTCGACCTGAAAAAGAGCTAACTTAATACATTTGATTTTTAGGTTGTCATTTTTTTCTTCATTATACCGGTAGGCACATGCATTACGGATAGGCACAGGCATCGGCGCTTATTTCATGAATTGCTGTTATGCCATTAAAACGTCACGAATAAGTTTGTGGTATGATGAAATAGCTAGAACGGTAAAAAATGGCATTAAGTCAAGAACAATAATAATTTGTAAACAAAACGGTAACATTAAACTTTCTTAATTATATATTTCATAATTAAAACAGGGCTTCCACTAAGGTTCAAATTTAAGATGTTCGAACTTTCTGTATATCAAATTTGGAAGTTCATGGGAAACATTTAGGAAGTTGCAGTGTTTGGGCATGGCATTCATACTCACTTTGAGTCAATGATTCCGCGTGGTGGGGTGGGGAGGGGTGGGGGGGGGGGGATTGGTGGTGTGGGCAGAGTGGGAGGAGTCAAAGAAACAACAGAATTCAGTAATGTCTTTTCGGAACTTTGTTAACAACACTAGTGTATGCTACTTAAATATAGGTGTGTTCTATACGAAATAGTATTACACACATACATATTAATAAACGTGGCACCTTAACCTACCTATTCTCTCATTTCTTCATTGATATTGATGAGATTTCATTCAAAAGCTTCATAAGGAATATCAAAATGGGATTATAATAATTCTTTATATAAAAAGATGTTTAAAGATAAAAAGTTCATCATTTTTGGCTTTTTTCTTAAAAACGAAGGTTTGACATAGTAGAATTTTCTGTTTTTTGTTTAACATATGGTAGAGTGCGGATGATGCTATCATTTGAAGGAGAATTAAATTTGTGATGTGTTTTGGCATCAATGAAACTTGTATCTAAATACTCTGTTTAAAGTTGGGCAACATTTTTTGAAAAGTTCGTACGGTCCCACGTGAAATTTAGGTAAATTTCACAGTGTCCAAACTGTTTGTTATTAGATCAATGTTTGACGTCATATTATTTTGTAATCTAACATGGTTTATGAATATAATCAATGCTGATTGGCTATTGAGAAGTTTTTGAAAAAGCTATATAAAACTCTGACGTCACGTCCTTAAACCGTTAGAACGTCATTTTGAACGATTTTCAACGTCGGAAAACATCCAAAAGGACTCACACCACTATTATCTCCCTTGATTACTCGTGCCCTACAGATGAAATAAAAAAAACAAGTTCGCTTTTCTATATTTTACAGGATACATTGATTTATCTTTACCAGGTTCTAAATCTACAGCATTTTAAGAAGAGATCACAGACAAATGCATGTTGATATAAGATTTCTAGCTAATTTTGCCTCATTCTACACCACGGGTTGTATTTTTGTCTAAATTTTGATAGGTATCACGCAAACATGAAATTAAAAAAAGTTCAATCTGGTAAATATTTGTTAAATGTGTTTTAAATTGCAGATATTGGATAAATGAAGAATTTAAGCATAAATACATGTTGTAAAATCTGTTTATCTCTATGGCACGAACAAAAACATTACAATGGGAACCTATGGAAAATTTAATTGTGGTGTGAGACGAAAACAACGAGTACGTTATTTTAAGGCAACGTTACGTTCAAACAACACATTGAACTTGTTCGAAACACGATAAAGCTGTATATTTTCTTCATTAGGTGCTGAACGATGGACGTACAATGTAAGTTGTGAGGATGTGTTTGTATTATGTTCAATCTCTCGAAAATGTGTGTATAAAATCCATAAAAATCCATGACAGATAAGAAATAAAATATTTCCAGCGTGTTTATATTGTGCGAGATCAAAACCTGGTTGTTGGGACTTGAAACACATCGAAACCGCGGGCCCTTGGTATCGGTCTTCAAGTCCAGCCCACCAGGTTTTGATCTGGTTTTGATCTGGGACAATATAAACCCGCTGGAAATATTTTATTTCTTAAATATATACTCACGGTCATGAAAACGCAGGACAAAACGAAACCTTTTAAAACAAGAGGATTGTTATGCATTTTGGACAAAATATGATATAATCCATATAACAAGTCGAATTTAACATTTTTTACCTGCATATTTGGATTGAGTGCATTCCACAGTGGTGTTCAAGGGAGAATACTGTCAGACGGTAAACAATAAAAATGCCAATAAAACCAATAGGAACCTATTCCGAGACGGATTAATGCAGATTGAATTTAGTGAAACGGGTTTCATTTGATGATTATCCATAGTAACAATGTTAAATGACAAGGTGAATAACTGCGTAACTGCTTGCCATAAACGTCTACCATTAAACATGTAAGACATGATAAAAAAAGAAAATATTGATTCAGCAGTTTTATTCCAAATGGCTTGCGAATAATCTAACAGCATAAACATACGGAGTTAATGGTGCGTTTTCATTAAGTATAAATATATTTAAAATGCTCCACTTACCACATTCCGACTGTAGATTTTCCACAAACGTATTCAAGGTAGTTTGCAGCTGGTTAACCTGTGCCTCCAGCTGAGATCGTGCCTGTATTTCCCGATCTAGCTGCGACTGTAAGTCATCTAACAGGAGCCCCGTGCACGTGGTGCACGTGTAAACCAGTATCCAACACACGGCCAAACTATGAAACACAGCGATCTTTGCCATTCTGTATCATATACCAATATGTCTGATTATGAAGATACACTTGATATTGACTTAAAAAAGGTATCTTTCAGCCTGTCAACGGGATTTCATGATAAGAAAACGCTCACGCAGTTAACGCGTTGTTTCGCTCCCTAGAAACCCAAATGTGTCAGGTTCATATACTGAAATAAATAGAACAACTTAATAAATTTGGAAATTAAGTTTGTTTGTTAAACTATCGGGTTCTGGTAACTCCTTGATAAGTTTAGCACGGTCTTTTGAAACTGAATGTTTATTTTATAATGTGAAGCATTTGATAACTTTGGCATGTCAGAAGGTGTTCTTGTTTTTAACTTATTATGTTTGATTCAAAGTAAGTATCAGAGTTATCTCCCATGTGTATATTTGTATAAAACAACATTTTTCACATTAAAAATAAGAATATTATCAAGAACAGGGTTAAACTTTATTAAATAACATATTCTGGGTTTCGAGTGATAAAAAACGCAAAAACAATTGTCATTAACCTTGTCGTTATAATTACGAACCAAAGTTTTAAATTTTAAAAATATCTCCCTTTATATTGAAATAAGAACGAAATTATAATTTCTGTAAAGCAGGTAAACTAAAACATGTTGCTACGTTTTTCGCAGATATCGTTAAAATAATGTCCTGCATATATTTGTTAATTATGTTAATTATATTGTTAATGGTGGCTGAAGCACTTAGCCTTGAATCTGCTCAATGGGATTTACCATGTTATTTATGTGCTGAACTTATTTCTTTCAGTATATAATGTAACTGGTAGTAGCGTATTCGTAAATGAATAAAACATGTCGGGTTGATAAACTACACTAATGGCAAATGTAAGAGCATTAGTTATTTCAAAAAAGAAAATATTTGTTCGAGTATCGGTACAAGTATATACCCACTCCGTCAACGCCCACTATTTCACACCGATTTGCGACTCATGTCACTCTGTCATGGATAACTCTAGCATTAGTACAGTTTTAGTCGAATAGGAAACGTCCACCAACAATACGCATTCAAAACAGACATAAAAGTACCAAACCTCACGCATACACTATTAGTATACCTCATGTCAATCCCCCATGTTAAATTCCCATAAACTGCTACTTAATAGTTTGCGCTGTCGTACGCGACCTTCGGAAAAACAATGTCAAGGTCGGCTTCGCCTCGGTCAACATTATTTTTTCCTCAGGTTGACAATATCCACTGTCACCCTCACTGGGATGCAACATATATATAGTGTCATCCCAATTAGTCTGGAAAGCGTGAATAAGGAAATGACTGCCAGAACTATGCCTGCATATATCCTCCAACAAAACAAAGCAGTATTAATAGCGACTTGACCCTTTTGCCGCCAAATTTCAAATGTTGTCTGCTAAAATTTTAATTCAACCTTCCGGTGCTATTTGAAATACAAAGTGTTATGGAAAACATTCTTGTCGAGTGGCGAACATTGTAAAACCTAACCAGCCTGCTCTACGGGCAGGTTGATCTGGGTTCATACTGTTTCCGACTATGGCAGCGAACGGGTAAAGTAAAATAAAGCCAGAAGACACATGTCATTTAATTTTGTATATCAGGAAATCGTTTGTCCCTTAAATTGTTTGCTGTTCCCAAGGTTATCTGCTATATGAACGACATTGTTCTCTTTAAATTGTTAATTCCCCAACACGTTTGACATACTAATGGTGTCAACTAGAGCGATTAATAAGTATATACATGTATGTTGTCAATTTCTGTCTTTACTTTTAGCATTACGCCTTATTCTTTTTTAAAATTACTGTATCATTGACAGAAAAACACAGCTCGACTTGTGAGAAAGTGTCGGTATTGGTTCTACCCAGGAAAATGTGGGTGGTCAGCCTTCACCACTAAAATCGACCGTCATATATAGCTTAAAATGTGCCGAAAATGACATAAACACCATTCATCCGACCACAATTCCTACTACGGAAGCGCTGTAGGGATATACCACTAATAATTGATACTAACCAGTGACTTATAAAGTCTAATGACGTTAGACCTCCGCAATACCGCAAGGGAAGTATTAGGTAAAACTGAAGAAATCTCTACGAAACAGGAAAGCCAAAGAATCGGAACGAATGTCTCAGGTTAGTTATGGTACTTGGCCGCAACTGGATGCATTCAGCAGAAAACAGGAGTACGAGGGATGATCCAAAATTAACAGGACAGGCTTTCTCACACCAAAACGAAAATGTTTGGTGATGTAAATTATATATATCATCGTAAACCGCATGACGTTTCCTATATTTTTTATGCAAACTCTTGAAAAATATTTCGTATTATTTCGTCACCATGGCCTCTTCAATTACTATAGTAACGCGCACCCGGCGCACTCCAAACACAGACCAAAACATCTTTTATATAAATGAAAGTATTTCAAAAGATCACGTCACAAGAAAATAAAAATTCGCCAAAACGTCACGAGATGTACAGGCGACGTCACTTCCGATTTTGACATAAGCATGTTTTTATCTCTATGTGTACGAGGTGTAGATCCAGATCGTATATGTATCTATAGATTGAAGTTTGTCAGTATAAAACAATTCAGACCGATGTCCCAAGTAGTCTAAATGGCCATGGTATGCAACTTAAGTATTTCCACAGTTTCGATGCATTCAGTAAAGTAAAATATAGAATTATATTTTGTTTGTTTGTTGATTCCAAAATAATCGTCCTTTTAGTACCATACTGAAAAGAAAAAGAAACGCATAATGGGTATTTTCGCTATATATTTCATTTTTAATATGCTACTGCTAATCGAATGGTACAGGGCGACATTAGGCCAGTCCTTTCGGAAAGAGGTTTAAACAGCACAGGAACATACCAATGGTTACTCCTTTAAAGTGTCATTAAAATGTCTACTACATGACAAAGTTGTCCTTTGTGTAATTATTTGTAGCCACATTTTGTACAAAACACGTTGTGATATATCCGGAGTATTACGGGGAATTAGGTGTATAATTTATAACAGTGTAGTATAGGCATTGTTTTGATTATGCGTTTCTTTTTCCTTTCAGTATATTATTGAAATTCAAACTAGCGTTTGTTTAGTGCTGTGTGGCAGGTGTATTTTTGACTACACATCAGTAGTATACATACTGGTCCTAGGATCTTCATACTCATTGGTATCCATACATACTGGTCCTAGGATCTCCATACGTATGGTCCTTAGGATATACATACTTACTGGTCCTTAGGATCTCCATACTTACTGGTCCTTAGGATATCCATACTTACTGGTCGTTAGGATCTCAATACTTACTGGTCGTTAGGGTCTCCATACTTACTGGTCCTTAGGATATCCATACTTACTGGTCGTTAGGATCTCCATACTTACTGGTCGTTAGGGTCTCCATACTTACTGGTCCTTAGGGTATCCATACTTACTGGTCCTTGGGATCTCCATACTTAAAAGTCGTTAGGATCTCCATACTTACTGGTCGCTAGGATATCCATACTTACTGGTCCTTAGGATCTCCATACGTATGGTCCTTAGGGTCTCCATACTTACTGGTCCTTAGGATATCCATACTTACTGGTCCTTAGGATCTCCATACTTACTGGTCGTTAGGGTCTCCATACTTACTGGTCCTTAGGGTATCCATACTTACTGGTCCTTAGGATCTCCATACGTATGGTCCTTAGGGTCTTCATACTTACTGATCCTTAGGATCTCCATACTTACTGGTCCTTAGGATCTCCATACTTACTGGTCCTTAGGATCTCCATACGGATGGTCCTTAGGGTCTCCATACTTACTGGTCCTTAGGAACTCCATGCGTATGGTCCTTAGGGTCTCCATACTTACTGGTCCTTAGGATCTCCATACGTATGGTCCTTAGGATCTCCATACGTCTGGTCCTTAGGGTCTCCATACTTACTGGTCCGTAGGGTCTCCATACTTACTGGTCCTTAGGATCTCCATACTTACTGGTCCTTAGGGTATCCATACATACTGGTCCTTAGGATCTCCATACTTACTGGTCCTTAGGATATCCATACTTACTGGTCCTTAGGATCTCCATACGTATGGTCCTTAGGGTCTCCATAATTACTGGTCCTTAGGATCTCCATACTTACTGGTCCTTAGGGTCTCCATAATTACTGGTCCTTAGGGTCTCCATACTTACTGGTCCGTATGGTCCTTAGGATCTCCATACGTATGGTCCTTAGGGTCTCCATACTTACTGGTCCTTAGGGTCTCCATACTTACTGGTCCTTAGGGTCTCCATACTTACTGGTCCTTAGGGTCTCCATACTTACTGGTCCGTATGGTCCTTAGGATCTCCATACGTATGGTCCTTAGGGTCTCCATACTTACTGGTCCTTAGGGTCTCCATACTTACTGGTCCTTAGGGTCTCCATACTTACTGGTCTTAGGATATCCATACTTACTGGTCCTTAGGGTCTCCATACTTACTGGTCCTTAGGATCTCCATACGTATGGTCCTTAGGGTCTCCATACTTGTCCGTATGGTCCTTAGGGTCTCCATACTTACTGGTCCTTAGGGTCTCCATACTTACTGGTCCTTAGGATATCCATATTTACTGGTCCTTAGGATCTCCATACGTATGGTCTTTAGAGTCTCCATACTTACTGGTCCTTAGGGTATCCATACTTACTGGTCCTTAGGGTCTCCATACTTACTGGTCGTTAGGATCTCCATACGTATGGTCCTTAGGGTCTCCATACTTACTGGTCGTTAGGGTCTCCATACTTACTGGTCGTTAGGGTCTCCATACTTACTGGTCCTTAGGGTCTCCATACTTACTGGTCCTTAGGATCTCCATACGTATGGTCCTTAGGGTCTTCATACTTACTGGTCCTTAGGATCATCATACGGATGGTCCTTAGGGTCTCCATACTTACTGGTCCTTAGGGTATCCATACATACTGGTCCTTACGATCTCCATACTTACTGGTCCTTAGGATCTCCATACGTATGGTCCTTAGGGTCTCCATACTTACTGGTCCTTAGGATATCCATACTTACTGGTCCTTAGGATCTCCATAGGTATGGTCCTTAGGGTCTCCATATTTACTGGTCCTTAGGGTATCCATACTTACTGGTCCTTAGGATCTCCATACTTCCTGGTCCTTAGGGTCTCCATACTTACTGGTCCTTAGGATATCCATACTTACTGGTCCTTAGGGTCTCCATACTTACTGGTCCTTAGGATCTCCATACGTATGATCCTTAGGGTCTCCATACTTACTGGTCCTTAGAGTATCGATACTTACTGGTCGTTAGGATCTCCATACTTATGGTCCTTAGGATCTCCATACTTACTGGTCCTTAGGATATCCATACTTACTGGTCCTTAGGATCTCCATACGTATGGTCCTTAGGGTCTCCATATGTCTGGTCCTTACGGTCTGCATAGCTACTGGTCCTTAGGGTCTCCATACTTACTGCTCCGTAGGATCTCCATACGTATGGTCCTTAGGGTCTCCATACGTAGGATCTCCATACGTATGGTCCTTAGGGTCTCCATACTTACTGATCCTTAGGGTATGGTCCTTAGGGTCTCCATACTTACTGGTCCTTTGGGTATCCATACTTACTGGTCCTTAGGATCTCCATACTTATGGTCCTTAGGATCTCCATACTTACTGGTCCTTAGGGTCTCCATACTTACTGGTTCTTAGGGTATCCATACTTACTGGTCCTTAGGATATCCATACTTACTGGTCCTTAGGATCTCCATACGTATGGTCCTTAGTGTCTCCATACTTTCTGGTCCTTAGGGTATCCATACTTACTGGTCCTTAGGATCTCCATACGTATGGTCCTTAGGGTTTCCATACTTACTGGTCCTTATGGTCTCCATACTTACTGGTCCCTAGGGTATCCATACTAACTGGTCCCTAGGATCTCCATACGTATGGTCCTTAGGGTCTCCATACTTACTGGTCCTTAGGGTCTCCATACTTACTGGTCCTTGGGATCTCCATATGTATGATCCTTAGGGTCTCAATACTTACTGGCCCTTAGGATCTCCATACTTACTGGTCCTTAGGATCTCCATACGTATTGTCCTTAGGGTCTCCATACTTACTGGTCCTTAGGGTATCCATACTTACTGGTCCTTAGGATTTCCATACTTACGGTCCTTAGGGTCTCCATACTTACTGGTCCTTAGGGTATCCATACGTACTGGTTCTTAGGATCTCCATACTTACTGGTCCTTAGGATCTCCATATTTACTGGTCCTTAGGGTCTCCATACTTACTGGTCCTTAGGGTCTCCATACTTACTGGTCCTTAGGATCTCCATACTTACTGGTCCTTAGGGTATCCATACTTACTGGTCCTTAGGGTCTCCATACTTACTGGTCGTTAGGATCTCCATACGTATGGTCCTTAGGGTCTCCATACTTACTGGTCGTTAGGGTCTCCATACTTACTGGTCGTTAGGGTCTCCATACTTACTGGTCCTTAGGGTCTCCATACTTACTGGTCCTTAGGATCTCCATACGTATGGTCCTTAGGGTCTTCATACTTACTGGTCCTTAGGATCATCATACGGATGGTCCTTAGGGTCTCCATACTTACTGGTCCTTAGGGTATCCATACATACTGGTCCTTACGATCTCCATACTTACTGGTCCTTAGGATCTCCATACGTATGGTCCTTAGGGTCTCCATACTTACTGGTCCTTAGGATATCCATACTTACTGGTCCTTAGGATCTCCATACGTATGGTCCTTAGGGTCTCCATATTTACTGGTCCTTAGGGTATCCATACTTACTGGTCCTTAGGATCTCCATACTTCCTGGTCCTTAGGGTCTCCATACTTACTGGTCCTTAGGATATCCATACTTACTGGTCCTTAGGGTCTCCATACTTACTGGTCCTTAGGATCTCCATACGTATGATCCTTAGGGTCTCCATACTTACTGGTCCTTAGAGTATCGATACTTACTGGTCGTTAGGATCTCCATACTTATGGTCCTTAGGATCTCCATACTTACTGGTCCTTAGGATATCCATACTTACTGGTCCTTAGGATCTCCATACGTATGGTCCTTAGGGTCTCCATATGTCTGGTCCTTACGGTCTGCATAGCTACTGGTCCTTAGGGTCTCCATACTTACTGCTCCGTAGGATCTCCATACGTATGGTCCTTAGGGTCTCCATACGTAGGATCTCCATACGTATGGTCCTTAGGGTCTCCATACTTACTGATCCTTAGGGTATGGTCCTTAGGGTCTCCATACTTACTGGTCCTTTGGGTATCCATACTTACTGGTCCTTAGGATCTCCATACTTATGGTCCTTAGGATCTCCATACTTACTGGTCCTTAGGGTCTCCATACTTACTGGTTCTTAGGGTATCCATACTTACTGGTCCTTAGGATATCCATACTTACTGGTCCTTAGGATCTCCATACGTATGGTCCTTAGTGTCTCCATACTTTCTGGTCCTTAGGGTATCCATACTTACTGGTCCTTAGGATCTCCATACGTATGGTCCTTAGGGTTTCCATACTTACTGGTCCTTATGGTCTCCATACTTACTGGTCCCTAGGGTATCCATACTAACTGGTCCCTAGGATCTCCATACGTATGGTCCTTAGGGTCTCCATACTTACTGGTCCTTAGGGTCTCCATACTTACTGGTCCTTGGGATCTCCATATGTATGATCCTTAGGGTCTCAATACTTACTGGCCCTTAGGATCTCCATACTTACTGGTCCTTAGGATCTCCATACGTATTGTCCTTAGGGTCTCCATACTTACTGGTCCTTAGGGTATCCATACTTACTGGTCCTTAGGATTTCCATACTTACGGTCCTTAGGGTCTCCATACTTACTGGTCCTTAGGGTATCCATACGTACTGGTTCTTAGGATCTCCATACTTACTGGTCCTTAGGATCTCCATATTTACTGGTCCTTAGGGTCTCCATACTTACTGGTCCTTAGGGTCTCCATACTTACTGGTCCTTAGGATCTCCATACTTACTGGTCCTTAGGATATCCATACTTACTGGTCCTTAGGGTCTCCATACGTATGGTCCTTAGGGTCTCCATACTTACTGGCCATTAGGGTCTCCATACTTACTGGTTCTTAGGGTATCCATACTTACTGGTCCTTAGGATCTCGATACTTATTGTCCTTAGGGTCTCCATACTGACGGGTCCTTAGGGTCTCCATACTTACTGGTCCTTAGGGTATCCATACTTACTGGTCCTTTGGATCTCCATACTTACTGGTCCTTAGGGTCTCCATACTTACTGGTCCTTAGGATATCCATACTTACTGGTTCTTAGGATCTCCATACTTACTGGTCCTTAGGATCTCCATACGTATGGTCCTTAGGATATCCATACTTACTGGTCCTTAGGATCTCCAAGCCCAAATGATGTGGCTTGAACGTAGGGTACATCTTAACCCGGTACTAGGGTGCGTGAGAGATGTTGCACCTTATAGTATCTCTCATGAACAGACTCAGTTAAACCGAGCATGCTACTTTTCACTCTTGTTTATATTCGTTGCTTACAAGGGATCCTTTTTGTGTATTTATATGTATGGCTGAAAAGGCTAACGCTCATGACTGAATATATCATCGCATGGCAACAATTATGATCTCTTTACAGGATTATAAATACAACGCAACGGAAACAATGGCCTTTCTTAAACAGGTAAATTCACTAAGATTGAAATCAGAACTGTGTATTGTTTTACATCATTCCTCTGGTGAGACTTTTTTACTTGAAATGACAAAGATGGGATATCACTTCAAAAATCTAAAGTTAGTAATTTAATATACGAATAAGGAAGATGTTTTGTCACACAGCGGATATCACAAACATTACACTAGTCAGGCCCTAGCTACACAGAGGCACAGGAAGTTGCCTCGGTAGAATTTTGGGAAGGTACCATGCATTTAATCAGGCATTCTAGAAATGAAATATCAAGTTAAATCACTAAAAAGGACTTGAATATATTTGTCTAACTTTAAACTGAAAATCTGGCCTGGGAATTAACTAAAATCCCGGAAATCACATTTATCACATAACTTACGGTGTGGAAGAATAACATCATTCTATATTTATATTATAAGACTCTTTCATGGGTATCCGGTGAAGATAGGGAATTCCAACCCTCGGTATAAGTGTTTTTATCGGAACTGAGGCTCTGCCGAGGTTCCGATTAAAACACTTATACCGAGGGTTGGAATTCCCTATCTGAACCGAATACCCATGATAGATTCTTTTTCTTGCATATCAGAGAAATGTTGTGCCTTGACACCGCAAGCTATTAACGTTTTGCATGTTTTATCTCGACCCTAGGGTGAGATGGAAATATCTAGCCCCGGTAAAATGAATATCTATCTATATCTATATCATTCTATATTTTCGCTATACCACTAGTTATATAAGTATGCAAATAAGCCTAGTATCTCAGTATGCGCTTTCAAAAAAATCGATAATGCCTGCGATCCAATTCCCACGGTTTATGTCGGTTTCGCGTGTTAAAGCGACAGCCAAAATGCAATAAAAGTCGATATATGAGTTATGTGATAAATAGAATCTAAATTTCGTTCTAATTAGGGCTTTCCACCTTCCAGTGGAAAGACCTATTGTTGTTGTTCGGCAAGATTTTGACTTTATTCTTCTCACCGCCACTTTTCATAGAAAGAGTGGTCGCACGGCCTCTAAAGTTTACACAGTGATAGAACTCATTCTGGAATAGTGCCGCGAAGCTTTGGGGGTCATGACGTCGTCCAAGATGGCCGCCAGTGACGTCATGGTGAAAATCTCGTCAAAAATACAATTATTGCATGACCATTTTGAAACCTTACCACAATCATGTGTTCATCATCTTCTATCGATCGTGTGAAAAAGGTGTTGATGACGTCATCAAATATGGCGGCCATAGTGGTTTGATTTAAAAATAGGCTAAAATAGAAACTTCTAAGTATATTTCGAAAACCGAACCAGCTAGCGCCAACAATGCCCTCATATATGTGCCACTATGTGACCTTGACCAAGTCTGGGAAAATCAGGTCACCAGATCAAAGGTCAAGGTCATAGGTAAGCGATAGGTGAAAACACCAATAACCACCTATATCTCAGTAACGGTTGAAATTGTTATCAAGAACATATGTACCATTTGTAAGGCCTTTCAATTTACTTTTCAAAAATAAAGTCCACTCAAAACGCAACGTTGGTAAATGGTTGCCATAGGAACCAAAATACGATGACGTCAATGACGTAATATTTGAAAAATTGACGTAGACACGTAAAATTTGTCAGTTTTGTAGAACTTATGATTGCAAATACGATCGTGAAGTTTATTTTTAGCTGACGTCATTATTGACGTCACAGTAACGTAGAAACGAAAGAAGATTAAAATCGCTTCTGCTCAAGAACTACCTGTCCCTTCTTGGTGAATCTTTGTCAAAATAATGTACTTATCTTGTAGTTGTGCATTGCAATTTTTTGGATCTCGGCATCATTCAATATGGCCGCCAGTGAATATCTAAGAAATACCTTGTTCACGCTTCTCTTTCTAAAGATTTCCAGTCTGATAATGATGAAACTTCGCCAAATAATGTGCGTATGGGTGGGACGTGGGGCAGGCGAATGTATACACGTGAATATGATACATAGCTCAGACCTAAATATTCAGTGTCGGGCGTAACGCAGTTCCCATCTTGCACGCACATACAGATACGCGAAACCATTATTAGGGCTTTCCACCTTCCAGTGGAAAGACCTATTGTTGTTGTTCGTCAAGATTTTGACTTTATTCTTCTCACCGCCACTTTTCATAGTAAGACTGGTCGCACGGCCTCTAAAGTATGTACCATTTGTAAGGCCTTTCAATTTACTTTTCAAAAATAAAGTCCACTCAAAACGCAACGTTGGTAAATGGTTGCCATAGGAACCAAAATACGATGACGTCGCATTCGGAGGTGCATTTGGAGTTATTCAATAGTGAACGCTCGGCCAATCCCGTGTGTATCACGACGCTTCGATATGTTCAATATATTTAAGTTTTGTTAGCCAGAAGGCAACGGCACAGAAAACAGTGCACTGTTGCTAAGCTGTTTGTTCATATATAAACAATATGACCGTCGGCCACACTTGTCGTTGATGATTTGCGTTGCATGTTTGTTATTTACAATACAAATGAATTTTTCATCACTGCTTTCATGTATATATACTACAGATAGAGCAAATAGCTAAATGACATCGCAAAATTTGGATGATAACTTTTATTTTGAATGCAAATTTGTTTTGGCGGAAATCTAAGGCGCGATTACGTAACCAATATGGAAACCTTCGATTTACATTCGAATAATGGTGCGAAGCAGTGTACCAGATGTTGAGAATGGGGTTTATTTTGTTTATATTGCATTTTCATAGGGTTACATTAAAGCTTTATTGGCATTTAATAAATAACACACATCCAAATAAACCATTGAGTCTACTTTGTTTTCAAGAACTATACCAGACAGACCTAGACAACGATTATATTTACACTGGTCAGTTAATATATACCTACACGAAAATATCCAATCCTAATTTGGTATTAGTCAGGCCCAGTGAAACATAAAAATGGGCCTTAGATGATGGCGTGATCTGCTTTTTTTCTAAAATATTTTCCAAACTGAAAGTAACCACCCTCTTTTTGAATTCTGAGGTACACTTCAAACTGTGCTTCACAAAATGTAGTGCAGCATATCCATCTTACCTACAATTTTGATGCGGTTTTTACTAGAAGCAAGATACATGTTTCAGAAATAAAGGGAAACAACATTCAATAAATACCAGCCCTGTGTCTTTCACCACTCCTATGCTTCACAGTAACTTATTCAATAGTTTACCTGCGACTAACTTTTGCGTTCCAACCATTCTTATGGCTAAATCTTCTCCATTTATGGTCGGATTTGAGTGAAACTTTCACAGATTGTAAAGGTCAGAGTCTAGTTGTGCAAGAAGGTCAAGCGGGGTCATGGCGTCATAACTTGATGCGTCAGAGACGCCAGACGCTTAAAAACTGGAAAAAATCGTCAAAATACATTTATTGCATGACCATTTTGAAACTTTGCCACAATCATGTTTTCTTCATCTTCTATCAGTCGTGTGAAAAATGTGTTGATGATGTCATCAAATATGGCGGCCATACTGGTTTGATTTAAACAGGCTAAAATAGAAACTTCTAAGTATATTTCGAAAACCGAACAAGCTAGCGCCAACAATGCTCTCATATGTGTGCCACTATGTGACCTTGACCAAGTCTGGGAAATCACGTCACCAGGTCAAAGGTCACGGTCACAGGTAGGCGATAGGTGTAAACACCAATAACCACCTATATCTCAGTAACGGTTAAAATTGTCATCAAGAACATATGTACCATTTGTGAGGCCTTTCAATTTACTTTTCAAAAATAAAGTATTTTTATAATTCCCTATCTTCACCGGATACCCATGAAAGATTAAAAGAATCTTTCATGGGTATCCGGTGAAGATAGGGAATTCCAAGCCGAGTTATAAGTGTTTTTGTCGGAACCGAGACTCTGCCGAGGTTCCGATTAAAACACTTATACCGAGGGTTGGAATTCCCTATCTGAACCGAATACCCATGATAGATTCTGTTTCTTGCATATCACAGACATGTTGTGCGTTGACGCCGCCAGCTACTAACGTGTTGCATGTTTTCCTGCATACCGGATGTTGGCGCGCGTGAATTTTATCTCGACCCTAGGGTGAGATGGAAATATCTAGCCCCGGTAAAATGACGGATATCCTTGTCCGGTATGCAAAAATCTTATAATCCGTCATTTTACCGGGGCTAGATATTTCCATCTCACTCTAGGGTCGAGATAAAATTCACGCGCGCCAACTTCCGGTATGCAGAAAAACATGCAAAACGTCAATATCTGGCGGCGTCGACGCACAACATGTCTCTGATATGCAAGAAAAAGAATCTATCATGGGTATTCGGTTCAGATAGGGAATTCCAACCCTCGGTATAAGTGTTTTAATCGGAACTTCGGCAGAGCCTCGGTTCCGATAAAAACACGTATACCTCGGGTTGGAATTTCCTATCTTCACCGGATACCGATGAAGATTCTTATAGTCTTCCGGTAACAAGATGCACAAGAGGGCCTGTATCACTCTACTGGCTTGAATAGTCTAAGGCCTACCGGAAAACAATTTTTAAAAAATCAAAGGCTATAACTCTGATGTGTCTAGTCTGTTGCAACTGGTTTTGAAATTGTCCAAGTTCAGTGGCGTAACCTAGAAGACGTCTTCTGCTGCAGGGACAAATAACTTAACAAGAGGCACTACCCGTTCAACTTCCCTATGTCTGCCCCACACATTGAAAAGAAACTTAACAGTAGTATTTACTAAAAAATAAAATACAAATGTATTGGTGGAAAGAAGAATTGAAATTGACTATAAGTAAATACACGGGTAAAAGTGACCATCATTGAATGTTTGTTAATATCCACATTTTGACGGTTATGGCTTCCTATGCTATGGTGATAGTAGTTAATCTTAGTGGAAATGATCTGACTTCACACAGAACTCTTAAAGGTGAATGTCCACCCTTTTTGTAGTATTATCAATTAACAAATTTAACTGTTAAACATCATAAAATTATGAACAGTTCTTGATAGTCCCGGAGAGAAACATATATTTAAAACCGCTACTAAAGTTGTATGTAAAAGTAAGTATTATTTGCATGACGTAGATACTACTTTTACCACTGCGTGATTGCACAGGTAATGTCGTTACAATATATTTATATTGTAAATCTGAATTGTATAGCTGCACAACTATTGCCAGATAATTGATAAATACATTTACCTGTGGAGTAATTTACCTGTTCAAAATTATGTACGCCATAAAATAAAATCTTATTCTCGCTTTTCACAGATATTGCAATTTGTGAATTGTAAATATATATTGTTGTGTATTGATTTCGACTTAAATAAACATAAACATGTTCATGAAACAAAACATGGCCGGAGAATTTTAAGGTTTTTTAAATGGATTTCCCGGAGTGTATTTCTGGTCAATATTTCTGGAGGTTATTAGTAGTAAATGGGTCGGTTGGGCATCACGACTGCGCATGCGCGAGCTCATGGGGATTAGTGACAGGATGTCATCCATTCATGCAAATGAGCTCGCGCATGCGCAGTCGTGATGCCCAACCGACGCCTCTACTACTGTGATTATCATCTGGTGTGATATTATACAGCGTTTAAATTTGGGATCGGCATCTGTGCAAGCCATGTAAATGAAACGTCGCCGTATCAATTGTTTTGGTCGTTCATTAGGTTGTAAAGAGCAGAATAGAAGAGGCTCATAATGATACCACATTTCAACCTTTTTTCCATTTAAAGTTCTCCGGCATTGTTTTGTTTCATGTTCATGTTTATGTTTATTTATATATTTTTGTTTGTTGCTTCTTTCTTACTCTTCGTCGTCGTTCTTACAGCTCCAGATGCGCTTTCAGCACAATGCGTGTTGTTCTCACGAACAAACAAACATGAACGTATCTAAATTTACAAATGCGTATTCTTAAAAACAGGTTTTGGACAAAGCATTACTGTAAACTATTTACTCTTCAGTCATTACCATAAAACATAGTATAAAATTACGTACGCCCTCAACGCACCTTGTATATTGCTAGAGGTGCAATGTGGCGAGTCACGTGTGTTGTCATAACAATGAAATTACTCTTTTTTTTTCACAAGGATGTGGTTAAAGTTTTAAGAAAATATCATCAGTCAGTTATTCTAATGCGCACTTTTGATTTTTATTTAACGATTACGTGTTTACTTATTTATTTACTGAACAAAAAAAGTTAAGCACGCCTCTTTTCTTTCACAAGGATGTGGTTAAAGTTTTAAGAAAATATCATCAGTCAGTTCTAATGCGCACTTTTGATTTTTATTTAACGTTTAAGTGTTTACCTATTTATATACTGAACAAAAAAAGTTAAGCACGCCTTTTTAGAGACATAGATTAAACATATGAAAATTGAGATAATTGTGAAGCTTTAAGAAATGGTAGGTAAGGATGTGATTGTCAAAACATTGTGTTATTAGGGCTTTCCACCTTTCAGTGGAAAGACCTCTTGTGTTCGTTCTGTTTATTAGGGCTTTCCGCATTTCAGCGGAAAGACCTATTGAGTGCGTTCTGTTTCTTCTTCTTCTTCTTCTTCTTCTTCTTCTTCTTCTTGTGACCGTCACTTTTCATACCTATACTGGTCGCAGGTCTTCACAATTTTACGCAGTGATAGAGCTCAGGCTGGAATAGTGTCCCGAAACTTTTGGGGTTATGACGTCATTCAAGATGGCCGCCACTGGCGTTTATAGGCAAATCTTGTTATCACTGTATCTCAAGCATTTAAAGTGGAATTAAATGAAACTTTCACAGATTGTAGAATTTAGGGTCTAGTTGTGCATGAATGTCAAAACGTGCATCTATGTCATAACCTCCTGACGTCAGTGACGTCACAATTTTATGAAAAATCCTTTTGTTTTCATTAATTGCATTTTTTAAGGAGTTTTATTGTGAAATCCATCATTGTCATCATCTTAGTCGACGCTGACAGTTTTAATGTCATGAAATCATCCAAAATGGCCGCCAATGACGTCATTTAAGAAATTTTGTAATCCCTATATCTCCTGCATTTATTATAGGATTTTGATGCAACTTTCACAGCTTGTAGGGAATTACTTTGGGTTGTGCAAGAATGTCGAAAATTGCCATGACGTCATCCAAGATGGCCGCCAGTGACGTCATGATACACATTTTGCTAGCGGTAGATCTCAAACATTTATTGTCGGGTTTGAATGAAACTTTCACAGATTGTAGAGTTTAGAGTCTAGTTGTGCAAGAATGTAAAAACGTGTCTCTAGGTCATAACGTCTTGACGTCAGTGACGTCATAATGTTATGAACATCATTTTTTTCACTGATTACATTTTTGAAATTGTTTTACTGTATTATCCATCAATGTCATTGTCTCAGTCGACGCTGACAATTGTATCGTCATCACGTCATTCAAAATGGTCGCCAATGACGTCATTTAAGACATCTTGTAATCGCCATATCTCCTTCATTTATCATCGGAGTTTGATAAAACGTTCACAGTTTGTAGATATCAAAGTCTAATTGTGCTATAATGTGGACTGTTGTCATATCGTCATCAAAGATGGCCGCCAGTGAGGTCATAAATAAACTATTGTTTTGTCTATATCTTCTATATTTATTATCGGATTTGAATATAACTTTCACAGAGTGTAGAGTTCAAAGTCCGGTTGTGCAAGAACGTCATACGGTATCCCGACGTCAGTGACGTCAAAATATTCAGAAATTCTTTTTTTCACTGATTGCATGTTCGAAGTTATTTTCGTGATAAATCAATCAGTGTCTTCATCTTCGACAATTCTGACAGTTGTGATGGCATGACGTCATCAAGACAGGAAAGCCCGTTTGATCAGGATCTGATCAAAATCTAGTTCATTATTGAATTTATTAAACTCGTTAGCAAAAATGATAATGCTCGGCTTTAGCCTCGCATTATATCATTTTACCAACTCGTTTAATAAATTCAATAATATATGAGTACTCCTGTAAGATCTTCTATTTATTCAACACCTCTCTAGGAACGGACTTGCCTCGGTTAAATTGCAGAGCTGGTTACGGGCCTGCTATTACACGAACTATGCTTGCATAATACTGAATATATGATAAATGAGTAATTGTTGACAAGGAGTAAAGGACAAATTTGTTTTAAAATGTTGACTGTTGTTCAGGTGGTTTGCAATCATCTGGCCAAATCAGTGTGCCCAATTACCCAAAGCGCGCTCACAATCCCGGTTAACAAACGTCTTTGCGAATCGTATCCCGAGTAGTGTAACTGCTATCTACCGTGTGGCCCTCTCCCACGCCTACCACACAACCACCTCCCCGTACAAGCAAGTATACACATGTGAGCGAAACAAACGGTGACCCAAGCAAGTAACAATCTGAACAAATAATGCACAATGTCATGCAGATTACGTGATTCAGCTAAAAGCAGTAGACTTGCCTGTCCACAAATCTACACCAACACCAGGCATGAATACCACAGTGATTTACTTCCAACAGTAGTCGAAAGGAGTTCCCAAATATATAATCCTTAAAATAACTATTGTTGTGATAAAAGGCATTTTGGAGTATTTAAGGCCTGTTTTTCTGGCTGAAATGACTTTATTGACTCGTTTGTGAGAGCTAAGAACCATTTGCATGGTTGTATGATGATTTTATTTATCAACTTGAAAGTTTTTAAAGTGAAAGTAGAACACATTTAAGAGGTGCCGAATGAATGCAGTTTGTTCACGGTGTCAGCAAAGATCAGATATTTTTTGTATGCAACATGACCCCTACTATTCTCCCAGACGAAAGGTCAGTGGGACTATGTAATCAAAAAAGTGATTTAAAATATGATTAAGTACACAGTTGTGAACCCCGCTGCACCGGACACATTGCTCACGGCAGTTAAAGTGTACACAGGAATGGAAAACAGAAACGTGCAAGAAGCCTGGCCTCCATTGATGCAGGGTTCAAGACGTTTAAATCTACTCATTTAGTGCAACAATGATACATAACCGTATATGCTGACGGAAGATATAACTCGGGTACTTGTAATCGTTTCGAGGAATTAGATGCAATCAGTAATTAATAAGCTGTCTGATTAGATGTAATTGTCATGTCTTCACTTTAGAAAATTATGTGCAATCAGGATTACATTTTATTATATTCTATTTTATAGAAACAAATTTCTGCGAACTTTGTTTTGTTTGTTTATATGGTGTTTTACGTCATTTTCAACACACGTAAGGTAATATATGACTGTTGATTTTTTTGTGGTGGAGGCAGACCACCCACTTTTCCAGGATATAACCAACACTGTACACCATCAGTAAGAATCGACACTTCCTCACTTACATGTCGAGCTCCCAGTGGGATTCGAACCCGCAGCGGAAGAGAGAGAAGGTTAACAACGCAAAGTCCTAAACCCCTCGGCCACGGAGGCGTTAGATTTCTGCACACTACCGTAATATTATAGCGGTTTACAATGATTAGAACACTGTAGATTTCTAGCCGCACTTCACTACACAAATTACAAAACAAACAGGAAATGTACAAGTTATTTTATTTTTCATTTAGAATATAAAATACTAACAAATAGGTTAAAATATCAATAAAATAATATATATGTGCACACTGATAATAAATATGGAATATGGACAAGGTGATTCATATATTGAGGATCTTAAACGAGTTCCTATTTCATATAAGATTTATGAATCGAGTTATGAATTATTTTAATTTTAACGAGCCTTTTGGCGAGTTAAAATTAAAAATAATTCATAACGAGTTTCATAAATCTTATATTGAATGGGAACGAGTTTAAGATACTTTTTATTACATAACATTGCAATCAAATTAGTAAAAAAATAATTCAGATTTACATAGAACCGCCACGACGTCAGGCACACTTTAGGTTGCAGAAAACTAAATACTTTCTAACAGACCTCCTGTGGCACCTGTCAGCTAATATCTCAAGAATTATACACCAGTTTTTCTTTTAATTACCTTATTTCATAAATATTTCCATCACATACCTTTGAAAGTGTGAAAAAGACAACTTTTCCAGCTCAACCTCTCTGCACATGTCTGTGTTTACAAACACTATTGAATCCGCTCTGAATATTGACATTCAATTTCAATGGATGTTAAATTTTCAAAAACATGAAAAAATATTTTTTTATTTAGTTTAATGATCCTAGCTGACGGGGATTATTTTTCCTATAGTTTATCCTTCCTGAAAATGCATATTGAATATTTCAAAGTTATATCTGCTGACCTCTGTGAACTTTCACTTCTGTATTGAATCGTACACAACAAAAGGCGGGGCTTAGGCAAGGCTACATTTAGCTGTACGCAACCTATAGCGCCAAAACGTCATAAAATATGTGACGTCGTATCGTCGCGTCTCACTGCGTATAAAAAAGAGTTCGTGTTTTACCTCTTTACAAAATAGCAGTTTACGCCAACTTTTTAACAAACCAACAACAATGTTTTGTATAATGTGCATTATTTTTATATTGCTGTCACACACTCAGATCTGGGTGAATTTATAATCAATAAAATAGTTTTAGTTAATAAACTTGCGTAGTGTTACAGGTTTAACGCAACCAAACAAAATCGTTCCTGGTTGTATTACACGTGTGTCATACAACAGAATATTACATGGGTGTTCGACACTGCTAACAAGGGACGTTATGTGATAAAATATGGAATAAATATATACCTGTTTTTTTCTGTGGTAATGTCTTTGTTTAAAATTCAGATTTAATTCATTTATGGTCTTTATCATGACACCGCGTATGCAAACGTGGAAACATGGCTCCATCGTAAATGGGGTGTCTGCTAAAGAAGGTTCTAGACCAATTCTCCGTATTGTATCTTGATGTAAATGGAGGATGAGCCTGTCATATTAGGCGCCATATAACCTTTCATGTGCTGGTGCGCCTTAAACCCCAATTCAAATCAAATTTAATATTGTTTTATCAAGTAAGAAAATGCCTACATTCCAAACGACAGTGAGTGTCACCTTTTTTAACAACTCTCGTAATACAGTTACGGTTTAATGCAAGATCTACAGGGGGGAACGTTTGCCAAATGAGTGAAAGGCAAGCTTTTGGTTGATTTGTTTCCAGATTTGCACGACTTTTAATTTCGGCATAAACATAAACAACATGTATCGCCTACACAATCAGGTGGTTAAAATTTCAATTTAAACATAAGGACATAACACAGAAACAAACACTCGGAAGGCACAATACTAAAGCACTCTCGCGAAGACATAGTTCGCAGATATATTTATAGTTTTAAAACACTGTATGAAAATATTTGTTTAGATCGTTTGCATACGTCTCGGTAAATACTGGTATTCGTATGACATATTCCATAAACAATGCATTAACGTTCAAGTGAGCATTTTACGTGTATACACTCGTAAAAGTAGTTATATACGTCGAACAGGAAATGTAGCATTCAAGGACCACAGTCAACCACCAACGCGCAAAAAAACCAACAACAACTACAACGATAAATTGAATTGAATTGGATTTTATAGTCGCATCAACAACTAAGGTCATATACAACGATGAAGAAAATGTGAGGTATCATAAAAAGGGTTGACGACATAGCTACCGACTTGGAAGTCAGTGGCAAAAATCGCCTTCATTGCGTGGTCCCGCCTTAATTTCATTAAGCGATGGGGATGCTTATATAAGCTGGATTTTATAACTAATATTTCGACAATAAAACTATATAATTAAAAACATTTCCTACTGGAAAAATGCAATCATCTCTTTAAAATGACCTATTAAATGTTTTAATTTTACAATATGCAAACATTTTCAGCCGATATTAAAGTTTGATTTTATTCCCCAGCCAACCCCGTTTTCGCTTCTTGGAGCAGGTGTTGGATGGGGTATGAAAAATAATACTCGGGTCACGTAATGCTTGTCCTATTGTCATCCCAATACAATGGGACAGTGTAAACATGAAGATGTATCCAGCTTCTATTTGATCTTTTTAAATAATAAGAAGCTACTAAAATGTATATTCTTATATCCCACTAGTTTGGTATTAACAATACAAATGATTGCGAAGCCTGTACTGTAAAATGTAACATAATTTTCAAAACTAAAACAAAATTAAGATTATAATTATTTACAAATGAAAGCCACCTTACATGTCCATACTTGTAATTATTTACAAATGAAAGCCACCTAACTTGTGCATACTTGTAATTATTTACAAATGAAAGCCACCTAGCATGTCCATACTTGTAATTATTTACAAATGAAAGCCACCTAACATGTCCATACTTGTAATTATTTACAAATGAAAGCCACCTTACATGTCCATACTTGTAATTATTTACAAATTTTACAAATGAAAGCCACCTACCATGTCCATACTTGTAATTATTTACAAATGAAAGCCACCTAACATGTCCATACTTGTAATTATTTACAAATGAAAGCCACCTAACTTGTGCATACTTGTAATTATTTACAAATGAAAGCCACCTAGCATGTCCATACTTGTAATTATTTACAAATGAAAGCCACCTAACATGTCCATACTTGTAATTATTTACAAATGAAAGCCACCTTACATGTCCATACTTGTAGTTATTTACAAATGAAAGCCACTTTACGTTTCCGTACTTGTAGTTATTTACAAATACAGGCCACTTTACGTTTCCATACTTGTAATTATTTACAAATAAAGGCCACTTTACGTAATTATAATTAGTTACAAATAAAGGCCACAATACGTTTCCGTACTTGTAATTATTTACAAATAAAGGCCACAATATGTTTCTGTACTTGTAGTTAGTTACAAATAAATGCCTCCACACGTTTCCGTACTTGTAGTTAGTTACAAATAAAGGCCACCTTACGTGTCCATACTTGTAATTATTTACAAATGAAAGCAACTTTACGTTTACAACACCCTCAAAACCAAAAGTCACAATTTCCATATGGCGTTTAATATCAGACATGGCTTCCTTAAGCAACAGTTTCAGATAGGCACCGGACTCTTGTTAACACAACTGAACTGGAGATATCGTTGTGCAATGGTAGTCTATATTTGAGTGACACGTTGACCAATTTCTCGAACATTTTGTTGATGTGGGGAAGTTCTCGCACGCGATGTTTCAACAAGTCAAGTACGTGTTTAATTGGATTAAGATACGGACGTATCTCTGATAGAACTCCGACATGTTTGGCTTCTAACGTTTGTCGAGTGGTTCTAGCAACACAACATTGGGGAATATCTTCAGCCCAAAACACCCCTTTATTTGCTGCGATATGTGGTACAAGGACTGGATGCAAACTTTCACCTTGGTAAGCCTAGCATTAAGGTTACCACTGATGTTGACAATAAACTTTTAGTTTTGATGGTGTTGACTTTTATACTTTTGTTACATTTATTTGCATTGAAATTTTCAGCAAAAATGTGACTGTTTCATACCACAGATTATTAAATTTCATTCATGGCTCTGTTTTTTAAATTATATCCATAAAACCCAGGTGATCAATTATAAAGTGGGTTCTGTGTAGATCACCCGTTGATTAGCTATTTTGCTCATCTCCGTTTCCGCATTGCGTTACTGTTTATCAGCGTACAATTCATTGTAAGTCGGGGGTGCTACAACTGGGCCCTGAGTCCCTCCAGTGGCCATTGGGACATCCGACAATTTACCCTGTTGAAACTCACTTCTGCCAGAAATCTTTCTCTGGAAGAAAATAAGTTGCCTTGTTAAGATAGTCGGTGAAAACGTGCCCTGTATGGTGCTATCAGGCGTCTCCAAGATCCGGACCACCTGCCATCCAGACTTGCCCATGTGGTCAATAATCGGCTCCCAGTCTGTTACCACATTTAAATCGACTCCCCCGAATCCCATACCGTGTATCTGTGTTGTCGTCTTGAACTGATGTTCAACCATCGTGCCTTCGTAGTAAGGTGTGTTGTCGTTTATTCTTGATACAGGCTTCTCGAATATCCACAGGCAGTTCTTGCGAACGCTCGCGTTAGCCATGAAGCCAGATTGCTGAGTCATTGCTGACACGGAATGGTCCTCGAATATTTCAACAAGTTTCCATCCAGTACCCATGTACTGTTGCATAATTCCCTGCCAGTCTAAGGTGGAGACAAACTTTCCGTGTGGAAAGGAGTGTTGAAAAGAAGAGTCCATCGGACAACTTACGATCTGGTAGGTATACCGCTCACCAGTTGAGTGCATTGGTATTTCGTAAAATACATCAACTCCAACCTCTGGAAATACAAAAGGGCTCCAAGTGGTTACTATTTTTTTAAATGTACTGTTTCGGCTTCGTGGTAATTTAGTGTTGACCAATTACAGCAAAGGTTATCTATACTGAAGTCAAAAAGGAAAGAGTGCAGTCTATATTTGGCAATATTCAGAAAGTTGTAATGAAAAATTTAGAAAAAAACACAAAAATATCACTGTAAGTGATAAATGCCCCCGAAGTGTCCTTTGACCTCTAAGTATGACCTTGACCTTGGAGCCATGGACCTGGATTTTGTGCACGACACCTCGTTTGGTTGTGGTGAGCACTTGTGCCAAGTTATTTCAAAATCCATCCCGACATGCAAAAGTTATTGACCGGACACGATTTGACCTTTGACCTCTAAATGTGACATTGACCTTGGGGCCACAGACCCATCGTCTTGTTATGGTGAGCACTTGTGCCAAGTTATTTGAAAATCCGTCATTGAATGCCAGAGTTCATGACCGGACACAATTTGACTTTGACCTCCAAGTGTGACCTTGACCTTGACGACCTGGGTTTTGCGCGCGACACATCGTCTTGTTATGATGATCAGTTGTGCCATGTTATTTAAAAATCTTTGCAGGGGTTGTGACGTTACGGTCCGGACACGAAATTGCGTACCTGTTTTTGACCTATGAAATTCAAGTATGACCTTGAACTTTAAGGTACGGACGTGGGATTTGCGCCCGACACATCGTCTTGTTATGGTGATCACTTGTGCCAAGTTAATCAAAAATCCATGCAGGGGTTTTGAAGATACAGTCCGGATACGAACTGCGGAATGACGGAATCCGGACAGACAGACAGACAGACAGACGGACGGTGCGATTAATATATACCCCCGAAAACAAGTTTAAAATATACAAACTTTATGCATTAACAGAGTAGTGATACCTTTGTGTGAAATGTTTCTTCACTAACAGAGTGTGAGTTCTTCAAAGTAAAGAAGTGAAAAACACAAAATGATTGCAAAATGCATGAAGCTGAATATTTTGCAAGCAGTTAAATGTGAAAACAGTCATCTGTTACTGCAATTTGGAATGAATGTCAAACTTTTAACTTCTCAAACATAAAAATAGTATTAAAGTCGAAAAGGAAATGCAGCTTTCGCAGAACATAGTGAATCCCAAAACACGCAAAAGGACAAACATGAATAGCAATGTTAACACAGAAAAAGGCATATGACGTCATAAACACAAAAAGATGCTGGAGTGTTCACAAGCCAGGAAATGGATTTTTTTCGGCAGAACAAGGGCCATAACTTTAATGTTACTGATCCAATCTCGCTGGTTTTCTAACTTGTCCAAGCTTTCATTGATATTAACAATCTTTGCAAGTTTAGTAAAGGTCAAATAATAAAAGAAGGTGATAGAGTGCTCACAAGGCAGAATATGGCGTTTTTCAACAAATCAAGAGCTATAACTCCGTTGAAGCTAATCCGATCTTGCTGATTTTTGAAATTGTCCAAGCTTTCATTTATATAAAGACCCTCGCAAAGTTTGGTAAAGATCCGATTAATAATGAAGGCCTGTTCACAAGGCCAAAGTTAACGGACGACGACGACGGACGACGGACAACTCGCCATTTTATAAGCTCTGCTGGCCTTTAGCCAGTTGGTAAAGATTGATAGATAACTATCGTTTTAGCTTTCCTAGAACATTATTCTATTTCCCCTCTCTTCTATATTTTTTTTCACCGATTGAATACATGTACATACGTATCATAGGCATTTGTCCAGTCATGAACTGCATCGTCATCTGCCGGTTCCTCTGCGCCATCTGCTGCTGCATCTGCATCTCTTGTCCCGCCATACCTGCCACGTAAAATATTAGATTAGTTATGCAAGTCGCATACCTGGTTAATACCACAGACAACATTAAAGTTTGGAACTCTAAATAATAGTGTCTACAGACGATTTTACCCTGCTATGTGAGGACAAAGTGAGAGAAGATAAAACAACACGGACAAACAGTCAACCACAGTTAAAACACAGTGAGGACACATCTTTTTCTCTCACTTTTCGAATAATATGAGGTCAAATTTTCTCTCTCTCTCCCTCCCTCTTCGGTCCTGACTATAATAGAACGCACCAGCCTGGTTGCTAACCATTCCACCACGAAGCTACCGCTCGAGCACTTAGCTCAACAGGAAGTTATAAATACCAAGCTGTGTCACATACCTGTCAGCGCAACGCTGATCAAGCGCCCACCATTCTGTGTAACGTTAGTAATCGTCTGGAATATGTGGTTGCTTTCCGCCACACTTCCTGTATGACTGCTGCCGCTTAGAAACATATTTCTGGACCATTGGCAAAACATCTGATTCATCAACACGGACTTCTCAACGCGCAATTCCCATCGCTGTTCCATTTCTTCAGGAAAGGATTTTCTAAAAATTCCCTGAAATTTGACCGTGGTTTGACTTTGACCCATCGCGGAAAGACCGTAACTCTTCGTGGAGCCCGGGAGCGACACAAATACCAACATCCTGTAACCTTGCGCGTACATTGCTGCCAAATGTGGATAGTACGACTCTGTATTAGTAGACTGAAATGAGATGTTCGGCTGCATGAAACTAAAATTAGCCTGGGCGTCAAGGGTGGCGTTGGTAACCACGTAATGGTATTCCACGGGGTTCCCGTTATATGGTTGCTGTGGGGGGAGGTTTGTCACGGGTTTTGCGGCTCCAGACGACGACCCAGGAGCATGTTTTGTATGTGAAGTACCCATTGTGACTTTAAATTATTCGCCCTGAAAATATAAAGATACAGATTGCATTTGTAACTACGGTTGCAATATAAGTTACAGATATTGTTAATTGGCAAACTGGACCAGAGTTGTTTTACGATGGAACACAAATGATTTAAAAACATGTTTGGGGGTAGAACAAGTTTTGGGTAACAACGTTTTGCTCTACTGACCATATGTATTTGTCATTCGTCGACCGTTAGCCACTTTGGTTAACACCATCAACATATTTTCTTCTTTATATTATACTGTGTTGATAAGCCGTTAAACAACATTCAATTCTTTATATTCAGTATAGTGGAACATGAACGATTGACCATCAACTGATTTTTCACAATTTTATGATATATTTTAACGAAATGAATATATGATAAATTAATTATTGATACCACATAATAGTGTTGCCACCAAACATATTCGATAGCTTGTTTTAAAATAATTTATTTATTGATATATTTCAGCATCACTATTTTGGCATATGGAAAAACAACATCGTCTAACTAGTCAGCTGTGTTAAAATATACTAATCGGTATTCCGAACGCCCACACACCCATCTCCCACACACATATTATATTTTAAAGAGACTAACCCGGCAAATAACGGCAAAATTACACTACAAAACTGTTCATCAAAACTCTATCCATGTGTTCAGGTCATATAATAATGTATATGTGCCGATTTAAATTATAGTTTGTTCACGGGTTCTTAAAATACCCGTGACTAAATACGCGTAAAAGAATTGTAAGTTGGTAACTCTTAATTCGAAAATACAGTTTTGAGGTTTAGCCTGGCTGGTTAAAGCTGTTATATTGTGTCTATTAAGTTTTGATTCTCAAAATATATAAGTTAAATATATACCTCGTCGTCAGTAGGTTTAGAAACGGTGTACATCTGATATAAAATGCGCCTGCTGATGACGGGATAGCTACTTTAAATATACGAGGGCCGTTCAAATATTACGTAGACATTTTTAGTAGTTATTACACTTTTATAAATCAATTGAATTAAATATATAGCAATAAAGGTTTACATTTTTAGTTTCAGATCAGTAAATATTATAAAATTATTTGAAACCTATTTCAAGAAATACAAGTTTTTATAACTCCACTGTATCCGCCACGGAGCACGTCATTTGTGTGCTATGGCTTCGTCGTGAAAACCGAAAATATCCTAACGTTATAAATGATGAAAAATGCTAAAACAACAGACGTAATTGTTATTTAATTAGTATATTGTATTAGTCATGGTTTGCATTAAATAAATATTTTACAGCATATTTGCAGCTGATTTGAATAATCAAGTTTTATAAGTAAACCACAGTTTTGGAAAAGAGATCATACGAAGTCGATCGAGATTAGCATAAATATTCAAAATATTTAGAAAACAAATAGCATATCATTCCAAAAGACATATTTATTGAAAATATATCGGTATTCTTAATTTATTAACATATATATTTTGAAGAAAATATTTAAGATTTTTAAATTGTATGTTTTTGTATTTCATTTTTGTATGGAACTTTTTATTTTATTAAAAGTTCCTATTCTTTAATATTTGATTGACATGTTAGTGCTCCGTGTTTTTTTCTGACGTCGTCAATTTCAACTAAAGCAAGGAAGTGTTCGTCTATTTATTTATATTTATCATAGTTCTCCTTGTTCAATATTCATAAAATTTCATAATTGTAATTTTGGAATACCAGTGACAATGCTACTTTAGTTTTGTGTATTTTTGCCGACGATTTTGCTTTTATTTAGCAATTTCCGAAATGCAGTTACGAAATACAGACGTCACATTTTGGACTGCTCCCTAGATGGGTTTCTCGCCCTATTATATCATTCATTGCAACGTTACTAGTAGACATGCATATGGTATCGATTTTTTGTTTAAATCATTTGATTTCTTATGAAATGGATTACAACATATATGGATCTTAACGGTTTAAGTCAATAAATGAGTGCGATATCGAAGAAGTCCACGTATTATTTGAACAGCCCTCATATGTTTTATTTTTCGATTTCTGCGCAACACTTGTGTTTGGCTTATTTTCGGATGGCATATTTTCAAGCTTGGTGCACGTCTTAAGTCTTATTGTCCATGTATGTATTTCTGTTCACTCACTTCCGAGAAATTCGAAATTATGTTAAACTACTATACAATAGTATACATTACGAAACGCCCATTACTCGTGAGAACTAATGATACGTACACAAGGGCTATTTTACCTTATGTAACAGAGACCTGTAAAAGGCCTCTTCCCAAATGAAAATTTTATTTTTTGCCTACTATGGCAGACATGTTTCCCAATCAGAAAGCAGCAGTCTTTCCGAATTTGAGGGGAAAACGGCATTAATTTTGCAATGTGCTTTTGTCTATTAAATGAATTCAAACCGAGAAGTAAGTAATTATAATAAATAATAAATAATGGATAACAATACAAATAAAGCATAGTATTGTCATGTTTACTTGATGAAATCGTACATCTTTCCCAAAAATGAGAAACATGTTTATAGACCAGTCCAGACTATACTGTACAGGTTCCCGAATTCCTATATAGCATGTTCCTCTCTCCGGAGAGGTTCTAAATAACTTATACTGTGTTAAAGGGACGTTAAACAAAATTCAGTTTAATTACTTTTAGCAATATATATGTCTGAGTCAGGAACACCTGCTATCCAAGATATACAGAAAGGCAGAAAGACAATAAATTTATAAATAAACAAAGAGGGACACTTCATCATTAACCGACGAACTAAATGCAGATGGTCAGAAATACTTTAATAATAATTACGATCACGTGCTTCCGGTTTCAAGTTTGTTTCTGCACGAACGGTCAAGACGTTTGTATTTACAATCAAGCGTCAAAGATGATCAAGACTATTATGTTGATCAATTCTACTTCGTCTATGGTACACTGTCGTGAAACCTGTACGGTTACTGTACGGCTAGCCGTTTTTGTTATTTCCAAGATGGCCGACATGTCAACATCCGAAAAGTAAGTGCCTTACATTTTTACTCGTTACTTACTTAATTCGGCGTGACATGCATAAATATGTATGCTGACAGTTGATAAATGATTCCTTTACACTCGGCTGCATAGTATGTAGCAAAAGATTTACTACTTTTTAAACAAGAGTTGCGCGCAACATGATGTCTCGCCTAAAGAAACATGTCCATCATACATGTTTCAAGCGACCTTCTTCTTGACAAAATCGAGGTAAATAAATAAATTTATAGTAAAGCAAGACTGTCAGTATATCGTACGGTAGCATTCGCAAAAGCAGAAACAACACAAAAGTTCATCATTTATAAAGGTCCTGCATTATTATCAGGAGTCAAACATTTAAAACTGAATGTGAAAACATCATTACCATAATTGATTAGTCAAAGTCTATAATGAACATTATGCAAAGTGCATGCCTGTACTCTATGGACTTAAAGATTGTTTTAAATTATAATTTTTGTTACAGTGTATTACAGGAAACTGTTAATGTTCCATCTATATTTATGAACTACTTCACCCTTAAATTGATAATTTTATACTTTATTATGTTTTAAATTAGGCTCCAAAGCCTGATGTACTCGAGTTCCCTTTAATACCTGATAGCTATCTGCAGAAACTACACATTGGACTTTATGTAAAATTGAAGTAATTTGCCAACTTGTATTGTTTCAGGAACTGTTATGTTAATTAATCTGCATGTATCATGTTTTATCACGAAATGTCAACTCATATTAAAATTAATGTAATTCTGTTGCTGGAGTATGTAACAATGGTAATGGCAAATTGTATACATTCAGTCATTTCATTATCTTAAAGGGACATATGGCAATATTGAAGTGTTTATGAAGCATTGCAATTATTGTTTCGATTTATATATCCAGTATCATATTCACTTTAAACCTACTTGCATATAAATAAATTTAGTTTTCAATGTTTCTCATTGATTTCACCATAAGTTAAAGATACATTATTTGTGCCATATTATCAACAGTTAATTATATGTAAAATAATTTACTTCATATTTATTTTAGTGTAATTAATATTAATGATTGAACAAATACAAGTAATGCAGAAAAACTAGTGTGACCTTGTGATTTTAAAACGTTCAGATTGTCATGTGTACCTTTAAGAGAATTTATAATACAGATAAACTTTACTGGAGTATCAAATTACCCAGCTGCAAACAATAAATTAAGCCCCCGTGATTGGTGGCTGTATACTGTAATTGCTTCAATTATCACTTATCAGGGAAAATGTCATACATATAATTAATGTAATACTGTTCTATACTGCTATGAAAGACCCATTTTTACTCAATTGTTATTAATTATTAATCTTCCATAAATAGTAATAATAACTGTTGCTTTTATTGAAGTTCATTATCTGGCAATCTGTTAGAATGGTAATTATATTTAACAGTCTAATCACCATGGCAAATGCTATCAAGAAAGTATTTAAGGGAATTTGTAATATATTTTTTGAATAAGAAAAAGATTTGTTATTTGTTTAAACATATTTTATCCAGAATATTTACAACCTTATATATGTTACACTGATTGGAATTAAAGTAAAAAGGTAATCTTCCAAAGATAGACACTTTAGATAAACTTTTGCTGGAGTATCAAATTACCCAGCTTGTTGCAGTAGCTACATAAAAAAGATAATGCAATTAAGTTTCTGTCAAACCTTATAAAACTCACATGAAAACTGGAATGTGTATGCATTTAAAATAGAAGAAAGCTATACAGATTATGGCTGGACAAGAACAATGAGTTTATGGCTGGACAAGAACAATGTCCAGTGAGTTTATATATGAGATTTTGAACACTGTACATTGCTGCAGTGCTGAGAAAAAAATGTGAAATTTGGAGAATATACATTTATTAAAGTGACCCTGACCTTGACCAAGGGTCAGTTGGAGGGCTGAAAGTCGCTTGGCTGGACAAGAACAATGTCCAGTGAGTTTATATACGAGATTTTGAACACTGTACATTGCTGCAGTGCTGCGAAAACAATGTGAAATTTGGAGAATATACATTTATTAAAGTGACCATGACCTTGACCAAGGGTCAGTTGGAGGGCTGGAAGTCGCTGAAATAAGAAGAACAATGACCAGTGAGGTTATATATGAAATTTGAACACTCTACTCCAAAAACCAACAAAGTTATAATAATTTAACGCACTTTAACACATTTTTTTTGGAGACGGTAGATGCATTTAAGAGGTAACTGACCTTGACACAGGGTCTGTTGGAGACTGATAGTTACTGGAATAAGAAGAACAATAACCAGTGAAGTTAAATATGAAATTTGAACACTCTACTCCAAAGGAGAAATAAGTTATAAGAACTTTAACCGAAATGTTAACATAAATTAACAAAAATGTTAACCAAAATTTTAACGCTGACATATTGTATTATAACTTTCTTGTCCTTGGGAGTAGAATGTTCAAATGTCATATATAACCTCCTGGTCATTGCCTGTCTTAATGCCAATAACTTCCAGCCCTGCAACTGACCGTGGGTCGGAGTCAAGGTCAGTAAAATACATGTACCGTCAATATTTATGTTAAAATTTGGTGACGGTACATGTATTTAAGTGACCTTGACTCTGACCCACGGTCAGTTTCAGGGCTTGAAGTTATTGGCATTAAGACGGGTGATGACCAGGAGGTTATATATGAAATTTGAACTTTCTACTCCCAAGGACAAAAATGTTATAATGCAATAAGTTGACGCCGTCGAGCCCGCCAACATTAGAGGCACCTATAGTCTCGCATTTTTTCAAAAGGCGAGACAAAAACCAGCATGTCCAGTTTTGTCGATCTGAAATCGAAGCGAGGTGTCCCACCTGTTTTGAACCATTACTGGCTTGTTTCTTCACGGATCGAAGCGAAATAACTTGTATTACGCATATGTAAATTGACCAGTTGTGGAGGGGAGTGGGGGCGGGGATAGAGGGGGGGAGGGGGAGGGAGCCCATGCCCCAATATGGGTGAAGTAATAAGATGCATAATGCTATAACAAATCCCAAACCTAAATTATAGATATATACATGCTTACATGCAAACCTAGCTCTGCCTTTATTGCACATCTTATGGGCCATCACAATTTGGGTTCCATGGGAGCCCAACATTTGCAGAAGACAAAATTACTTATCCAACCCTTTACAACATACTATAAGGAAACCAATTCCAAAATTTAGTTCAGCTAGGACAAAAAATGTAAGAGATATAGACCTGTAAACACAGCTTACACGCAAAATCTGATGTGAAACAGACATATTTTAAGGGCTATCAGAATTTGGGTTCCATGGGAGCCCAGGGGTTACAGGAACCAAAATTAATTAAGCAGCCCTTACGATAATGCTATAAGGAAGCTAATGGCCAAATTTGGATGTGCTAGGGTAAGAATTGTAAGAGATATAGACTTGTAAACACAGCTTACACGCAAAATTTGATGTGAAATGGGGCACATTTTATGGGCTATCATAATTTGGGTTCCATGGGAGCCCATGGGTTAGAGGAACCAAAATTGCTTATGCAGCCCTTAAGATAATGCTACAAGGAAGCCCATGAACAAATTTGGTTGTGGTAGGATAAGAAATGTAAGAGATATAGACTTGTAAACACAGCTTACACGCAAACCTTGATGTGGGACGCCGACGCCGACGACGACGCCAACACCGACGCCGACCCCGGGGTGATTACATAAGCTCTGTTATTCTTCGAATAGTCGAGCTAAAAACGGATTAGAACGAAAGTAAAATACTTATGATGTTCTTTTCCTTAGGGTACACTATTAATTGTATACACTTGATGGCATGTTTAACAGCAGTAATTTGATTTGAAATTCTGGAGGTAGGAGCAATGGATAGTGCTAACTAAAATATTATGTAATTTTATACGTATTCCAGAATAGATTATTTAATTACATGACAGAAGCATAAGATGGTAGAGTAATACAGCATTCAAAATGAAGTAAAACAAATAGCACAACTTCAAATGTTAAATCAAGTGAAAGAGAATACATTTTAAAAGTCATTTTATCATCGTTGCTTGAAATAGGGGTAAAGGGGGATTGACACACGGAAGAGGATGCTGCCGTTTTGGAATATACAACAACAGATTGAATGAAACGAACTACTGGATACATAGTTTTGAGTTCGTTTTTTATATATATTTATGTACCGCGTTGAAGAAAAGAATGTTTGTGTCTTAGGATACATTTTCGTCTCCAAAGAGAAGAGTTTTTAGTGTTGTGAATTGAATTTAGCAATACATTTCTTATATCGGTGTACTTATTGCAGAACATCCAAGCTATTAATGTCCATTCAAACTATCGCTACAACTCTTTTCTCCCCTTTGTCATTCGCGAATGAAATAACTTACATGAAGATTCATTGTCACGCCGCAACAGTTTTCTTTCACAAACTCACTTAATCGTGATACATGTAGTAACAACATTCCATTAAACTACTACTTCCGACAAAAAAACCTTCAAATGCTGACACTAGAATGCGTTTAAACGTTGATTTAACATTTGAAGATGTTCCAATTTTTTCTTTCACCTTGAATGCTTTATTACTCTACTATCTTATGTTTCTTCCATTTGATTAAATACACTATTCTGGAATACGTATAAACTATTTTAGTTATCACTATTCATTGCTACTACCTTCAGAATTTATGTTATAAACATATCAAATTACTGCTGTTATAAAACATGCAATCAATTGTGTACAATTAATAGTGTATCTGGGGAAAGAACATCATAAGTATTTTACTTTCGTTATAATCCGTTTTCTTCTATTGCGTACAAATAGTGTAAATACATGTGAAATAAAATATATTTAAACCAAATCACTCTCGATAACCGTACTTAGGCGGAACAGGACAGTTTCTAAAAGTGTACGCTGTTGTGAAACTTTAAGGCAAGTATAATATTTCAAATACAAAAATATTATGTGTTTAACTTTTTCTTTCTAATTATAATCTGCAATTTGTAGAATTGCAATTAAGAATAACTATTCTTGTAACAAGATACACAAATGTAGATGAACAACGAAGCTCGGCATAAAATCTGAAAGAGCAACATATCCTTAAAACTATGTGTCTTGCTATAACTTGCAAAGTTTGAAACTCTGAAACTAAAAATAAAACAACTCTTCCTATTTAAAAGAAGAAAAATATATAGAAATGGTCTACATCTAAAAAACATAAAAACTCCTCAATTATACATAACGCACCGTATAGTAATTTGGTCAAATATGTGTAACGCACCGTACAGACGCACCGTACAGTAGTACATTTGAAATGGTAATGCACCGTACAGCCTAATATTTTTTTAAATCAAAATGTTGCTTAGTTATTGCAAATTTTTACAAGAAATTAGTTATCTGGTCAATTAGATATCATCACAAAGTAAGTAATACAAGTTATTTCTCTTCGATCCGTGAAACAAGCCAGTAATGGTTCAAAACAGATGCGACTCCTCGCTTCGATTTCCGATCGACAAATATTTACATGATTCAGCGATGATTTTTCAAAAAGTAGTAAATATTTTGTTACATACTATGCAGCTGAGTGTAAAGGAATCATTTAACTAACTGTCAGCATACATATCTATGCATGTCACGCCGAATTAAGTAAGTAACGAGCAAAAATGTAGGGCACTTACTTTTCGGGATGGTGACATGTCCGCCATCTTGAAAATAACAAAACCGGCTAGCCTTACATTAGCCGTACAGGTTACACGACAGTGTGGTAAGTCTGTAATCATAGACTCAGTATAATCGATCAGCGGAATCGAATGCCTGAAGTAACCGTACAATAGAAAAATATCTATGTATCCGTATATCGACGAAGACTACGTTTATTAAATCCGTGCTATTTTATTGTAAAGAATAAATCGAACTATATACGAGTATGTATAAATATATTACCTGTGTATTTTACTACATGAACTAATCTTGCTTTAGGCCTACACTGTATACATTTATAATTGAATAGTACGTCACCTGATGCACCCAAGGGTGACTATCAACCAAAAGGCTAAGTGTAAATAGTTGAATATAAATAGTTTAGTTTCATATGACGTATATTTAATGACTATACACTCATTTATACAAACATCATAAATTTACAATGAACCATTCATGGTTGGTATGCTGTCTTGTAAATCAATACACTGTTTTATAAATAGCCAACGTTCGTATATCGTTATATTGATTACAACACATACAACGACACTTACCTTCTATGTTGTAATGACAAATATGTATTTATACCCATGGCATTTCGAAATTCATCCATTTGATTTTCAAAATAAGATTAAATACAGAAGGGAACGTCTAAGTGGTGGTATGAACACACTCACTAGTTTACATGATAAACGTATACATGTATGAAAAACCATTAAGTAGGTTCAGAGAAGTAGTCACTACAAGTTTGTCCTATATAACTCTATGTAAACAAAGATGGTAATTGGCGGACATGTTTAACGTCAAATCAAAATTAACTAGACGGGGTTGTTTTTGCAACAAAAACATGTCTCCCCCACCCCCACCCCCACCCCCACCCCCACACACACTCTCAGTGTCATGCAGATGAACCAACCTCGCTGAACGTCGTCTCGATATTGTGAACATTTGTGCCAAGTTATTTCAAAATCTCTCAAGCGGTTCAAGAGATATGGAGCGGACACGGAATATAGTGCATATGACCTTCGACCTCTAAGTGTGACCTTGACCTTTGACGGACGTGGCCGGAGCTTGCGCTCTGCACGTCGTCTCGATATGGTGAACATTCGTGCCAAGTTATTTTAAAATCCCTCGACGTCTCACACCACAATTAATTTTCCATAGGGTCCAATTGTAATATTTTTGTTCGTGACATAGAGATAAACAGATTTTACAACATGTATTTATGCTTAAATTCTTCATGGATCCAATATCTGCAATTTAGAACACATTTAACAAATATTTACCAGACTGAACTTTTTTTATTTTCATGTTTGCGTGACACCTATCAACATTTAGACAAAAATACAACCCCGTGGTGATTAGACCCATGATGTGTAAAATGAGGCAGAATTAGCTAGAAATCTTATTTTCTGTGATCTCTTCCTAAAATGCTGTAGATTTAGAACCTGGTAAAGACAAATCAATGTATCCTGTAAAATGTAGAAAAGCGAACTTGTTTTTTATCTGTAGGGCACGGGTATTCAAGGGAGATAATAGTGGTGGGAGTCCTCAAGCGCCGGAGGTTGTGCTCTGCACGTCGTCTCGATATGTTGAACATTTGTCCCAAGTTATTTCAAAATCCTCAAGCGGTTCAAGAGATATTGAGCGGACACGACTGGTGACGGATGGACGGACAGACAGACAGACAAGCTAAAAACAATATGTCTCCCCAGTGTGGGGAGATTTGTTTAGGATCAACTTCATGTCATGTTAGTCATTTTGGTTCTAAATCAATACCACTTACGGTTTTGAGAAGCAGTTGGTACCGTTACCTATTCAATAGAGAAAACACGTAGCGTTTTTCTTTAAATTGAGACTTTTTCACTATCAAACAAAGGCAATATTGTATGTACATGTATACAATTATAGCTAATTTGAAAGATTGGGACAAGAAGAGGGGTGAGGTCTTGTGAGGACACGACACAGAGACACATGTAAGGACATGTGAGAGACAATGACCTCATATAGTATGTGTGAGGACCTAATTGTCCTCACTGTTTGTCCTCACCAAAAACTCATTTATCTCTTTTTTCTTTCTTTTGAGAGCGAGAGACAGACAGACTTTTTTTTTGGACTGGGATTTTTTTCACTCCAACTGGGGAAAGTCCATGTATTTTGCAATTCGGATTTGGTATCCTTTTTCGGTACCACTTATATAACTTAAAATAAGGGGGGAAAAGCACTGTGAACAAACTTGTATTACGTCAGAGTCCAATACGTAGTTTCAAGCAGATGACGTCTAAAACCAGCTTTACCCTGTAAGAGGTTTCTAACTCCTATTAGACATAATCCATACTCAAGTACACGTCAAATTCAAGCCAAATAATGTTCGGAACCTAACCTAACCCTTTGCGATTACGGATTAAGCCGTAGGCTAAATGGTCCTGCATCGGGAAAAAAATAATATCCAGATACACAATATAGATAATATGTGATTACATATGTGTGAACGTGTATAATTTTCAACAACATACACAGCAATCACACATAAATCATTTAAATTAAGCTAACTTACCTTTTTTTTGACAGATCTAACTATCCAAAAATATGTGACAACAAACCATTTGTAAATGGAGACGATAACAAATGGGAGGTAACCCAACAATGTGCGTTTTTTGCGATTGATGTATCGACGTGGTGACGGGAACAAAGTTGGAGTAGTTAATTTATGCGTTTGTCGAATTTGTTGTTTTATAATATCAGTTTAAATGTTTTTCAGCTTCAAGTGTAGGCCTTATTGGAGGAGATAGTTCATGGTGTAATTATGTTGTTTAACTACATACGAGGGATTTTCGATAAGTGCATAGACTTTTATGTAATTAAAAAAACTATATGTATGAAAAGGAAAAACATCATGTTAAAGAGTACTGTATTCTCATCATATTTTTAAAAAAAACCAGGTAAATACACAAATGACGTTTCTACATAGAAGTAAATGAAGTCAAAACCGCCATCCGGGGCCCGCTTGACTTTTTTGTTTTTAGGTGACGTCGTTGCGAAACACAGTCATACTTTCTCAATATGATCACCACTGAGTCTTAAACACTTACGGTGACGCATTTCCCATTTGTCATAAGTTTCGAGACAATTCTCTGCGTTTCTCTCTTTAAATCATAAGCACTATCGAACCTTATTCCCCTCAGTTGAGCCTCAATTTCCGGGAAAACTCCATCTGAGCCAAGTCCGGACTGTATGGCGGGTGGTTCAGCAACTCAAAACCAATTAGTGCGATCTCTAGTTGTGTTGAATTTGCCGTGTGAGGCGGTGCATTCATTGTCTTGGTGAAGTATCACCCGGTTAAGATCTATGTTTGGTCGTTTCTTACTGATGGCGCGAAAGAGGTGTTTTAACATTAATTTTAATTTTTTTCGTTACGGTGTTCAATTCAACAAATGGTTATAAAATGATAATTATTATAAGTCTAAAACAAGAAAAGTATAACGCATGCGTTATATCTCGACGATTTTTAATAATGGGTTAGTTTGTGGAGGCTTTGTTCAAGTCACATACCTGTAGTCGTTGATATGGAGATGACAGGAAGGTAAAGTGAAGAATTAAAAGATACTGTATGAATACAGATAAGTTTTTATTTGGTCTTAGGTATACATTATTATACATGTAAAAGGAAACATATTCAAGTATTTTCAATTAAACGTTTTAAACCTGAGCTATAACAAAGGGAATTTCATTGACCATGCTACAATATAACTTATAAAAGTCATATTTACTTAAATTTTACGAGTGATTATCATATGGGCCCTATTTATGTTCATGTTTTAGTTGTATTCAGGCTCAAAACCGCTTCGGAGTTACCGTTAAGGCAATCAACTTTGCATTTTAAATGAATTACAAGTGATCTTATAGAAATTTTAATTTCTTTACTTCTTTACTTCATTATAATACTCAAATATAAATGGGTGCCGAAACGTCTAGGGTAAAAATTAAAATAGATGCCGAAATGGTTTGATGCCGAAACGTCTAGATGCCGATTCGTCTAGGTGTCGAAATGGTTTGGTTCCGAAACGTCCTGAATCACAAATGCAAAACTTGAGAATTGTCTGTATTCATTAATAATCATTGTTCATGTACTGATCATTGTGACCCTGCTTTAATTAGACCAATATACTATATACACAATAGTTTTCGTCTAGATAATTATTCAAAATAATTTTTATTTAAAAATATTGTTATTTACTATACTACATAATAATTATAATAAAAATGAAATGATTAATTATACCATTTGTATATATTTCACCATTTACTTGTATATATACGTTGACATCATATATGCTAATATGTATGTACTGTAGACGATGTACTTTGTACAAGTCTGAATAAAAAGTCTGTCTGTCTGTCTGTCTGTCTGTTAAATAAAACCTTTTTGTTTAAATTCCATACCTAAAACTTTCATTGGAATAATAATCTGCATTGACTGTCTGACCATCGGGCAGCTGCTGCAGAAGCAATCGTCTTTGATCCATGAAGATCACGAACGTGTGTTTGCCGCCCGATCTGTTGACCTTCGCTTTCTTGGGTGGTGGAGTCTGAGGTGTTTTCCACCCTGATGATTGTGTCTTAGACTCTGGATCAAAATGCCATAGCCAGGTCTCATCAACAACAGTCAACAACCTCTCAATTTCTAACAAGTTGCGGTCTATCCTTGATAAAAATGCGGACATTTTGGAATGTTGAATTTTGGGACTTAGAAGCTATACTAGGGAGCTATCATTGAGATTCTTGAAGGTTTAATTAGCGATATCAAGAAATGAATTACTAATATCGTCAATTCGTCCAATCCTGGATATCGCTAATTCAATTATTGTTAACGCTAATACAATCAGTATTAGAATTAGTGATATCAAAAATGTAATTAGCGATATCAAAAGTTCAATTAACGATATCCAGAAATGAAAATTAATCGTTGATATCTGAAATTGAATTTTCGATATCGCCAACTGAATTTGCGATATCGAAATTTGAATTAGCGATATCTGTAATGTAATTAGCGATATCGCAAATTCAATTTTTGAGGATATCAAAAATAAATTTTCTAATTGAATTAGCGATGTCTCTAAATAGTGATTAAATGTGAAAACGGCTTGCCATAAGAACGTGTACGGCAGACAAGATAATGGTCGATACTAGGTCATAATTCTTCATTTTAAGGTCATTTAGTGCTCATCTGAGGATTTCAATAGGATATATAGACAGATTATTTTACCCAAAACGGGTCTCAAACTATGATAAGTCTTCATCATTTCTTTTTACAAACGTGTTATTTTAAAAACCTCCCTACCCACGTCCCCTTGTCTCCCGAACCCGCACCCCACTCCCCCCCCCCCCTAATTATGTATCATCCCCACCCTCAATAAAGATAATAGCACTATTTTTAATCAAGTTCAACCAAAAAAAAGATACCAAACGATTTGATAACGACTAGAGGTTATATTCACTATTATGACACCCGCTCTGGACAGACCCTACAACTACAGCATCATTCATTTCGTCTTGGTTTTTATCTTTCCTAGAACTTTATTATATTTACTCCTCAACGTCGTTAACCCTTCGGCCACGGAGACGCTCTAGAAAAGCAACACAATAGTGGGCACTACTCAGTTTCGCATGAATGTAAATCAGAAAGAAATCAACTAAGCATCTTTTAGGTCCATGGATGGTCTTTATAATAATTATGAAGCACATGTTTGATGTTTTTTTTCAGTTTTGAGTACTTCTAAGTTTATTTTGGTGTATTGGAATATGCATTCTTTGTTGTTTTTTTAGGCTATAAATAGAAAAATGTGAACCAATCAAAAACTGCCTAAAAGAAGTTAAAATGGCTGATTTTCACTGACGGGGAGATCAGCATGGAATAACTTTTTAAAATGCCGGACTAGGTAATTCTATGCACCGCTAAAATTGCATTTTTAGCATGTTTTAAGGGGTGGGGTAATCTTAAAGAAATGGGACTAAAGTTGTACAGAAAATGCTTTTTGATACTTTTATACTTTTATTTGGTATGGAAACATGGGTAATGTTATTGTCTTCTAAGAAATGTATGACACAATGATGATGTGATTTATTTTTGCTCAAGGATTCAGGCTAAGAGCTTGTCATGGGTTTGATGATTGAGAAATGTACATTAAACCGCAGATCTAACAACAACTTAATATTTCTGTGATTAAACTGTGGAGTGCCCCCATATGTTTAAAGTAATACTCAGAGATCTACTAACCTCGTAGCATACTGCATTGTGTAATAGTTCGGACGTTATTATAAGCACGGCTTGTAAATTGCATCAAATCGACTGTCCGTTCAGTTACGCTGATTTAATTACCTTGGATTTTCAGTTACTTCCCCTCCACCAATTTACGCCATTTGCTATTAGAATCTGTAAACGCGCGTCAAGTGTGGTGGAGTCAGTAGTATCTAAACCTCTGGAGTTCATTACGTGAGCTTGTCAGTTCAAACATATTAATATATCATTGAAGCGTAATATATCAAAGGTATGTTGTGTTTTTCATTCTTTAGAAAGCAACTTCGCTGTCGTCGACTTCGTTTCGTTCTCAAGCTAGTTCGTACTCATCACACTCGCGATTTTCACGTTTAAACCGGGACGTTTTACAAGATTAACGTGGAAGTTTTTTCTCGCATTTATCTTGTTTATAAATACACACTTTCCTTTCATGACAAGAACAATGTTCATATATATATTTATTTTTTTGGAATTGTTGATAATTTTCTCACTTTTCTCTGGGCCCGGGTCCCTCCAGCTCCATGGCCGTGATAGTATTCCGACGTCACATGTTTTTGACATTCTTGTGTTTTTGACAGTCTCCGTTTATCTCTTTTTTTTGTGGATTGCTCATGATTTCAGAGTTAAAAATGGGAAGATTTGTTGACAAACACAATGAAATATACAGGTCCTGTTAAGATTTGAGAAGAATTTGAGTACTGTATACATCGTCTTTCTATCTGTTTTCGACGACCATGTGATTTCGACCGACGTCTGAAATTACGTCTGCGCACGTTTATTATGCAAGTAACATCATCATATTTCACGATCGTCTGCTAAATGAATAGTTCTAAACGACAACAGACGACAATTGCAAATAATAATGTTTTTTAAGGCTATGGATAATTTTCCTATGGATAGTTTAGGATAGTTTATCTCTTTACCAGTGTTTTCGTCATTAAATGTATCCCATTTTAAAGCAGACGTCAACAAAATAACATATTTTATGATGCAATGATGAATTAATCCTTCGCCTTTCATTAGACATCAACAAGTTTTATTTATTCTTAAAATGAGAAGTAGTAAATGGGTAATATCAAGGGTGGGGTACCTGAATAAACCATGAAGCAATATCGGTGTTTGTGTTAAAAACATCTGGTTTTTGTTATGTTAGTAAATTTCCTACGTGACCTGTGACCTAAATTCCTGACAAGCAGACGGACCTGTTTTGAAAACAGCAGAAGACAATAATTTTAATGCTCCACAGTATTGAAAAAATTCGATTTTAGGGTGATGAGGGTAGACATTTAGTCATATTATTTTCATAGAAAATAAGTACGGGTTTGTTTCTTCTTGTTAAATTGAAAAATGGTTGATATTTTTCATTTTTTTCTACGCTGCCAGCTAGTGTGAATTTAGGTCAACAAATTTGCATAAAATTGCCCGTATGAAAATACTGCATCTCGGGATAAAAGCTATAATAAATAAGGTGATCGGAAACACATGTCGTTCCCTGGAAACAAACAAGTTGAGGTCATCCATTTGCAAATGTTATCGGATGGAAAATAAACAAAATGTAATCAAAGTCGCGGTAGTTTTTGTTGCAGTTTGATTATTTTATTTTAGCTGACATCATATTATGTCCAATATATAATGTATTACGGAGATATGTGGCCAACTGCCGTTAAGTGGTCGTAAACTGTAGTCATTGTGTCTAGTTAATGCCCAGATACCTAGATCTTTATAATTATAATTAATTTATGTGGTATATAGATATTTGCCGGTGACAGTATATAGGGTTAGTTGTATTTTAAAATTTTGTGATAGTATATTAGTTTTAATATTAAAATGGCAGCAAAATCTACCATTTTTCCTCATCCTTTTTTGCTGGTCCTGTTAGATAAAAATTGAAAGATTGTTTATTTGCTCACCTACCTGTCTAATCCAAAAAACAAGTTTGCTTTTATTTCTGGACCAGCTGAAATCCTTTAGTTACTCAAAATAGTATAATACTAAGTTAAATCATGCATTTATTCATATATTTATATGTTTTTGAATGAATTCCAATACATTAAAAAAAATATAGAGTAGGGAGAGAGCAAACAAACATTTGTTTTCAAGTTAATTTTGGACTTATAATGTAACAAACCTGTTCAAGAATTCTGATCAGTACCAGTATTTGTATTCTTCTGAAATGTGACCTTGGACCGAACAGTTATTTATAAGTTTAAATTCTTAGTAACGATAAAAAACTAATTAAGGTACTGCCTTGAAACAGTGCCCTAAGGCCTTAATGGGATTCCATCATTAAATAAAGTACTATTTATACAGAGTTTGACACTAACGCTTAAGCCCGCTATTCTGAGTCTAGTCACTTTAAAAATTTGAGAAGGACTAGTACAAGCTCACAGTTGACAAGCCCGATGAGCTATTGTTTTTATTATTTAAATGTCAATTTTAAATCGTCTTATATCTTGATGTTGAAAATGACGAAATGATTTCATTTTTCTTGTATTCAGACACTTTAATATTAGAGTAATGTAGGGTACCGGTATATATGATATAGATGAAGACAAGCACCTGCAAATTTACTGATCTGACACTGATTGGCCTCTTTTTTTTTTTTTTATGATGCAAAAGTGCTGAAAAATAACCCGCATTTTATACATGTCCCCATGTCGTTTTCATAGAGACATTTGTATTTATATCACTATATTAAGGCCAAATAAAATTATACCTGTGTTTACTGTAACATTGCTGAAAAAAATAGGGTAGGTAGGTAGGCATTTTATTTTATTTTTTTACTTTATTTTTTGGCGAAGTTACATTTAAGGTGGCGATGAGCTTTGATGAATGGGAAAACGTGGTATTTTAAAAACTACAATAGACAACAATATGACATTGTGTATGTTTTATTGTTTCCAAAAAGGCATGGCAACAACTGGCTCTTTTCCCAATCACTTGCAATTATTGCAAAGGGTTAAAACAGTTTTAATTTATTTTTCGCAAGTCCGGAAGAGGGTCAGTTCCAACAGCAGGACAATGAGCACATGAGTCGGCGTGAACATAATTATTTTTACCAAAAAAAAATTGTTTTTTAAATATTTTTTTACAATAAAAAAAAAAGGAGTCGGGGGTGTTTTCAGAGGGTCGGTCTGGTTACAGTAAACTCAGGTATAATTTTATTTAGCCTAATTTTGAAGCATTATATTGACATGATGATTGTGACCTTCACATTGTAAACAAAAATGTGGCAATATTTAAATACTCCTCCACTGAAAAAACAAAAGACAGCAGAGGCAAAGCATCAGCAGCAAAAACAATATGATGCAAATAAACGCATCTGCTTATTTAAATCGTCATGGAAGGAGGCCTATAAATGGATTGACTATGACTAGAAGAAGGACTAGTTGGTTTTAAGAAGGATTAGTAAAAAAAAAAAAGGCACTAGCCCTGTAGGCTAGAAGGCTGTAGGCTAGAAGTCAAACAATTTCATTGTCTAACCCTTGTCATTGTCTAACCCTGTTTATATATAGTGACAGTCACTGACTGTATCATGTATTGTAAATTTCAGAAGATTCATATTTTCACAACCAGTACCGGAATTCAAGATCAAGATACAAAATGGCAGGGACATCAAAGACAAAAGTAAGCCAACTATATGCATGGATTATCATTGACTAATCTGAGCCCCTCCAAGCCCCCCCACCCCCCACCCCCCCCTCTTACAAAAAAACCCCGAGTTTTTACAATAGAATTTGCAGCAACTCTGCAGTTCTGCAGGTTAGAAGGTTCTAGGCCCCCCACCACCCCTCCTATACAAAAAAACCCCGACTTTTTACAATAGAATTTGCAGCAACTCTGCAGTTCTGCAGGTTAGAAGGTTCTAGGCCCATTCTCTATATTTTATCTAGATGTAAATGGAGGATGAGCATGTTCATATAACCTTTCATGTGTTGGTGCCGTAAAACCCCAATTCAATTTAAAAAATGACTTTTAATGTCAGAGAAGGCTCAGATTAATCATTGACAAGTATTTCTGTTTATGCATTCAGTTACAAATTTGCCCCCTCCTCATGTTGTTTCAGCTAGATTCTTGATGCACTTTAGTAAGTGTGTATAAGAACAAGAGTAAACTCGCTCCTAAAGCAATATATATAATCTTCCTTGAGGCCCTGATTAATACAGAGTGTTTTGCTCCTGTGTTTGAAATACGGAAAGTTAATTAGCTTAAAACGGGGAAAACTCTTCTTTTTTCCCAATAAAAGAGTTGAGAATAAAATGATTAAGTCAGCCTTACACAGGAATAATGTCTGTTGAAAACCCTGAAAGTATGATAACATTAAATCCTTTAGGTTTTCTCTGTCATTGCAGAAGAGTTTTACAGGGATGAAAGAAAAGTTAATGTTATCATTTTTTAGATGGAACTTAAAGGGACACATGGCAATCTTGATTTTTTAAAAACTCACGGCGTCCCGTTAGTTTTTCTATATAACCTGCATATGTTCAATCACTATGCTATTAATTATAAGAATCGTATACAGCAAATTGTTTTTGCATGTTATTAACTGTTGATAATATTGCACCAATAATATCAAGCCCAGTAATCGACATCATCAGCAGGTGCACTAGATGATCATCCGTAACGAAGATTTGTCTCGACTCGGTAAGTAAACACATGCATTTCAGCTCTAATTCTCAGTCCATAAAGATATAATTGTACCTAAAGTATCGCAATCAATGGTAAAAAGGCTTGGTTAATATTTACTTCTGCTAATACTTAGCGAATTGAGAGCAAAATCAAAGAAAGTTAAAAATGAAAAAACTCCACTGAGAATCATCTCGCTAAAAAAAACGTTCTTTGATTCTGCTCTCAATTCGCTAAGTATTAGCAGAAGTGAATATTAACCAAGCCTTTTTACCATTGAACTGACTGTATGTCCTAACAAGCGCCGTTTTTTCTGAATTTTCTAAGCGTCTGGGGCGCTTAAAGGGGCGAATATACGATACCATAATTTCTACTTGAAATCAAATGTGCATAAGAAAGTATTGGTTAACCACTCTTTAGAAGAAAACATGTACAAGTATGAGCATAATATACGAGTGTGTGATAATTTAAATCTACTTAATTTCGGATAATTGTGTTTTCGGATACTCTTTTGAGTTTATTATTCGCGAGTTCTTGAATTTGCGAGACTGGATTTGCGAATATTAGCCAAAATAAAACCCCCGTGAATAACACCGGATCTATAGTAGCCAAAATTATATTCATGTAACTCGATTTATTATATCTAGTGAAGTTGTTATGCTCCAGCCTCTTCATAATCACAATTCCAAAGTATTCCTTACTTGTTTGTTCATATCTGCCAAATTTTAATTCTGGCAAAATTGAATGTCCAGCTCAAAAGCTGAAGATATGCTGAAAACAAGGATACAGTTCTTTAACAAAGGTTTTTACAGGCAGAAGGCCTGACAATCAAGAGAGGGTTTTTACAAAGGTGATTGGCCTGATGTTTCGAAAGAGGATTTTTCAACCGATACCTTGATGGATATTCTTGCTCTTTTACCATCTTTGTATCACAGGTATTTGGCGCGTAATTTGGTCACTACTACCCCCACCTCCCCAAAATTACCCCCCCAATTTTTTTATAATAACGTCATCCAAAAAGTCATTTAATAACTTTTTTTGCAGGTGTGTGGGTGGGTAGTAGAGTGGTAGATTGGTAGTAGTGACCAAATTACGTGCCGAATACCTGTGCTTTGTATCTTTCCAAAGTATCCGACAACATTCTGTATATTTTCCTATCAATAATTGTTTAAACATTTCTGTTTCTTGTCCTCTATTCCAGACAACGTACAACTATGTATCCCTGTCCAGTCTGAAAGTCAGCCAAAAGGTAGACGTATATGGAGTGGTCAAGTTCCTGAAGCAACCTTACAAGTCCCGCGGTAGTGGTAAGGATGGGATTCTTTTCAGTTAACATTCAAGATGTCAAAAGTTTATTTTTAATTATGTTCATTGAGGAAGAAATAAGTCTCGACATTATCATGCAGATTTAAGCATTTTGTGGCCAAAAAAAGGGTCCTTTACCTTAAAATTAAGCGTGACGAGCTTGGGTAAAATTATTGAGACAACTTAATTAAACGGACAGGCTGTTAAAATGTATCTGTAACAAACAATACATGCCGAGATACTGTGGTGATTCTTGGTATGTCACCAAACCATGAAGTGTCAATAAAACAATATGGCTACTGCAATGTATGGCTGCTCCAGGGTAGAAATGGAACTACTGTTTTACACCTTATTCAGTGAACCTAATGACAAAGGGACTGACATGTTCAGGGCAGGAACATTTGTTTCTGAGTTACTTGTCCTGCTGATATTTGAATGGTCAACTTTATATAAATTGTTAAAGAATTTATCTGAATTTCTGCTGGTCCTACATCAATGAGCACTTATCATGGGTTTTCGTGCCCTGATGTTATTCTTTCAGTAAGTCATGGGGTTTGATTAAAAATGTTTTTTCTTCTATAAACACATATTGTTTTACTGATATACTAAGGCCATCCTTAAAAAAAAAAATGGATTGCTGTTTCCTGACCCAGGATTTTATAAATTGGTAAATAGGTAGGTAGGTGATATTTACTTTGCCCAAGACAGTAAACACCTTAAGAAATTAAAGAAAAATATACTGAAGATACCAAAAAAAATAAAATTATGAGGGGCCCTTTTTCGTGGGTAGGTATGGAAGCAGCAAACCAACAATTATTTATGGTCGGCATAATTGGTACTTCTAAAGCCCCAAAGTATAAAATTTCGAATTTCAATCAATTTACATGAACATCGGTCTGACATTTGACTGCACACGCACCAGGCTTGAAAATAGCTCATCCAAAAATAAATTGAACAAAATTGTTGTGCAGTAACATTGGAATAAGGTTCAAATGTACCCAGATGTAATTTCATTACAAGGAAATGAAAAAAAAAAAAAAATATATGTGCATTAAGCATTCCGTTTAGTTTATAAATTCTTGGTAACATAACTATTTCAGACTACTGTATGATGATTAGCATAGTAGACCCGTCCTACAGCGATGGTGTTCGGGACGAGAAACTAAAGTGCCTGTTGTTTGGAAAAGAGGAGGACAAGCTGCCCGGCACTGCCAAGCTTGGCGATATTGTTCGCTTCCACAGACTCGCTGTATGTATAATAACACTGTTTGCACTATAGTTTTTTGAGGAAAATGTTTACTTCTTTGTTCTTTGTGTATAGTCAGGGAGAAATTATCCAGTGATGATTAATTCTTTAGCTTTCAATAATAAAATAAATGTTTTAATCGATGTGTGCTTGTAGTATGCCCATTGAAGTTTTGGCAAAAAAATCAACAACAGTCATTTTTGTTTTGCAGATCAGTAGTTTCCATGACTGTCTACAGGGTCAGAGTAGTCCGGGGTTTTCATGGCTCATATTTTCTGGAGATCCTTCAGATCCCCTAGAGCCCCTAAAGTCTTCATCAGCCACTTACAGTCTCACAGACGTTGATAAACGAAAGGTGAGTCAATAAGCACATACCATCTCCAGTGTTTTTTTTATGCCTGATCTGGGGCCGAAATTCGGCCCCATTCACAATCCCAAAAAGTATCCTTTTTTCACAATTATATCTCAAAAATTCACAATCTGAAAAAAAAAATTAAAAAAAAAAAAAATCTTTTTTTTTTGTTGTTGGTAAATACAGACCAGTAAGGATACTAGTCTTATTATAAGCTGGTGTCAAAACTAGTCTGTATTTACCGAAAACAAAACTTAAAACCAAGGGATATTAAAATGTGAAAATAAAAGTGAAAAAGGTTTATTTCTCTTTTGTTATAAATATTTCAAAATTTTCACAATTTCTAGAAAAATGCCGCTATTTTTCACAATGGCATGGGCACAAGCTGCATTCACAAAACACATAAAAAAACCACTGATCTCACAGAATGTTGATAAACAAAAAGTGAGTCAGTAATCACATACCATCTCACAGACGTTGATAAGCAAAAGGTGAGTCAATAAGCACATACCATCTCATGACAGAATGTTGATAAACATAAAGTGAGTCAATAATCACATACCATCTCACAGATGTTGATAAACAAAAATAATAAACAAAAAATGAGTCTATCAAGTATTTATCAACTACGGTACAGGTAAATGTACATATCATCTCACAGATATTGATAAACAAAAGGTAAGTCAACCACATACCGTCTCACAGATGTTGATAAACAAAAAATGAGTCAATCAAGTAATCAACTGCGGTATATGCACATATCATCTCACAGATATTAATAAACAAAAGGTAAGTCAACCACATACAGTCTCACCTCACTCATGTTGATAAACAAAAAGGTGAGTCAACCACATGTCTCATAGACATTGATAAACAAAAAGTCAGTCAACAACCAGACCATTTGGTAGTAAGAATTTTAAATTTTGATTTTCTGAATTACAGGTTGCAGAGTTACGGCGATGGGCCTCGGATAAAGAAGGATTTAGCGAGAAGCTGTCAACACAGAATGATGTTGCGGCGGGATGCTACTTCAATATGGTCTGTCAGGTAATACAATATACAAGGTGTTCTTATAGGAAGTTGTGAAGTTTAAAATGATCTCTCAGTGTAAATGAATGAATATATTTTTAAAGGAACCTTTCCCATGTTGTGAGCTATTTTGTTATATTTTTAGGCCAAATTAAAAACGGTCATTTTAAAGGGACACACAGCAATCTTGAAATGTTATACAAGTGAAAAGTGCAACCTGACAATGTGCAAAGAGCATAAATAATAACTTAGGTTGATTTTTCTGCAAACAATGTCTGTCAAATTTCATGTCTTCATAGCTCTGAAAACATTAATCACTTGAAACTGTATACAAGTGAAAACCCTGACCCGACAATTTGCAAAACACAAGAACCATATCTCTAGGTTGATGTTCTCACCAAATTACGTCAGTTTTTATGTCTTTGTCATGCATATATGTCTGTCCACAGCATGTCACTCAATCTTCAAAAATCGGCCATCGCGTCACGCCTCGTTTGTATAGGCAACTGCTCAGAAAATAGTGCACTGTTGCTTAGCTGTTGCTATATAAACAATGATGGCCGTTAATCACACGTGTTTATGTATGATTTGCATTGCATGTTTATTTACAATACAGATGATGGTTTTATCACTGCTTTCATGTAAATAAACTATAGTTAGTGCAATCAGCTATATGACATTGCAAAACTTTGAAAATAACTGAATGCAAATTTGTTTTGGCGGGAATCTGACGCGCATCATGCTAGTTTGACGTAACCAATATGGGGCCTTCGATATACATTCGAGTAATGCTTCAAAGAAGTGTAAGAGATGTTGCGAATGCATGTCTCTGAAACAGTAATCGCTTGAAACTTAATACATATAAACATGATAAAGAACGCAATGGGACAGCATGCAGAATGCAAACACACAACAGAGTGACTTTCTACCATGGAGGCATTTTAGTTTATAACATCCTTGCTTTTAACAACATGTTTCCTTTTCATAAGCAAAACAAATGGAAAAAGATGAATCAAAATAAAGATGAGTTGTAAATTTCACCTTTGTTCATCTGTTCTTTACCATCTGTCGAAATTTTATAATACATTTTACCGTCCTCATATTTTCCCTTGTTAAATGAAAACAAATTTGTCTCCCCCTTTTCAGGTTGTATGCACAGCAGTGGCCGAGGCAGATGTGTGTTTGATACTGCGAGTCTGGGATGGTACACAGAGTATTTAGTGAGTATATCTTGTATCAACATACAGAGATTCTGACGTATTTACCAATGTTCGATCCCTTGCTTGACATCCAGCATATAACGGGTACTGCTAGGACTGGTCGGCCCAGTGTCAGTATTATGCTACTGCGTAGGGTATCATGTCATGTGTCTACGGCAGCACTATAAAGTTGAGAATTGAGCTCAATACTGCAAATGGAAGCCGCCATGGCAGGATTTAAGAGATAATCATGCTAAGATTTTCAATCTGGGACGGTATGTGAGTGGTTTTACGGCCTGAAATTTCATTTTACCATGACGCGGCAAATTCGCGACCGTAAACCCCACCCCCAACACACGGTATGTGGTTGCTTTTACGGTCTGAAATTACCGGGCCACCGTAAAACCACTCACATACCATCCCAGATTGGAAATCTTAGCATGGTTATCTCTTAATTATAACCCCATACATACACATGTACCAGTATTTGTCATATTAAAACATAACAATTCAGCATAATTATGATGCATTTTTTAGATTTTTTTTTAATTGATGCAATTCAGTTAAAGACAACCTATAATTCAGCAGATAAGTATTTCATACACAATTCATCAACATACAGATGCATCATCATATGGCAGTTGGTCCTAAAAATGTCATATTTCACAATAGAGCCATTATACCAGATTTAACCCATGCATTGTTTTTGCCTCAAACTGTCAAATTTCACAATAAAGTCATTTTGCAGATTTAACCCATACATTGTGTTTATAATATAATGCATGCATTTACTTTTACACTCAGTACATTCAAAAACGCAACATTTTTTGATTTTCGATTGTTTTCAGTCCGCTTTTTTTTTTTTTAAATCAAGGTTGTATTTTTATGTTCATGATGTTAGTACAAAAGTCTCTTTGTCTCATGGCGATAAACAGTTCCATAAGATTTGCTCTACTTCTTTCAGTTAAAACACATTTTGCACGTGGACTTTAATTCCCCCAGAAATTCAAAAAATACCAAGTGTTGCATTTTCAAATGTACTGAGTGTAAACAGTTATGCAGCAAATGATTTTTTTGAGTTGGTAACTCATTCAATTCAAAATGGTGGTATGAATCACAGGACCAATATGAAATATATTTTGCTTTGCTGATTTTGACATTCAAAATAATAACACTGACATAATAGACATAGCCATGTCTGGTTCTATAATTTATTTTAGTCCAATCAGAAGGATTGATAAATACTCTCCGGAACATCAAGTACAAAAGGATGTAGCACTGATGCGGAAGTCACGCGGGTTTCTTAACGATGTATTCGTGTTTGACGACCACTTTAGGGCTGCGGCGCACATTAAGGTATGTTTGCCAATATTTAAGAACTAAAATCTTATGATCAAAAGTTTTGTCAGTATTTTCAGACAAATATTAGTTGTTGCTATTAATAAAAATTCCTCACTTTTGAAATTGGTTAAAAAAAATAGAAGTATTACATCTGAGAGTTCATTTTACTTTTAAATACAATTTCTGCATCAAACATTTGAAAATATTTTTTAGCTCTACTGAATAAAGATCAGCAGAGCTTATGCCGTGGTGCGTCGTCCATTTGTACGTCCGTTAACTTTTTTGTAGCGACTACTCCTCTGAAACTTCCGGAGGGATTTTCATGGAACATAAAAGGAATGTTGCGCATAATGTCTAGTTGATTCTAGCAAAAATTCACGTTGATGTGAATTCCAAAATGGCTGCCAAAGCTAAAAATAGATTTTGTAGCAACTACTTCATGAAAACTATAAGTGATATTGATATGTGACTTTTTCTAAAATGATAAGCATGACATGATGTTGGTCCTTGTTAAAAATCATTTTGACTTTAACATGGCTGCCAGTGGCCATCTTTGTTTACATAGAGTTATATAGTAAAAACTTGTAGAGACTACTCCTCTGAAACTACCAGATGGATTGTCATGAAACTTTACAGGAATGTTGCCCATAATGTCAAGTTGATCCTAGCAAAAGGTCACGTTGATGTTAAATCAAAGATGGCTGCCTTAGCTAAAAATTGATTCTTAAAAGCAAGTTTGTAGCGACTACTTCTTGAAACCTATAAGCGATATTGATATGGGACTTTTTCTAAAATGATCAGCATTTACGTTAAATATGGCTGACAGCGGCCATCTTTGTTTACATAGAGTAATATAAGAAAAAATTGTGGTGATTACTCCTCTGAAACTACTTGACTGATTTTCATGAAACTTGACAGGAATGTTGCTCTTGATGTCTAGTTGATCCTAGCAAAATTTCAGGTTGGCCGGAAATTAAAGATGGCCACTATGGTTAAAAATAGACTTTAAAAACACAATATTGTGGCGACTACTTCTCAAAAACCATAAGTGATATTAATTTGGAACCTTTACCAATATGACTGGCACGACATATAGTTGGTCCTTAACAAAATTCATTTTGATTCGATGTCAAACATGGCTGCCAGCGGTCATCTTTGTTTACATAGAATTATGTTGGAAAAACTTACGGCGATTTACTCCTTTGAAACTACTTCATGGATTTTCATGAAACACAAATGTTGCTCTTGATGTCTAGTTTAGTCCTAAGTAAAAACCAGATCGGCCAGTAAGTCAAGATGGCCACCATAGCTATAAATAGATTTTAAAAATACAACTTTGTGGCGACTACTTCTCAAAAATCATAAGTGGTATTGATCTGGAACCTTTACTAAAACATGACTTTTAAATGGTCCTAAACAAAATTCTGTTGATTCAGTGTCAAACATGGCCGCCACATAAAGTTATATGTGAAATCTTGTGGTGACTACTTCTCTGAAAGTGCTGATCCTATTTTTATAGAACTTCACAGGTTTGCATGGCTGATCAAAATCTATCAGTAGAGCTTCAAGGTCATTGACCTCTTGTTTTAGCGAGATTACCGGTACATAGCAAATCCAGGCTTATAGTTTGGCGATTTCTGTCAGTCTATCTACGTGTTTTGACGTTTCGGTTAAAGTTTTTGGTTAAATTTTTTGTTTTTCCCCATTTCTCAAAAACAGATTGTTGGAAAGCTTTGAAACTTGGCACAGATGTTCATTAAGCATCTCCGTGGCCGAATTGTTTACAGCTGCTGCGGGTTCGAATCCCACTGGGAGCTCGACTTGTGAGGAAGTGTCGATTCTTACGGATGGCGGGATGTGTACAGTACTGGTTCTACCCAGGAAAAATGGGTGGTCTGCCGCCACCACAAAAATTGACCGTCATATATAACCTTACATATGTTGAAAATGACGTAAAACACCATACAAACAAACAAACAAACAAACAGATCATTATCATTACACAATGTTATATGAGAAGAACCATAACTCTGTCATGTCTTTTACCTGAATTATAACCCTTCTTTTTACTTAGATTTTTTCAGTTAAAGTGTTGAATTCGCAATCCGAGGCCACTATTGATGCTTCACTTGTTTAGAATTACTATCAACAACAATGTAAAGCAAACTGCAAATGTAAACTATAGTTTTTATGGATGAATATTTCTTATGTGTTAAGGACGATAGTTATGCCAAACCAGTAATTTACGATCTGTTTCTAGGTATTAATAATTGATTTTCATCGAGAATGAAGTGCAACATCCTATGTTAGATTTTGTAGAACGAGAACAGTCGAAATGTGTGTAACTATTAGTTGATACAAAGAGGTGATATTTAGATGTTAGTGTGTAACTGTTACAAAGAGATGATATCTAGATGTTAGTGTGTAACTGTTACAAAGAGATGATATCTCGATGTTAGTGTGTAACTATTAGTTGATACAAAGAGATGATATCTCAATGTTAGTGTGTAAGTATTAGTTGATACAAAGAGATGGTATCTCGATGTTAGTGTGTAACTACTAGTTGATACAAAGAGATGATATCTCGATGTTAGTGTGTAACTATTAGTTGATACAAAGAGATAATATCTCGAGGGGTGATGGCAAAACTATTGTAACTATATTATTTATATGCAAAAACCATTTGTAGTAATGCCAGTATTTTCGATTCGCAGCCTGGGGACTTTGTCAAGTTTGTAAACCTTCATGCGGTTGAATACAAGTCTCCAGATAATCCTGTTAACCCCGCGGGATCGCCGACCCTTGAACTTGTTCTGCACAGAGGTAACTCTTACGGGAGAGGAGTTAAAGTTGTCTCCCCAAATAACCCAGAATTAAACTCTCTAAAATTGAAGTTAGAACAGGTGTCTGGGAATGTTGAAAGCCTAGATGACAGTGATATAATTGAACTAGATCTGGACAGTGATATAGTTGAACTAGATTTGTCACAGTCAGACTCTGTTGAAGTAGTTTATGAAGATTTAAACATCACAAAGTGTGGCAAAAGTTCAGAGAAAGTAAATCGGAAAGTACAGAATTTGAATCGCGGAATTGAGAAAAACAAAGAACCCTTACCATCTACATCAAGAGCTGTGCCAAACTCAAAGGAATCAGTTAGAAGATATGATGACAAGCCGAAAAAATTCTCAAGACAAGTTTTAGACCGAGCCTCTCAAGCTGACTTGTCAGCTGAAGAAAATGATTTGGATGATAACAAGGGAAATGAAAATTGTGGTGGAAAAGCGTTAAAGATATCAGCGAAAAAGAAACCCAGATTAGTTGATGAATGTGATGAAGATGATGATGATATAGACTGTGCTCAGAAAGTCAGAGAAGGTCAGGACACTGGCACCGCTGCTAGTCTACCAAGATGTATGCTGCAGACAACTACAGGTATTCATAACTTTCACATCCGGTCAACTTCCGGTAGGTCGAGATTCAGTAGGTGAAAATAAAGGGGTTTACTCGGACTTTATCTTCAATCTCTAGATATGAAAAATGAAAATATTAGACCATGATTTAAATTAAATGTATCCATATTGGTGTTTTAAAATCAGACAACACCAAAAGAAGATACATAGATGTACACAAAAAACAAAGCTTTTAATATAATTATCACTACAAACTAGTTTTATAAAGGGCTAAAGTCAGTTGAGCACCAACGCTAAACACCGAGTTTACCCCTTACCAGAATGTGGAGGTCTTTTATTTTGATGATGTCATTTAAAAGTTGTGAATAGGCGTATATTCCGTTTTAATTGTTTTAACTGTTGATTTGAACAGAGTAATAGTATTATCATGTGATTATTAATGAAAATATTATTTCATGTGTATCTGTTGAAGATCAGAAAATCAAAATTTGAGTTAACTTTTCATTGGAATCGGTGCTTTGCCGAGTATCCGAATAAAACAGTCTTGCATGCCATAGAAATTTGCGTTTTGACATCACCAACAGCAGGAAGTAAGTATACAGGGAGGAGAAACGGATCGTTTGGCCGTTTAATGTTGTCGCGCGTGTGTTTCACTACTGCGTGAAAATGACTGCTTCCGGTTGTTTCGCGCGTGTGAAAAAAAGGAAATTCTTATAAATTATTACACTTACAAACTCAATAAAGTTGCGACATGTAAACATGAGTATTATTTATTCACATTGTGTCCTCTGATACGGAGGTGTATGTGTTTGCCTGTAAAAAGCACATTTTACCAGACGGTTCCGTGTAACAAAGATGGCGCCACTCTGCGCCAAATAAAAAATGGTGACAGTGTATAGCTATTGCAAACGAGATACGAGACTACGGGTTATTTAGGCATTAATAATAACAAAAAGTGAATAGAGACATATTTATCTTTGTCAAGAAGGTAATTTCATGGTGGTGATTATAAGACAAAGCCTAAAAAGAGGTGATGAAAATGTGCCTTTTGAGATATCAGCTGAAATTTTTAATTTTTCAAATGAGATACGAAGTATGGGTTATATTAGGTATTAATAATAACTAAAAGTGAATAGTAGACATATTTATCTTTGTCAAGAAGGTATTTCATGATGTTGATTATAACAGAAAGTCGTAAAAAAGATGCTGTAAAAACTGCCTAATTTGAGATGTTGGCTGAAATTTTAACTTTTCAAATGTAACGCGCCTACGATCGATTTACCTGTATCGATAAACTAGTAAATGGCGGCGTTCTAGCGCGACAACATAAATCGATGAACTAGAGCGTTTATGAACCCGTTTCTTCTCCCTGTAAACTTACTCTCTGCCAACAGTCAACATTTCATATGTGCCATTAAAATGATTATGCAACAGTTTTCGATTTCATTGTTCACACGTGAAGTTTGTCTACCCCCATGTGTAAAATTAGATTTTTTAGCACGTTTAAAAGGAAAAAAATCCTCGTCTGGTAGTAACAAATACATTTCTGACAAAGCTGATATCAATTTGGATTAAAAATTTCCCATCCCTTATAATATATGCTTTAGCTCTGAGGGGCAGAAGGCTAGATAATTAAAGCAGAAGGGAAGGGTTTTTCTCAGTCTAACAAACTGAGAATGTTTAACAGACTGTTTAACTTGTTTATGTTATATATTCACAGGGATTTTTCTAGGCTCAATATGGGGCCGAAATGCCCCATCCCAATCCAAAGTATCCTCATATTTTTCCATAATATCCTCATATTTTTCCAAAAAAGCAAAATATTTTCCCAAAATAATATATATATATTTTTATTTCATTTTTTTTTATATTAAATGTCCCTATTTGACAATGTATTTGTTGCAGACTTGTATAAGAGCTTGATTTTGAAATTATTCCAAACGTTTTTAGTGCCTTACTATGTCATATACATGTAGTTGGAATATTATTTTTCACAATTTTTAGATTTCACGCGCATTTTTCCCAGTTCAAAAGGCCCCTGGCCCCACTTCCAAAAATGTCGAAAAACCCCTGATTCAAAACCCATGCATGCAAACAGTGTATATAGCAATATCAAAATTATTATTTCAAGCCATGTATGAGAATTTGTAAAAAGAAAAGATGATTCCATGACAATTTTTAGTGAATAATGCATCATTTGACTAGTAGTTATCTGCCACTGAGTGCAGCCTACAAACCTTCTCGCCTCGCACTGCTGCGGGTTCGAATCCCACAAGGAGATTATAAGACCTGTAAGTGAGGAAGTGTCGATTCTTACGGATGGCGGGAGGTGTACAGTACTGGTTTTTACCCAGGAAAAGTGAGTGGTCTGCCTCCACCACAAAAAAATCGATCATCATATATAACCTGACATGTGTTGAAAATTATATAAAACACCATACAAACAAACAAAGCAAGTTGCAAATGATGTTATTTTTTCAAAAATCAACTTTGAGATCCAACTTGATGTTCCATTGGTCAGTAAAAAAATATTTTCGTATCAAATTGGAATCAGAATTTATTCGAAAATTGAAAAAGTATTAACTTTTCTATTTTGTCTGCTAGTGATTCTGAGCCATCCCCACATACAGCGGAGCCAGATCTGTGATGTGCTTGACCATGATGTACCGTACAAGTTCCGAGTACGAGCCCAGGTATACGACTACCATCCCAAACCAGAATCAGTCAGGAGCTTTCTGAAACTCTACTGCTCTACCTGTCATTATCTGTGAGTATAGCCGCATTATTATCCTTCAGATCCGCTATTTAATCCAAGGGACACAACAATGATGTAATTCTTATTTAAAAAAAATCATCATTTATTTCCCTTTGAAGTTTCTTCTGGTATTTTAAGGCAAATTTAATGTAAGTTAAGTCTTTGTAGTGCTCACAGGACATAGTTTTGACAGGCAGGCCCTGAATTAATATTGACAGGCCTTGAATTAATTATATAGTGAAATATGGCAAAAAGGGACAAGCCCCAACCAGATTTTGACAGGTCCCGGGCTTGGGGCTATCCTATTTTGTGAGCACCGCTTTGAAGAAAGATTTTAAAAGCATATCAGTTTATAGGACACAAACCCACCCAGTATAAACTTTCAAGGACTACCTAGTTAATCATAATTCAGTTTAATAATCATCAGCATTATATCATCATCATCAGCAGCAGTCGCAGCATCATCAGTATCACCATCATCATCAGCTAATCACCACCACTACCACCATTACAGCAACAGCATATCACTATCTTCATCATCATCATCATACATACATTTATTGTTGCTATTAATTTTTGTTGTAGGTGTTCACTGCCAGACACAGATTGCAACAGTAACAACAGGTATGGCAATCATGCATTTGTAAATGTTTACTCTTCTATATACTATACAATTGTCAAACTCAACAAACAAGATACAGATGTAGATATATTGATTGTTCATGGTTAGACTGCCTACAAACTTCATGTCTTACGAGAATTTTTTTTTTCATGGTGTGTATTCTGTATATAAGCGATTGTTGCCTTTCATGTGACCTGTACTAGTACTGCAGTGGTCTCGCCCTATACTTAAAGAAGAAAATCATAACCCTCCAAATAACGGCAAAATGCCACTTCAAAATCGTTTATCAAAACTCTATCCATGTCATATAATAATGTACATATATGCGTCAATGAAAAGTATAGGTTTATTTTTTATCTGGGGTTCTTAAAACACCCGTGATTGGAAATGCATAAAATGAATTATGAGTTGGTAACTTAATTCGACACTTCCTTTTTGGAAGTTTTGCCTGGCTGGTTAAAGCTGCGGATATTGTGTTTATTGTTTTTAGCTCTACTGGCCAAGGGCCAGCAGAGCTTATGGGATGGCGAGTTGTCCGTCGTCCGTTAACTTTTACCTCATTAAGACGATAGGGCCTTCATTTTTTATCCGATCTTTACCAAACTGTAACAGATTGTCAATGAAAGCTGGGACAAGTTTGAAAACCAGCCAGACTGGACCAGTAACATCGTACTTAAATACCCATTATTGATTGTGCTTAAATGAATTAAAAGTTACTGTTAATTCAACGCATCGGCAGTAAATGTCAGTAGGTAATTTCCGTATGTATCTGGAGGGCACAAAAATGTATGAAGTTATAGTCAAGGTTAATGAATGAAATCAACGTATTTCGGTGTTGAGAATAAAAAATAATTTTTAAATTGTAATTTTTGCTTGTACAGTTGTTTGTGTTCAGTGTAAATGAAGTTAGCCTTCTTTTTTTGCTTACAGTACTGGTTCCCAGCTACAGGTTGGTAGTACGTTCAAAGGAGTGGCCCACTACAATTGCCCGAGATGTTACGAGAAAAAGGACAGCCTACCTGGTAATACCGGTATATACTTTTACATGCTTAGAAGCAGTTTTCAAAAATTATTTTTTACGTTCAAGAGTTTTCATGATACGTTTATTTGGTTTATGGCATGAAAATGGGATATCTTTACATCTTAAGCAGTAGCAATTACGTTGGAATGCTTCTGGGGAATGGAAGATGAGACCTTCATATAGTAAATGCAGTATGTGTCTGATGTTGTTTTCATAACTTGAATACTTTTCAATGGATTGATTAAATATTTGCAAAGTTGTTATGCACCCCCCTTTGAAGAAGGAGGGGACATATTGCTTTGCAAATGTCAGTCAGTCGGTCTGTTTGTCGGTCGGTCCGTCCCGAAATCTTGTCTTCGCGAAAACTCAAGAGCAGCTACCATTACAAACTCCAAACTTGGCAGGAATGTTTGTGTCATGGTCTAGTTGTGCACTTCCACTTGTCGGTAGATTCGCATAAGAAATGTGGTTGCTATGGTAACAAAACTTGTAAAAAATTACTAAAAATTGCTTGTCTTATCGATAACTCAAGAACAGCTGGCACAACTAACTCAAAACTTGTTTGTGTCATGGCCTAGTTGTGCACCTCCCCTTTTGGGTAGATTCGCATAAGAAATTTGGTTGCTACAAACTCCAAACTTGGCAGGAATGTTTGTGTCATGGTCTAGTTGTGCACTTCCACCTTTGGCTAGATTCGCATAAGAAATGTGGATGCTACGGTAACAAAACTTGCAAAATATTACCAGAAATTGCTTGTCTTATAGATAACTCAAGAACAGCTTGCACTACAAACTCAACACTTATCAGAAATGTTTGTATCATGGCCTAGTTGTGCACCTCCCCTTTTGGATAGATTCTCATAAGAAATGTGGTTGCCATGGTAACAAAACTTGTAAAACAAATCACTAAAAAATGTTTATCTTCGCGATAACTCAAGAACAGCTGGCACTGCAAATTAAAACTTCAAAATGGCAGGATTGTTTGTATCATGGTCATGTTGAAGGGGGGCATATATATTTTACAAACATCTCTTGTTACATAGGGTCATTCAATAGCCAGACTCAATACCAATGCTTCCATGACCTTGACATACACAGTTTAACTAGGACATTTATTGAATATTAGGTTTTCATGGAGTTCAAAGATGCTTTGACCAGAGTTCATGCAATGAATGGGACATGCATAGAAGAACAAATCCTGCTTCTCACACGTGCCAGTTATGATGGAATAATCATGGTATAAAAGTAAACAGAATTTCTGCCGTTGATGTCATGGTCCTGTCTTTATTTTGCCTATGCCTATAGAATGTCCTGTGCGCTATCAGGCAGAGAGACTTAAAGGGGTTACTGCACTATTACATGATTGCTTTAAAAGAGCTCTGACAACCTTAAACATAGCTGAAAGAATTATCAAAATGCCATGGAAAATAAATGAGATATGACTTTATTGAAAATTTGCAAAGAACATAAATGGAGGCGGCCATCTTCGAACGATGATGTCATCGTGCCTCTTTACTACATATGGTATATTGACAAAATATATTATAAACCAAAGAAAATCACTACAAATTGATTAAAAATAAATATACATATGTAAAATGTATAAATTGTACGCTTATTTTTCCATTGATTTTTATTTTGCTTTAAAAGACATTTAATCCGTGTGCCATATATGGCAAAAAGGCATGATGACGGCATCGTTCAAAGATGGCAGTCTCCATTTGTGTTTCTTTGCAAAATTTCAATAGTTCATACCTTCTTTATTTTTCATGGCATTTTGATAACTCTTTCAAGTTTTTTCAAGTTTTTCAGAGCCCTTTGAAATAAACATTGTTTGAAAATAGTGCATCAACCCTTTTAAAACCTTAAGACTCAACAACAGCAACAGCCATTAGTGTAAGGAAACACAATTTACATCATTATCAAAGTTATTTAAATTTCAGTTCCACTAATTGTTTGTTGCTTGTTTTTCAGCTTTAGATTCCCCACCTCATCTACAGTTTATCTATATGATGCGTTTTCTTCTTCGAGATAACACGGGGATATTGATGGCAAATATATGGCGCTCTGATGCTGTAAGTTGGCTATACTTTTCCAATGTTGTTTATAAAATGCAGCAACACGAGGGCTGAATGCAAAGCTATAGTAACTATATACAGTCAAACCTGGTCATCCGACCACCTGGACTAAATAAAACAAAATTCTATAGTTTTGCCTTGACCCCTTGAACTGTTTTCTCAATTTTCTCAATTTCCCATTCTGAACTTTTGACAATCTCATTAAAATCAGACCCTTTACTAAGGATCTGATAACATTGCATTGGAGGTCACGTCAGATGGACCTTATGATTAGCCAATCAGAATTCAGCCTACAAAATATGCTCGGTATATACTTCTTCTCTGTTTTGGTCAAACGCTGTGGAGCAGTCTGCACAAAATAATTACGTTGACAAACATAACACACCAACCAGTATTGAATATTTACTGAAAAAACAAACAACATTGTTTGACAAAATTCAATAGCGGTACAATAAAAGGATGAACCGCTTCGTTGTGTTGAACCCACACTAAAATTACTCTTGCGGGTAATTATAATAGAAAGTCATAATAGTGAATCTCGCTACCAACTGAGCTAAGCGGGCCAGACATACTAAGAAGTATTATTTAGAAAACCTAATGTTGCAATATAAACCTCGGTAGAATATATATTTTTCAGATACTGTTCCGAATGTTTTCAAAAAACATGACCGGGCCTATGATTTTCTTCGTATTCTTGATGTAAAACATGCCATGTAGTGCATTTCTTTGAATTTATTGTGCAATCCATAGCAATAACACAGCAAGACTTTGGTATATTTGTGTTTTATGTGGATTTTCGTTTGTTCAGTTGCATATGAAACGTGCAATTTCATTGGTTGAATTTAATTGATCTTCTCATGAATATTGATGAGATGAAAGGTCAATCTGACGTGACCTTAAAGGCAGTGTTGTCAGATCCTATAGCAGAGAATATCAAAAAGTAATTTGGATATGATTTTAATGAGATTGAACTTTGGAAAGCTTCATCTAAAATCATATTACCATCAAAGGTGCTCATAAAAAAATTAAGAAAACATATTTCCAAGAGTAATATCTAAAAAAAAACAACTCAATAATTGAAAGTATAAGTGGTTAAACGTATTGAATTATTTATATAAAAAATAGAATAGATTGTAAGTTAAATCTTGATTGTCATAATGCCCTAAAACCAACAATTTTATGTGTGTTTTCTCCAGGAGACATTTTTCCAGTCCATTGAACCGGAAGAGTTGCTTCAAACTGGAACACTATTTTCACAAATTAAGGACTGCTTACACCAGATTTGTCCGGACAATGTTGGAATTGAGACAAAACCATGGATCGAGTGTTGCTTAAAATCCTATAGTGGACCGGACGGAACAGGATTTCAAATGTTTGACACAACAGTTGTCTGAAATGTTTCAAAATGTATGTTTTTCACAAATAAAAGACAGATCACACTTGCCAAGTCCAGAAATATATTGGGTTTTTATCACTACCGTTCATGAACAGTCTCAGTCAAAACAAGACTGCAATTTATTTTGTATTTATCGTGTTCGATGATTTCCAAATTTCTCCTAAGTTTTATTCTCTTTTTTTCATAGAGAAACCCAAGCTAGAGACACAGATGTCTCGGAATAAAGGACCATTTCAAGCGCATATTCTATATATTTTTTTACAGTAGTGGAGGGCGAGTATAGTGTTAACTCTGTCCTCACATACCTTTTCGTTTTTCTCATTAGGTCTAAGTCACAGATAACACTTCAGACTTCAAATGCAGATATATGTACATCTGCTACTCATTCTGCCCAAAAGTAGGACACCAAGTTTGACATTCACCTACTTTTTAGATCACCTGAGCCAAGGCTTAAGGTGATCTCCCAATGCTCAAGGTGATCTATTGGGATCACTATCGTTTGTCCTCCGTCGTCCGTTGTCCATTGTCGTCGTTAACTTTTGCTTCAAACAACATCTCAGAAACCAATTTTGATCAAATTTCACATGGATGATACTGAGGTCAATGCCTTTCAAAGTTATACAAATTAGGTCAATGCGATGTCCAAGATGGTCGCCATTACCATATATGGTCAAAACGTTAAAAAAAAACACTGAACAGATTTCCGCAATTTTTCTTTATTAATGATCGCCATCCCCTAGACTATAAACGTTATACAAATGAAGTCCCTGGGGTCAAAAATGGCCATGCCCCGTGGGTCCAAAGTTTGTATATGGAGATTTTGCATGTTTTTCAGTCATTGTTTTACATAGACATATATATGGAAATATTTAAAAAATCTTCTTCTTTGAACTTACTCTTTTATAATATTTTGCAATTACTATAAGCTTATGGTCCTCTACCAAGTTTGTTCAAATGGTGTCCTTGGGGTCACATTTTGCCCCTACCCAGGGGTCAGATGTTTTACATATACTTGTAAGTCACAGTTTTACATAGAGTTATATAGGGAAAATCTTTAAAAAATCTTATTCTCAGAAACTGCTTGGTCAATTTTACCAAACTTCACATGGATGATCTTTCGGGGAATGGTTTCAAAATTTGTTAACATTAGGTCAGCGTAGTTTAAAGATTTTTCTATCGCTGCCATCTTGGATGTGGCATGCATGTAAGGTTATATATGACGGTCGATTTTTTGTGGTGGAGGCAGACCACCCACTTTTCCTGGGTAGAACCAGTAATGTACACTTCCCGTCTGTCGATTCACGCATGACGGGAAGTGTACAGTACTGGTTCTACCCAGGAAAAGTGGGTGGTCTGATTCACGCATGACGGGAAGTGTACAGTACTGGTTCTACCAAGGAAAAGTGGGCGGTCTGCCTCAACCACAAAAATATCGACCGTCATATATAACCTAACATGTGTTAAAAATGACGTAAAACACCATACAAACAAAACAAACCAAGACAGCCGCAAAAGAAACATCTTTAAACTGCTTCTTGCCAATTCAGGAACCTACGGCTCTGGCTTCAATTTTTTTTATTTATTTTTTAATTCTTTATTTTTATTATTGCTTCCTGTTTGGACTTTTTCCTTTGTTTAATTTTTCTAAAGTTTGTATGTAAAGATTTTGCATGTTTTACATAGACTTATATAGGTAAAAATCTTCTTCTCTGAACCCACACGACACCGAGCTCTGATATATTGTGTGTAGTATCAGCTTATGGTCCTCAACGAAGTTTGTTTAAATGGTGACCCTGGGGTCATATCTGTCTCAACCTCGGGGGTCACAGTTTTACATAGATTTATATAGGGAAAATCTTTAAAAAAATCTTTTTCTCAGAAACTGCTTGGTTAATTTTGACCAAACTTCACATGGATGATTCTTAGGTGAATGGTTTTTAAATTGTTAAAATTAGGTCATTGTGACATCCAAGCCACAGCCATAGAAAAAATATTTTAGTTACTTTTTGTACACGGAACTTAGGGCATTTTCTTCATTTTCAGCTGAAAGTGAAGAAAAATGCCCTAAGTTCTTACGGGATGGCAAGTTGTCCGTCGTCCGTCCGTCCCTTAACGTTTACTTCGTTAAGACGATAGGGCCTTCATTTTTCATTCGATCTTTACCAGGTTGTTAATATCAATGAAAGTTTGGACAAGTTCGAAAACCAGCCAGTTCGGACAAGTAACAGCAGAGTTATGACCCTTGATTTAGTTAAAAATGTGAAGTACAAATTAGTTCTCCTGAGCCTCTGGCCAGATTTCAACGAACCTTGGCACGGATGATCAGTACCAAGCCTAGTTGCGTATATCATGGCCATGTCACAGGCCCTCTTGGGTCTCTTGTTTTGTATTGTTTTAACTTGTTTCTTTTTTGTTTACTTTGTTTCTTAAATCGTTAGCAAGGGGTCGTGGGTTTAAATTTTGGTTATAGATGTTGTTGTGTTTTGCACTTGTAAAAGGTATTGAAGGGAACTTAATGATGAAAGCCCTTGATATAAGAGCCGTTATAGCTACAAGTAGAACATCCACACTCCCTCTTGTTCTTTATTATTATTAATGATCTCTAACCCCAAGACTATCACGTTTGCTCATTTGAAGTCCATGGGGTCAAAGATGGCCACGGTCCAAAGGTTGTATATAATACGAGGGTGCTTCAAAAAGTTCTGTCACTAGGCATATATCCTTTGAACTGGATATAACACTGAGATAAAGTAGTGCATTTATAGTACTACTGGGTTCGCTCTCTTAAATTCCACAACAAAAATTAAAAAATTCCGGTTATTTATACCCCTGAATTACCTCCCCCTACCACACCTTTTGGATACTGGCATCTCTGAAAATTTCCTTGTTACAAAACGTTGTAAAAATTATTTGAATAATTCTATGCTTTTAAATTTTCTTGTACGCCGTCTGTTGTTATTCGCCTATAATCCATGAAAATGATTGTCGATAATTCGGAAAGGTCTTGATGTAAACCAGATATGAGTGAATGCATATCCCCTAATTTTAGCGGAAATAACACTGATTTTCTTCATTTTGTTTACGGAAATGTTATAATATCTCTTAAATGTCGTAATTATTCTCATAGTATTAATATGTTTTCATATTTTTTTACAAATCCTAGTCCTTCAGTGTTTAAATTTCATATTCAACACATTATTGTAGAATTTTGCACAATGTTTAGTGAAAATATTGATCATCCAAAAACGCTATTTCGGAAGACTGCCCTTCCATTTAATGTCCATTTATCATTAAATTAATTTTACATGTTAGCTTAAAATGTTAATTTCTAAGACAATGCCTTTTCATCTACCATGCTTAAATTCTGAATCTTGTAATGCACAGATATAACTGGTAATGAATGAGAAATTTCAAAGGTCTTCGACAAGTACTTAAAGAGAAACAGGCATTTAAAAAAGTAACAGTTAACACACCTGAAAAAAACTCAGGACGAAAATGCCTCAGTATGTATAAGTGATGTATATTAAATGTTCAATAACTTTTGTCACACAAAAGATACAGCATTCATTTTACCATCAATGGAATGGTATTGAAACTCTCTTTCATTTGGTACCAAACATCAACACTCACAATAGCACATAATTGTTAAAACGCTGTTAGTGACAGAACTTATTGAATGACCCTCGTAGAGATTTAACATGGTTTTACATATACTTACATATTAAGGAAATAATGAAAACATCTGCAATCAACATTTGTGAGGGGGACACTTTTTTCATCATTGCAAAGATCTTCAGGTGATCGAATCAGGACCATTTTGGCCCTCTTGTTACACTTCAGTGACACTTGTCATATATTACAGATATAATTACATATTAATTAAATATAATATAAGATGTAATAGAAACAATGTTTTGGTGATCAAAGCCCATTTTCATATTGAACATTCCGTTCATGATGACATTCCGTTTATAACTTTACAAATGGTGGATAGCTTAAATTAACGTTTGTCTGTATTGTTGATTTTATGTTATTACATCTTTGATTATGACGCTGATTGTTGTGATAAATGATGTATAGAATGTACGATACGGTACAGATTCTATTTTAAATATTTATTATCTCTGTATATTTAAATATCCCTTTGATGTATATATATTGTTAAATTTAAAAATATACACATCTATTTGCATTTTTACATCTTTATATCTGATAAGTCAGTTATGAGCAGAATCACATAACATGGATGTTATTCATATATGTCACAACGGCCTGTGCTTGCGGCCCGAACATTTGAGCTTGAAGCCCCATTCAGTCAATTTAGAACGAATAAGATGTACACACAGGATTCCAAAGGCATGTGTGCAGATTTAATAACAAACTTATTATTTCTGTGGCAGATTGTGCGGTTCAGTACATTGTTACGGTAAGGGGCATGTTTTGTATTGTTGTACAAAGCTTTACCACAAACATTATTATATATATCCGTACCTATAATAAGTGCTATCATAAATGATATAAAATATATTGATCACCTACATCGTTTGTCTTCGACGTATATGTTACATCCTACTATACACTCGGTAATGTTAGTTTCAGTAATCTCCAAACCAGAGCACTTGCTATTTCCCATAGTTTCAGTTATAGTATGGAAAACCAGCCTTGTCAGATTAGTAACACCAGAGTTATGACCCTTTGTTTTTATAGAACACTGCAGCACCTTCAATTTGCAGACATTTAGGGATCACTTTGACCGTCATCTGGTTTTGTCTCATCGCCCGTCATTGTGTTATCGTCCGTCAGACTTTAACCTACGCCAAACGTTACACTGTCAGATTGTCCTTGCTGAAATGAGCACATGACGGGCTACACATATGTTCGTAGAACACTTAAGTACCATGCTATTGTTCCTATTTATACGAGGCTGGGGTTCCCCTTTAAACTCAGCTTTCCCCTTATTGGTGATAAACTTCCCCTTTATATGATGCTATTGGTCCCCACTATATATTGTCGGTGTTCCCTTTTTATACGATACTAGTGAACTCCTTTATACAGTGCTAGTGATCCCATTTAATTTGTGCTGAGGGTTCCTGTTTATATAGTGTTAGAGTTCTCCTTTATATGGCGCTAAAGTTCTTTATACAGTGCTAGAGTTCCATTATATATGGTGGTAGGATTCCCCTTTATACGATGCTATGGTTACCTTATATACAGTGCTAGTGTTCCTCCCCTTTATTCAATGCTAGGGTTTCCTTTTAATACCACACTGATTTTCCCTTTCATACAATGCTAGGGTTTTATTTGTCATTACTCGGGTTCTCCGTTATATGATGCTGTGGTTTCTCTATACAGTACTGGGGTTCCCCTTTATATGGTGCTAGAGTTCCCGTTTTACCATGCAGGAGGGTTCCTCTTTTATATGTTTCCCATTCAAATGGTGTCTATGCTTTCTCTTTATATGATGCTAGGGTTCATACTGTGCAAAGATTCCACTTCAAACATTGCTAGGTCTCCCTTTTATATGATCCATGGTTAACCTTTAGATGGTGATATGTTTCTCTTTATAAGGTGCTACGATTCCCCTTAATATTTTGTGAAAGTGGCAGGTAGCATTGCAATTCTAGGTACTTGCTTCATATGAACTGAATACAATTCAATTCAATAGTTTATTGGCATAACATATACATGTTTATTGCCTTGAACTAGGCGGGTTACAAAAACATACAGAGAAGAAACATAATACATATATACATTCACTCTTTACACTACATCAAAAAAATGAATTCATAGTTATTAGTTATTAACATTTAATAAATGTTATTAACAATTTTCAATATTCAGTATTCAATTAAGGCAAATTAATTAAATGTAGTATTTACAGAATTCCTCAACTTATATAGTAAATATATTTTCAGGTGTTATTCATTATTTTGTATTAATCAACTTTACTTCTTAATTCATTTGCTAAAAACACATACTTAGCTAAACATTTTAACAAACCCGATTGATCAGATTTCATAAGTGAAATGAATTTTTGTTTTGTTGGAAAGGAGCAGTAATATTTAGGCAAACATTCTTTACGTAAGTTTCTATATTTTGGACAAATCATTAGAAAATGATACTCATTTTCAACAACATTCATATTACAATGGACACACACTCTTAAATAACGATCTATATTACGAAATCTACCTTCTTCTATAGCTAATTTGTGTGCAGAGCATCTTAGACGTGTTAATGCTTTTCTATGTTTAACATTACTAACTGAACATATATTTTTTTCAGTTCATATACTGATTTAAACATTTTATAACTTTCAAGTTTAGGCGATGCATCTACTTGTGAATACCATGATTGTAGATACTGATCAATTATTCGTTCAATAACTCTTTCAATTTGGATATTTGTTACATTGGTATTATTCCATAGATAATTAAATCCTAGACTGTTTAACATAGACATTACTTGATATGACCACGAACTTTTAATTGGTATGTTACCATTTACATCTGTATCATTATTAAAAACTTTACTCATTAAACTATCAGGATTTTTCATCACTTTAAACCAATATTTTATTATTCTAATCCGTCTCATGACAGCAAACGGCAATCTACCTAATTCGCCATATACGGCATTATTAGAAGTTTGACTTCTTACTCCTAATATTTGTTTTAGAAATTTAACATGAACGCGTTCAATATCAGGAGCATTATGAAATCCCCATATTTCGGAACCATAGTTTAATATAGGAGCAACCATTGTATCAAACAATTTTATTTTTTCCGATATTTCAAGAGGGACAATATTAAACAAAGAATTTAGTGAAAATAGCGCTTTCATTGCTTGTTGTGCTAACGTTTTTTGTGCTTGATAAAACGAACCATTAGCGGATAATGTGACTCCTAAATATGTAAATTTATTAACATTATCTATCTTATTACCGTCATAAAATATATCAACATTTTCAATTCTTGTACCAGTTTTAAAAATCATGGCAACGGTTTTATCAGTGTTAACTATTATTCCCCATTTTTTACAATAACTACATAATTGGTCAAGTAAAGATTGCAGTCCTTCCTTTGAATAAGAAAACAGAACGGTATCATCAGCAAACAATAATAAATATAATTGTAATTCATCTATTGTAACAGTATCAAATGTTCCGTTACTTAATGATTCATTCATATCATTTATAAATAAAATAAACAACAAGGGAGACAATGATTCACCTTGTTTCACGCCCATGTAGCTATCAAAAAAGTTACTTAATGACCCATTAACCTTCACACAAGATTTAACACTAGCATACATTGCTCTCAACGTAGTCACCATTTTGGTAGAAACACCATAATTAATTAATTTTAACCATATTCCATCTCTATACACAAGATCAAAGGCTTTACAGAAGTCGATGAAAGAGCAGTATAGTTTTTTCTTTTCCCGTTTAATTATTCTATTTATTAAACTTTGTAAAACAAAACAACAATCAATCGTGCTTTTCTTATTTCTGAAGCCAAATTGGGAGTCGGATAAAATATTATTTTCATTAGCCCATTTTCTTAACCGTACATCAAGTAAATTAGAAAATATTTTAGAAAATATACTAGTCAAAGTTATACCTCGATAGTTATTTGCATCGTTTAAATTACCCCGTTTTGGCACTGGTACAATGATACCATTTGTCCAAGAATCTGGGTATATACCCTTTTCAAACATGTAATTAAATAATTTATATAGCATAGGTGATAATATGTTGATCCCATCAATAAACATTTCCGGAAGTAATAAATCAAATCCAGCACTCTTTTGTCTTTTAAGGGATAATATAGCCTTGTTAACATCGTCTAAAGTAAATAAACTGTCTAATTGTTCGACATTACGTAAAATCTGATCTGCAGCCGACAATCTATTAATAACATCTCCGTTACTATACATATCTTCTGCAGAAAATAAATTTTCAAAATGGGTTAAAAAATCGTCAGCACTCAAATTACAACTAGATTGCTTCTTATTCCCCTTTAATCGCCGAATTTCGTCCCAAAACTTTTTTGGATTACTTCGCGATAGATTGTGCTATACATTTTTTTGATTAACAGTATATTTGTATCTAGCCGACTTTTTAATCTTTCGATAATGACGCCGCTTACCGGCAAGTACAATACGGGTATTAAATGACCTATTTTTACGATACGCTTTGTTCGCCTGTCTCAGTTCCGCACGTGCAATATTACAATCCTTCGTGAACCACGGATTATGGACTTTTAAATTAGTATTTGTATTATTATATGTCACCCCGAATATAGAATGTGAACATTTGTACAGGGTGTTAGCAAATGTATCAACACCTTCATTAAAATTAATATTTTCGGTAATGATGTTATCGACAATTTCCTCAAATTTACCCGAATCAACAATTAATTTATCCTTATATTGAGTTTTCTTATTGTCATCCCAACGTATTTTATTTTTATACTTTATATTACTATCATCGCTAACTGCTTCAACATTTTTAATTTTAAGACTGACCTGTATAGGTGAATGTGATGAAAAAGAATAAAAATCATGAACTATAAACTTTTCAATCAGTTTAAACAACTCATTAGACATAATAACATAATCAATTAAGCTTTCACCGTTCGCATTCATAAACGTCATACTCCCAGTACCCGCATCTTTACCCACACGGCCATTTACAATTCGTAAATCAGTACTTTGACATATATCAAGTAGTTTTTGACAAGACGAATTACACACATTGTCTTGAGATACTCGTTCTGGTAAAATTAAATTTGAATTTGGCTCAATATGACAATCTATAACAGGAATAAAACGTTCAAAATTTACAGTTTCGTCAATTATATCACTTTTATGACGACATCTACTGTTAAGGTCGCCAATAATTGATACTTTACCTAATTGTGAATAGGTATGGATATACTGTTCCAATAACTCAAAATGTCCAGTTTCATGTATATTGAAATAAACAGAGTTAGATGGGGGTATGTATAAAAAACAAATAAATACATCTGACAATAGATTAAAAAAAGTTTTACAAAGCTTAATCCATATAATTCCTGATTCATGCTTTTCTAAAATGTTAACACCATTTTATGATTTTTTGACTTAAAACAGACAGACCCCACCATGACCACGTCTACTACTACCATTCATACTTTCAGGCCTGGGTACATCAAAACATCGAATAAATAACTCCAGTCTGCTAAATGTTCATCTAGTTTAAACAGGTTCAGCAGTTTCCTAGAATTGTATTTCTAATTTCATATAAGAGGGCAACGACTTGTCAATACCACATGTATAAAATCATGCATAAAATACAGCACATATAGAGCCCAACATGTACTAAAATGGTGTAAACCGCCATTAAAACAAACAAACAAAACCATAGAAGTATTTTTGAAAATACTTTATTGAATGTCTGGTTACATTGTGAAAAAAGAAAACCAACTATATATGAATAACATAACTTCTTATTTAAAAACAACAACAAAAACACATTCGACACGCCACATATTTGTCATTTTTTTGAAATAATACAATGATATAGATAAAATTGTTAAAAAAAACACGTTGGTTTTATAATTTATTTTGAATCTTCATGACCACAGAATGTTACTTTTAAGATAAAAGGAAATGAAAAAATTGAGGATGTCTATCCAAAATGTTTTGTACCAGAGTATATAAAGTCATATAAAAATAATACTAGTGGACAAAATTTAAGTATCTTCTTTTAGTAACCACGGTCTATCCTACCCGGTTAATTTGGTACCAGAAACATTAAATTCTAAACAAGATTTGATTTTAAAAAATATCGCGAACACACAAAGGGTCTGTAAAAATGTTGTAAAGTCCATACAAAGTAACAGTTACGGACGGACACATTCGAGTAACCAATAAAAAGATTATTATTTTTTCGCAAACTTTCATTGTAAACGATAATTATTGTTGATTGTTGATCTATTGTGAATTATCAACTGAGATAATAAGGGTTATGGTCGAATGTCATGGTTCAGCGATCATTGTACGGGTTCGAACACTGCCATGGTCCAAAACTTCTTTTACAGAGTATATAAATCAAGCTATCATAAGGTTTTGATTTCACACAAAAATGGTGCAACAAGACCACTAAAATAGGCCCCACATTCCAAGTTTTTGTTGTATAAATCATACATATAAATTCACATGAGGCTTTACCTCATTGATCGAAGTGTTCAATTTATTAAATTTAATATATGTACAAGAGATAGCGAAATTGAATAATCATTATATATTAAATTTACAAAATAAGATATATGTTCGCATAACTTTGTTCCTTTGTTTTAAAAGCATTTAAGTTACGAAACGAAACACTATTCAGAAATTAGCCATTTCAAAATATAATGTGAATTGCATCTTATATTTGAAAGAACAAGAGTTGTATATAAACCTGCTGCTCTATTTGACTTGTGTGAATATAATATGTTATGTGTTAAGGAAATTGTGATGCGTTTTAATTGAATTATATAAAGAAGTGTTAAATACGCCTTCTCATTGTATGAGCTCACTTAAATACACTTCATATTTATATTTGGAAATGTATTGTTTGTAATACCTACACTGTTGCCATGCACTGTGAAATTGTATGTTGTATCCTCACGGGCATTTAAGCCTATTGACAACTGGAAATAAAGACATCCATCCATCTATCCACCCTCCCTCCCTCGCTCCTACCTCCAGGATCGTTTCCGGTCTCTTTAAAAACATATTTTGTCAAACTAATTGCATCAAGAACGTACGAACGTCTGTTTGGCAGATTTATAACATACTGATATTTGCGAATAGATTCTACAGTTACAGTTTCAGTCTATTTACCTGGTCAGTTCATTGAGTATAAAACCCAGGGTCCTCCACAGGATTTTTTTCAGGCGCTGGCATAGGCAGCGCGGGGGGAGGGTTTGGGAGGGGGCAGCCCCCTCCCATTGTCGATTTTTTTCCAATTCTAGGGTGCACCATATGCCCCGAGATGATTTTTAATTATAAAATGAAGATGGGGAAAAATATATTAAAGAGAATATAATTATACATATATATTACTTATTCAATAGTGTGACTCGGGATAAAGTCAAAATAAAAAAAAATAAAAAATTTAAAAAACGTTGAAAATTGATGGTTAAAATCTCGACGTTAAATATTATTGAACTAAAACTACAACATGACATAATATAATCTGCAATAAATACACCCCAATACAACAAACTCTTTATCCATTAAATTTAGACCATAATCAGCTACCATACACTTTACAATAATCTGCGTTTGAATAAAATAATATTAATATTCATTCTTTACATTGATTGCCCTTAAATTACATGTATTTATTTACTAACCATTTTCCATTTGCTCAACCCATTTGAAGTCTTTCTCCCAGTCTGGACTGAACCCGGTCAGCCTGGCTCTTTTGGCGACTGGTTCAGATGCTGAGTCACAGACAGTAGGTGCAGCCTCAACATTTCTTACCACAAAAAACTTGCCAATTCCCCCATCTAAGGGTCTCTTACTACTTTGCTTCGACATTTTGTTATGATAAATTAATAGAAACATCGGGCATTTTATAGCAAAGTAACCCAGTTTCACTTCATTAACTTAATTAATTAAAGATATTAACTAATCTCTGAAAGTATCGAGTAATTAAAATAATCTGCAACAAATTAATACTTACAAACTGCAGACGATCCACGCAGAGAGCCGACGAACATCAAAACATCATAATTTTTTTAACAACTCCTTAATAATCACTCATCCTGTATTTAAATCACATTATCCAATCAATTATGTCACATCGCTTCATCTTATCTAATTAATCCCATCAAGTTTTGTTAGTCGGGACATAATAATGATCAACAATAAACTCAAGTGAATCACAGCTAACGCAACGCGACAACACCGTATCTCTGCCTGATTTGACTGGTTTATACAACTGTACACACTTGTCCTTGACGTGTAGTATTTCACACCGATAGCGCGTGACTTACATCCTGTGTAGAAGGTCTGTTTATAGTGTATGTGTCGGACTATAAGCAACACGAATCAAGTGAATCAAAGCACCGCGCTTGGGATTTAAAGGACCGCGCTAATTTCAAGGACAGCGCAAATAAGGATTTTGATTTTCAAGCACCGCGCTAGCGCGGTGCTTAAAGGCGCTGTGGAGAACCCTGAAACCCATGCGATTACCCCGGCGAAATTCTGTTCTTGTCTTTAAGAACTGTTCATGAACTGCTCTAGAACATTAAGAACAGTTCTTGATCTGTTCTTGATCATCACTGATCATTGTTCTAGAACCTTTGTTCTTAAAATGTTCTAGAACATTTTTAAGAACAGTTCTTGACCATTTCAAGCACTCAACTGGTTCTTAAACTGTTCTTGAAATGTTCTGAAACAAATTTAGAACCGTTCCAGAACTTGTATCAAAAGGACATGTTCTTAAAGTGTTCTAATATCATTCTTAAACAATATCAGGAACAATTTAAGAACCGTTCAGGAATGGACATGTTCTTAAAGTGTTCTAATACCGTTCTTAAACAATATCAGGAACAATTTAAGAACAGTTCAGGAACTTGTATCAAGAGGACATGTTTTTAAAGTGTTCTAATACCGTTCTTAAACAATATCAGGAACAATTTAAGAACAGTTCAGGAACTATAAATGTTTAAAATAAATAAAACAAATATAAGAACTAATTTAGAACACTTTAAGAATCCTCGATGTTCCTAAACTGTTCTTCATTTGTTCTTGAAATTGCTAAAGAACTAATCAAGAACAGTTTAAGAACATTTTTTGAAATCGGTTAGAGTACTGTCCCTTTGTTTCCAGCACCATGTGAATGACATTTATAATTATATTTGGAAGTCTGATAAATTTGAGAATAACAGAGATTAAAGTTGGATATTTCAAAATGAATTGGAACATAAGAGGTAAGAATACATGAAGTACATTAATAAGTCTTTTTTATTCAACAAAACCTGCACAACAACAGGATTAATAAGCAAATTGTTGGTGTAAAGAGTGGGTGGGGTAAGATAATATTCAGTCTGAATTGACCATGGTGCTAATTTTGATAGATTTTAAGACCATGGTCATTTGACCCTGATCAACCATGGTCAGAAATGACCATGGTTGTCCATGGTGTCAATATTGTTAGATGTTAAGACCATGGTCAACCCAGGATGGTCAACCATGGTTATTAGACCATGGTTCTGAAACAAAATGTGTAAAAGGTAATTTTGGAAAAAATAAGAAAAAATAATTTGTGTTTATAGTTTACAAGAAATTTACAATCAACAATCTGAACTTGTTTATATGCATATGTGCTGGATAATCCATTCTAAAAATATAGTTTCATTCATGAACTGTTCTTGAACGGTTCTGGGATACTTGTTCCAAGAACTGTTCATGAAATGTTCTCCATCTGTTCTAGAACAGTTCAGATACAGTTCTTGAACGTTAAATGAGACAAAATTTCTGGAACTATCGTTCTTGAACCATTCAGGGATAATTGTTCAAGAACTAAAGCTCTAGAATAGTTCTGGAACTTGTGTTCTGGAACTTGTTCTTGAACCGTTCAAGAATGATAGTTCCAGAAATTTTGTCTCATTTAACGTTCAAGAACAGTATCTAAACTGTTCTAGAACGTATGCAGAACATTTCATGAGCAGTCTGGAACAGTTCCAGAAAATTTCGCCGGGACACAACTCAGATTATGCGACACTTTGGTGGTGTTCTTGGTCTACCTGGTGTAGTTGTTTCATATAAAAAGGTGGACCACTTGAAATAGATTTGTTTCACTGCATTTTCATCTAGCTCATTGAGATACATTTTGTTTCCTGTACATTTTATAGGGAAGCTAAATCGTCTTTTAATGAACAAGTTCTTCATCTTCTTCCCATCTGGAGAAAGCTTCGCTATATTCCAGTTTAACCCTAACCCTATGTAAACATATCCCTCTTCATCAACTGCAAGTCCAAGATAGACATTTTCCGTTTCATCAGCTGCAAGTCCAAGACTGTTTTCTTTGTAGTGAAAAACAGTTTGTCCGTCTAGTGTCAATCCAAAACATCCTTTTTTAAAATCTAAAATGTACACTAAATCTTTGACTCTATCTACACTTGCAGCTATATGCAGTGGCTCTGCAAATAGTCTGCTGTCCAACTTCGTACTTGTTTTAACATTTCCACTATGATCAATAACTTGTAGAAGAAACTTGGCAGACTCATCAGACTCGTTATCATCCTCCTCAGACTCTAAAGCCAATGTCAGGTGGAAAGTGTCAGAATATTGGGTAACCAAATCCTCCCCAGACTCTAAAGCCAATGTCAGGAGGGAAGTGTCAGAATATTTGGTAGCCAATCTGTGGTGCAGTTTTGTTGGTATACAGCTGCCAAGTGTTAATGCCTCGCCACTAATGTTGACCTTTTGTAGACTTTCTTCTCCGCTTTCAGGAATAGTAACTACTACTTCATTGCCATTCAACAGCACCATACTGAATGGTTAACCAGGAAGGTCAATTTCAGAGAGGAAAACATTACTTGCATTGAATAGCTTAATTTTTTGTTTTTCATCCAAAAACAGTTGTCGTCCATCAGATAAGATTTCCATTGCTAATATACAACCTGATTGTGAGTCAGTTTTGTCAGATGGTGTTTCTGTGAATAGCGCTTTGTTCCTTTGTAAATCGATCTCCACTTCTATGCATTGTTTTTCCAATTTGAGTTCACCTAGAGTTTCTATCTTTGAGAGTTCACCATTTTCTGTGAAATGTATGCTTCTTCTTGAAACCGACTTTGTATCATGGAGTATATCTTCGTACTTTCCGACATCATTTGAAGCTGATTTAGCTGTTATAAACGTTTCCACTGCTGAGCCAGTTTTAATAGAATTTTCCAGTTTAGCGATTGTGACCGATATAAGTGGCTGAGCATGTTCAATAACTGCTGTTTCCTGATCTATTGCCTTTGATTCTTTTTTGAAAATATCTTCGACTTCCTTTAGTGCTTTCTCTTCCAGTCTGTCAAGTTCTTTCCTTTTCTCTTTAAGCGCTAAAATTATGTTTCTCTTTTCTGTGATTAACTCTGCCTTTTCAGTGTTTTTAACAGTTTTGATTTTTTCAAGGGCCTTTTCAATGAATTTGAGATGGTTTACCAATTCAGTGCATTCACTAGATCTTCCCTCAGCAAGTTTTGTTAAGAAATGAATGTTTTCACATTTACGGTGGTCAATAATCTTGCATGTTTTGCATATGGCTGTATCATGTTCTTCACAAAATAATTCCAAAAACAAACCATGATGCGTATTGCACATTGGCAGTTTCATCTCTTCAGAAGACACACCTTTAGTAGGCAGGTCATTGACTCCTAAGATCGAATGTGCTCTTGTTGTCGTAACTCGCTGGTGATATTGTTTACACATAGCACACAAATACTGGTCACAGATGGTACAAAATCCCACAGCTTTCTTTTCATTATCGCCTTCTATGCAAATGTCGCAAAATTTACTGATAATTGTGTCATGTTTAGTCTCTCTCTTTTTTAGCTCTACTGGCCGAAGGCCAGCAGAGCTTATGGGATGCCGAGTTGTCCGTCGTCCGTCCGTCCGTCGTCCGTCCGTTGTTAACTTTTGTCTCGTTAAGACGATAGGGCCTTCATTTTTCATCCGATCTTTACCAAACTTTAACAGGTTGTTAATATCAATGAAAGCTCGGAAGAGTTCGAAAACCAGCCAGATCGGACTAGTAACAGCGGAGTTATGGCCCTTGATTTAGTTAAAAATGCTATATTGCTAAATTGTGCCTCGTTAAGACGATAGGGCATTCATTTTTCATCCTATCTTTACCAAACTCTACCAGATTGTTAATATCAATGAAAGCTCGGACAAGTTCGAAAACCAGCCAGATTGAACCAGTAACAGCGGAGTTATGGTCCTTGATTTAGTTAAAAATGCTATATTTTGCCTCGTTTAGACGATAGGGGCTTCATTGTTCATCCGATCTTTACCAAACTTTATCAGATTGTTAATATCAATGAAAGCTTGGACAAGTTCGAAAACCAGCTATATCGGACTAGTAACAGCGGAGTTATGGCCCTTGATTTAGTTAAAAATGCTATATTTTGCCTCGTTAAGACTATAGAGGCTTCATTGTTCATCCGATCTTTACCAAACTTTATCAGATTGTTAATATCAATGAGAGCTCGGACAAGTACGAAAGCCAGTAGCATCGGAGTTGTAGCCCTTGATTTACTTCAAAATGATATATTTTGCCTCGTTAAGACGATAGGGCCTTCATTTTTCATCCGATCTTTACCAAACTTTATCAGATTGTTAATGTCTATGAAAGCTTGGTCAAGTTCGAAAACCAACCAGATCGGACCAGTAATAGCGGAGTTATAGCCCTTGATTTTCTTAAAAATGCTATAATTTGCCTCGTCATCTGATCTTTGGCAATCTTTACCAGTTTTTATGACAGTATTTTTTTTATATTAGGCCAAACAAAATGAATACTCTGTTTCCGCTAACCCGACCGACCCTATTTTTTTCCGCCGACCCTACAGTTTTTTTCACCGTTTTTGTAATAAAAAATATGTTCGATCGTTTTTGCTCTTTTCTATTCCTTTCCGCATAATATAAATCTTTCCGGTAATTAGTCGTCCAGATACTTGAAACGCATGTCAATAAAGCGTCTACCGATGCAGGTGTCCTTACGGTGACAATGTTTTTTGGGAAAATTCGTTGTCAGATCTGTTGAGTTCGTCCCTAATTTTAACGACATGGCAACTAGTTTACTGCTGGTTACGTTTGACAAATGCAGACATTTTCCTGGATTGAAAAAACTGTACCCAGTTAAGAATTCAAGCAGAATAATTGACATTTTTTCGGAATATCACGGTGTGCAACCCAGCGAAAATTTCGAGGAATCTGGCCCTACTTTCACTGTTTCTGGTTCCACTCATGTAAACACAGATGAAAACTCAGCAAACACCTCACTCGACACAAATTTAATGCCTTAATAGACGGGGAATTGAAAATGAGATATAAAACTGTGTTGCCTATTTGTCAGCCATGCAAGGATTCAGGCAAAATTCCTATCACACAGCATCCATTTGGCAAAACTGTTAACAAGAAAAGTCATTAAATTTAGTCAGACAAACCATCTGATAGTGTTCTCCAAGGGTATTTTTCCGGGTGTTTTACCCACATGAAAAGTTCTAGGGACGGGCATGCAAAGAAGGAAGCATATTTGTAGATTTGGAAAATCTCTGAGATGTGAGCTTCAAAAATGTCAGAGTATTTAAACTGTTTTTACAACATAACACAACAATCAAAATCTGAGAAGTCTCGTTTAATACAATACACTATTTTAATATTGAAATTGTATTATGTTTTTGCTATGTACCCGACATCAATTTAAAAAAAACAGTGTTCTAATTAAGGCTGGAGAGAACAGTCAAGTATTTACTGGATAGACAAGTTGATTTTGCTATATTAATTAAAGTCATAATAATCATCTTCAAACTTGCAGTTTGGTGAAAATGTAACACATGTATGCAGTTAGTCTTTTAACTCTTTGTTTAATACTCCAGTCTGGTCCCAATATCACGAAACAACTCAACTTTTCAACTCAGACTCAACTTGTCTTTGACATTACAATTCTGAGTTAATAATTTTGCTGGAAATCATTGTATATAGATCTTTTACTTATATTGTGAAAAGTTATTGTGAAAATCTACAGTTGCTTGGAAAACAATGAAGAAAATGTATTTGAGTCGGATCTGAAATATTCGAGACCATCTCAAATTCATTTTCTTAAATCTTGGTAAAATAAATTATATTTATAGAGTAACAATTTGAGTACTTGAGTTAAAGTATATAACAACAAACTCTACTAATTTTCCATATATTAATGTAAAAGACTTATTTCGGTTACTATTTGATAAAGACATTTTGAGTCAAGTTAAAATCTCAACTTAAGTTTATTCGTGATACTGGGACCTGTTCTAGCTCAGTTAATATTGAACTTGTTCTAGAGGTTTATATGGATTTTTTAAAAATATTTTGATGTTTATTTTAGGGTGAAATAAAGAGACAACAAATCTTTTTTAAACTTGTTTATATTCATTTATTCAATAAAGTATGTTTTAATACAACATATATTGAAATACAATGATATTACGCAGGGTCCTCCACAGGATTTTTTTCAGGCGCTGGCATAGGCAGCGCGGGGGGAGGGTTTGGGAGGGGGCAGCCCCCTCCCATTGTCGATTTTTTTCCAATTCTAGGGTGCACCATATGCCCCGAGATGATTTTTAATTATAAAATGAAGATGGGGAAAAATATATTAAAGAGAATATAATTATACATATATATTACTTATTCAATAGTGTGACTCGGGATAAAGTCAAAATAAAAAAAAATAAAAAATTTAAAAAACGTTGAAAATTGATGGTTAAAATCTCGACGTTAAATATTATTGAACTAAAACTACAACATGACATAATATAATCTGCAATAAATACACCCCAATACAACAAACTCTTTATCCATTAAATTTAGACCATAATCAGCTACCATACACTTTACAATAATCTGCGTTTGAATAAAATAATATTAATATTCATTCTTTACATTGATTGCCCTTAAATTACATGTATTTATTTACTAACCATTTTCCATTTGCTCAACCCATTTGAAGTCTTTCTCCCAGTCTGGACTGAACCCGGTCAGCCTGGCTCTTTTGGCGACTGGTTCAGATGCTGAGTCACAGACAGTAGGTGCAGCCTCAACATTTCTTACCACAAAAAACTTGCCAATTCCCCCATCTAAGGGTCTCTTACTACTTTGCTTCGACATTTTGTTATGATAAATTAATAGAAACATCGGGCATTTTATAGCAAAGTAACCCAGTTTCACTTCATTAACTTAATTAATTAAAGATATTAACTAATCTCTGAAAGTATCGAGTAATTAAAATAATCTGCAACAAATTAATACTTACAAACTGCAGACGATCCACGCAGAGAGCCGACGAACATCAAAACATCATAATTTTTTTAACAACTCCTTAATAATCACTCATCCTGTATTTAAATCACATTATCCAATCAATTATGTCACATCGCTTCATCTTATCTAATTAATCCCATCAAGTTTTGTTAGTCGGGACATAATAATGATCAACAATAAACTCAAGTGAATCACAGCTAACGCAACGCGACAACACCGTATCTCTGCCTGATTTGACTGGTTTATACAACTGTACACACTTGTCCTTGACGTGTAGTATTTCACACCGATAGCGCGTGACTTACATCCTGTGTAGAAGGTCTGTTTATAGTGTATGTGTCGGACTATAAGCAACACGAATCAAGTGAATCAAAGCACCGCGCTTGGGATTTAAAGGACCGCGCTAATTTCAAGGACAGCGCAAATAAGGATTTTGATTTTCAAGCACCGCGCTAGCGCGGTGCTTAAAGGCGCTGTGGAGAACCCTGTTACGTAGAAAAAGTAACCTATAAAGTCCTACTATTTTATATCGCGTAGAAAAAAAAAGATAAAAAAAAAAAAAAGTTGTGCCTACCTACCTACCCTATTTTTTTTCAAGACGTTAGCGGAAACGAAGTATTCATTTTGTTTGGCCTTATTATTATTTTTTTTTTTTTTTTTTTTTTATATTTTTTTTTAAATTTTTTTTTTTTAAATTTTTTTTTTTTTTTTTTTAATTATTATTATTATATTTTTTTCCCCTAGTTTTGAAATTATTACTTATTTTTCATTTTTTTTTTTTTTTTTTTTTTTAGCTCTATGTTGGACCAGTCGGACCAGTAACAGAGGAGTTATGGCTCTTGATTTAGTTAAAAATGCTATATTTTGCCTCGTTAATATGGTATGGCCTTCATTTTGATCTTTATCAAACTTTACCAGATTCTTTAGTTATGGCCCTTGATTTAGTTAAAAAGCTGTTTTTTGCCCGAAACTTTCAAAAAAATGTAAATGGCAGTCACTCGCTACATTGATGTTATAAGAGCCATGTTAGCCAGTAGAGCGTCCACAGGCCCTCTTGGGCCTCTTGTTTTATTTCCTCCTACTGCGTCTTCCATGATTTAAGCTTGTAAAATACGACACTTAAACATAAGCATTTTAAAGTCCTGTACGACTACCTACACAATCATTCGTTGAAATAAATGACATATAGTGTTGTTCAATATTTGTATTCCAAATAGGGTTAATTTTCAGCATCGGAAAATACTAATCGCCCTAACCGATTACAAGATCAACATAGTTGTATCAAGAGTTGGCACTTCCTTTAAGGACCTATTTCGAGCATATTGCGTTTGGGTGTTTTGTGGGTAGGGGTGGGTGTGGGTAGTGACTTGGTATAAGTTACTGTAAATCACTGTAAAATACATACAGTTGCATGAGAAAACAACGGTGTTATTCAAGTTTATATCAGATGTTGAGGCCCTCCCAATAAAGCTTTTGTATGACGTCAACATATTAAAACATTCAAGCACGTTAACACTGGTATCGTCTTGAAAGGTGCTACTCACATCAGCCTAGTGATATTGACGTACCTACTGATAACGAGGTATATATATACATTACATATTTTGATAATCCAAGCTCTATAGACGCAATATAGACGGCTTAATTTAACCAAACTCTGAAAACTGAATCGTTGACTTACCAACTCATAATTCACTTTACGGATATTCAGTCATGGGTATTTTAAGAACCAGTTAATAAAACTATACTTTTAATCGGCACATATAAATAAACCTGAACATCTGGATAGAGTTGATATAAAGTTTTGTAGTGTAATTTTGTCGTTGTTTGGCGGGTTAGTTTCTTTAAAGTTTATGTTACAGAACATATGTATTGTTGGAACTATCCTGTTGAACTTACTCTTAAACTTTGTAAAACTTCCTTATTGATTTAAGGACATGTTGCATAACGACATATCCAGCCTATTGTATAATTTGTATAGGTAGTTGTAATTTGTGATTTTGATAATGAGACACATCCAATAAAGGCGTTTGTATGCATTATTTAAACAGGTTTTTCACCTTTTGTGGACTTTGGAAACACCAACAATTATTTTTGATCTTTGTAATAATAACAAATCCAGCACAGACCCTACTGTCTTTCAAAGCAAATTTAATGAAATTAAATCGAAATACAGTAACTGTCAACATATCTACACAGATGGCTCTAAAGATGGAGATAAGGTAGCTGCAGCAGCTGTTGATCACAAACACAGCATAAAGAGCCGCCTGCTTGACAAGGCCTCGATCTTTTCAGCTGAACTTAAGGCAATTGAACTTGCCTTAAATTATATTCAGGAATCTGATGATGACCATTTTGTAATATTTTCTGATTCCCTTTCATCTCTTCAAGCACTGGGTAATATGAAACATGATAACCCAGTTGTGCTTCAACTTTTAGAAAAGTACAATTCTCTTATAATTGATAATGTTATTACTTTCTGCTGGCGTCCAAGCCATGTAGGAATACGTGGTAATGATAGAGCTGATAGTGCTGCTAAGGCAGCATTATATTTACATATAACTAATACCAAATTACCGTATACTGATTTTAAAAGTTGTATTAACACATATATTCGTAACTCTTGGCAAGCCGCTTGGGATTTGTCAGTTAACAATAAACCGTTACTCGGAGAATGGCGTTCTTCTAGTAGACCCATTCGTCGAGAGGAAGTTGTCCTAGCCCGGTGCAGGATAGGGCATACACGTTATACTCATTCATATTTATTACAAGGTGAGTAATTACCAGAATGTATACCTTGCTTTGCACCGTTAACGGTCAAACACATCTTATTGGAATGTGTAGACTTTGATCCTATGCGTCAAAGGTACTACAATGTTAATACTATGAAAGAGTTATTTGATACTGTAGATTTTAGTCTTGGTTTTAGATTTCCTAAAAGAGATCAGGCTATATAAATCACTATAATGTGTTCTTATATATATTTACTTGTTAATATACCCGTTGACGGGCATTTGTTGATTTACATACATAGTTTATATTATACCTTATCATCCCTTATTTTTTAATAGTTTTATCTTTATATATTTACATTAATTTTTTTTAATTAATACTTATTTCTTCATCAATTTTGCGCACAATATGACCTATTTATGTGTCGACGTGCCGTAAAACACAATTCATTCATTCATTCACCTTTTGTGTATTTGCATACGTTTTTAAAGGGGCAACTGCCGTATAAAAGCCACTAGATGGAGCTGGGGCAGGTTTTTCATTTAAATTCATACATGGTTACATCAGGGAGTCCTTTTTCAAAATCTTGAAAATTCTACCTCATAAAAAAAATATATATTTGGCACAGAAGTACACTGATATTAAACACTTGTATTGGTAAAAAAATATTTGTGTAAAAGCATTTATTATTCCTAGTTTCAAAGTTTATTTAAACCCAACTGACAGAAATTTGAAAATATGAGGGAGGAGCCTGTGGGGTCATGAACTGAGAAGTGTACACAAATACACGTGGTAGTGTTTACAGCAGACGACATGTTACATTACAGCTGGAGAAAATGTATGAACACTTGAAGAAAATATTATTACACTTATTTTAATCCTGAACTTGTTTTATATAATAAACTTATCTTTCTTTAACTTGGAACATTTCATGTTGCAGAGAGGTATATATATTGCCTGTTGATTATTATAATAAGGTTTAAGATGTTCAAAAGAAAGAAAGTAGAATAAAGTACCTTTAACGATAACATTATTGTCTGGGTGTTTGACGGCGTATCCATACATGTATAATTCACCAGAAGTGTCCCATGTAAGGTTACGATAACATTATTGTCTTGGTGTTTTGAGTATCCATACATGTATAATTCACCAGAAGTGTCCCATGTAAGGTAACAATAACAGTATTGTCTTGGTGTTTTGAGTATCCATATATGTATACTTCACCATAAGTGTCCCATGTAAGGTAAAGATAACAGTATTGTCGTGGTGTTTTAAGTATCCATATATGTATAATTCACCAGAAGTGTCCCATGTAAGGTACATCTTTAGGGTTTGGATACAAGTCTCACTTGGTTTAGAACGCATTCTGGCATTATCTCTCTTTGTGTAAGTTCTACATGCGATTTACTAATGGGCTGGTGTTTTCTTGCTAAATAAATAGGGTTGCTCCAAAGTCCTCGACTGTCCAACATCACCCAAAACTTTTTGTAAAGCATTTTTCTAATGACATTATTGGCAGGACGTGCAGCTAAATCCCTTCCAAGCCATGCTTGCGGATAAGCAGTTACACATGGAAGGTTCAAACAGTGTATGCAAGGAATGTTATGAACATTGTGTTCATTCTGGTCATGTCCTTGATTCCGTCTACATCATTTGGGCTGGGAAGAGAGGCACATGCATTTTCTAGAACACCTTTGTCTTTGTTGTGCACCGTGTGAACAACCCTAGCAGAACTCTGAGATGGGACATTTGTATCTGTGTTTGTGGATAAGTACTGTTCATGTACGTGTGTTCCTGATAATAAATCATCTCTATCATGTCCATATCGAACACCAGAATCAGAATCACCACTTTGTACTTCAATATCCCACCCATGAAAAGTGAATATTCCTTCAGTAATGTCCTTCTGTTCCTTTGTCATATATACTATGTACTTCCTTATTTTGTTATCTTCATCAGGTCCAGCCATGTCTAACAAAATTATTTTAAATTGTAATTCCCAGCACAATATGTTCTTACAACATCCAAGTTATAAACAGAACTGATCCCTGATCAGTACACTGTTTCACCAGACAAACTATAAATGGCAATTAATTTTCATTTAACACAAACTTAATATATCATGAACTATTTGCTGACAGTGTGAATATATACGGTATTGATTTCTGTTTAGTCATCATATTACATTTATTTTAAAATGTGATAAACTGGATAAAGCCGTAGCAATTTTGACTAACTTTTTGAAAAATGTGCCAGTATACAAAGAAGCTGAAAAATATAAATATTGTATGGATACTCACTATGTAAAGTCATTTAACAACGCCCTTCTGCAGTTGGACAAACGAATTGTGTTTGGTGCTTCAAGTTATAAGTTAAGAATTAATTTAGCAACTTTAGATTGGAATGAGCATGTAAACAGAGAATCATCATCATATAGGGTAATGAGCTACAAAAGAAATCCTGAAATGACATACACAGTTCCAATAAAAAAAAGGAAATTAAATAGTTTCAAGGAAATGATTTGGAGTCAATGAATTGATAAACTTTACTCCTAGCTGATCTGTAAGTACATTGTTTTATGTCGTCTGCTGTTTACATTGCTATTTTTAGAATCATTCACTGTAACTGACAGGCCAGCATAGCTGGTGTAATTTGATAGCCACACCTCCAATCTCTCCCTACCAGGGTAGGGAATTTTGCCCCTTTAAGTAACTACATGCACGTTTAAAATAATCGATCTCGTCACAATTTGTACGAGGTTTAAATATTGTAAAAAACAACAACGATATAGTAAACCCAGTTATAAACTTCTCCTTGGGACTTCACAACTATAATAGCCTTCACGTCCATTGTAAACCCAGATCAGTTGCGAGTAACTCGCAGGCTGATCAGGGTTTACAATGTCCGGCTGCTGGTCAGTCATTTCCCCGAAGACACCCCTTTGTCACATAAATGGAATGGTTAATTCAAAGAAAGGAGAGTAGCGGGTTTAGGGTTAAATCAGTATGTTATTATCTGTTATATCAGAGGTTCGCTATATAACAATATTTATATATACTGAACCAAACAGCTAACCCCACCAGTAGACAATACCTTTAATGTATGAACTTATTATATGCCGACTGGTACCGGTGATTTGAATGATTTTTTGTCTCGCCTTTTCGAAGAAAAAAAGAGACATAGGTGTTGCTTTTCCGGCGGCGGCGTCAACATTCAAGTTTTGCGTTTAGGTCATTTTCTCACAAACTGTATGCACTAGACCTTTCAAACTTTGCTTGTAGTTGTATCATGGGTGGTACATCGCAATGTGACAAAGCAAATGTGGAAGTGACCTTGACCCTACAAGCAAAGGGCAGATAACTTACTAATTTTTAGGTTTATGTTTTGCGTTTAGGTCATTTTCTCACAAACTGTATGCACTAGACCTTTCAAACTTTGCTTATAGTTGTATCATGGGTGGTACATCGCAACGTGACGAAGAAAATGTGGAAGTGACCTTGACCCTCAAAGCAAAGGGCAGATAACTTATTAATTTTTAGGTTCAACTTTTGCGTTTAGGTCACTTTTTCACAAACTGTATGCACTAGACCTTCAAACTTTACTTGTTTATATACCCGTTGCCGGGCATTTATTTATTTACATACATAGTTTATATTACACCTTATCATCCCTTATTTTAATTTTATTTTTAATAGTTTTATCTTTATATATTTACATTAATTTTTAATTAATACTTCATTTTTCATATTTTTTTTGCGCACAATATGACCTATTTATGTGTTGACGTGCCATAAAACACCATTCATTCATTCATTCATTCAAACTTTGCTTATAGTTGTATCTTGGGTGGTACATGGCAACGTGACAAAGCAAATGTGGAAGTGACCTTGACCCTCCAAGCAAAGGGCAGATAACTTAATAGTTTTTAGGTTCAACTTTTGCGTTTAGGTCACTTTTTCACAAACTGTATGCACTAGACCTTTAAAACTTTGCTTATAGTTGTATCTTGAGTGGTACATTGCATCGTGACAAAGCAAATGTGGATGTGACCTTCTCCATTCAAGCAAAGGGCAGATAACTTTAATTGTTACATTTACATCACTTTCTCATGAACTAGAATTATGCACTAGATGTTTTAAACCTAATTTATAGCTTAATCTTTGGAAGAAAACATATTCTATTTTGACGTAGTTGTGTCTTCGTTAGTGCATCATTCTTTTTGGATGCCTGGAATTCATGTATGACCTTGACCTACTTTTTGGAGCTGATGATTTTTAGCTCTACTGACCAAAGGCCTTCATTTTTCATCCGATCTTTACCAAACTTTACCAGATTGTTATCATCAATGAAAGCTCGCACAAGTTCGAAAACCAGCCAGATTGGACCAATAATAGCGGAGTTATGGCCCTTGATTTTGTTAAAAATGCTATATTCAGCCTCGTTAATAAGATAGAGCTTTCATTTTTCATCTGATCTTTACCAAACTTTACCAGGTGTTTTGCCTTTTTTTTATTATTAATTTAATTTTTTTTTTTTTAATTATTTTGTTTTAATTATTTCTTTTGTTTGAATTTCTTTTTTTCTTTTTTTTTCTTTTTTTTAATTTTTTTTAATTTTTTTTTAATTTTCTTATTTCATTGTGTTTTTTTTGTTTTAGTTTTTTTTGGTGTTAACGCCATGTTAGCAGGAACCATTGCTGTGCCTATTGCATTTTTTTCCCGGTTCATTGATTTTTGATGGAGTTACAGCCCCTTGACATTTTTTTTTTAAATTTCTTGATTATTTATATTTATTTTTAGCTCGACTGATCAGAGATCAGCAGAGCTTATGCCGTGGTGCGTTGTCTGTCCGTCCGTTCGTCAGTCCGTCCGTCTGTCCATAAAGTTTTATTTGTAGCCACTACTCCTCTGAAACTACTGGATGGATATTCATGAAACTTTTCAGAAATGTTGCCCATGAAGTTTGATCCTAGCAAAAATTCATGTTGATGGGAAATCCAAGATGGCCGCCAAAGCTAAAAATAGATTTTTAAAATACAAGTTTGTAGGGACTACTTCTTGAAAACTAGAAGTGATATTGATATGGGACTTTTTCTAAAATGATCAGCATGACATGATGTTGGTCGTTGTCAAAAATTGTTTTGATTCGACGTTAAACATGGCTGCCAGCGGCCATCTTTGTTTACATAGAGTTATATAGTAAAAACTTGTAGCGACTACTCCTTTGAAACTACTTGGCGGATTTTCATGAAACTTTACAGGAATGTTGCTCTTGATGTGTAATTGATCCTAACAAAATTTCAGATCGGCCAGAAATTCAAGATGGCCGCCACAGCTAAAAATAGATTTTTAAAAAATAAGTTTGTATCGACTTCTTCTTGAAAACTATAAGTGATATTGATATGGGACTTTTTCCTAAAATAATCAGCATGACATGATGTTGATCCTAGTCGAACATTATTTTGATTCGACGTTAAACATGGTTGCCAGTGGTCATCTTTGTTTACATAGAGTTACATGTAGAGACTACTTCTTGAAAACTATAAGTGATATTGATATGGGACGTTTTCTAAAATGATCAGCATGACATGATGTTGATCTGAGTCGAACATTATTTGGATTCGACGTTAAACATGGCTGCCAGTGGCCATCTTTGTTTACATAGAGTTATATAGTAAAAACTTGTAGCGACTACTCCTCTGAAACAACTTGACGGATGTTCATGAAACTTCACAGGAATGTTGCTCTTGATGTCTAGTTGATCCTAGAAAAATTTCAGGCTGGCCGAAAATTCAAAACGGTCACCATGGCTAAAAACAGATTTTTAAAAAAAAGTTTGTAGCGACTACTTCTTGAAAACTGTAAGTGATATTGATATGGGAATTTTTCTAAAATGATCAGCATGACATGATGTTGATCCTTGTCGAAAATTATTTTGAATCAAAATTAAACCTGGGCACCAGTGGCCATCTTTGTTTACATAGAGTTTGTATAGTAAACATTTGTAGTGACTACTCCTCTGAACTACTAGACGGATTTTCATGAAATTTCACAGGAATGTTGCTCTTGATGTCTAGTTGATCCTAGCACAATTTCAGGTCGGCCGGAAATTCAAGATGGCCACCACGGCTAAACATAGATATTTAAAAACAAGTTTGTAGCGACTATTTGTTTCAAAACTGTAAGTGATATTGATATGGGACTTCTGAAATGATCAGCATGACAAGATGTTGATCCTTGTCGAAAATTATTTTGATTTGACATTAAACATGGCTGCCAATGGCCATCTTTGTTTACCTAGAGTTATATAGTAAAAACTTCAACTTGTAGCGACTACTCCTCTGAAACTACTTGACATTTTTTTTATGAAACTTCACAGGAATGCTGACCTAGCTATCAAAATATATCAGTAGAACTTCAAGGTCATTGACCTCTTGTTTTAATTTTCTTATTTCATTATTATTTTTTTTTATTTTTTTTTTGTTAACACCGTGTTAGCAGGAAGCATTGCTGTGCCTATTGCATTTTTTTCCCGGTTCCTTGATTTTTGATGGAATAACAGCCCTTTGACATTTTTTTTTAATTTCTTGTCAGCGCTACTCCTCCTAAACGCCTTGTTGGATTTCGACGAAACTTGGCAGGAAGCATCGGTAAGATGTCTAGTTGTGCATATCGCGTTTTTGTTCCAGTTTGCCGATTTATGACGGAGTTATGGCACTTTGACATTTTTACTTTAAATGTCTTGTCGGCGCTACTCCTCCTAAACGGCTTGTTGGATTTCTAAAAAATTTCGCAGGAAGCCTCAGTATGATGTCTAATTGTGCAACGCATGGTATATCAATGAAATTTTGGACAAGTTCGAAAACCAGCTAGATCTAGTTAGTAACGACAGGTTATGGCCCTTGATTTGTTGAAAAATGCTATATTATATTTTGTATTTTACTTTGTTAAATCTGTAGTTACTTCATTTTTTATCTCATCTTTACCGTATTTGTTTAGAATGTTAATATAAACCCCCCCCCCCCCCCCCCCCCCCCCCCCCCCCATTTTTATGAAATTTCATTCATAGAAGAAAGTGGGACAAATTAAAAAATGCCCATGCCAGACTAGACACAGCAGACATATTGCCCATGATTACCAGGTGAGCGATCTAAGGCCATCCTATCCCTGTTGTTTTTGCAATGTTTTAAAAAAAACTACTGATGGGAATTTGATGTCGACAATCTTTGATATAAGAGCCGTTTTAGCCAGTAGAGCATCCACGGGCCCTCTTGTTTTTAATAGAATGGCATTTTGTTTTTAAACATGCACTTAAATGTCATCTCAGCAAACGGCAAAGTCCATTGTTTTTAGTTACTAAAATGTTTACAAACTTCATTTAAGCATCATTGACCTTTTTATTTTTAAGTTCAGCCCCCGTTAGGCGAGACATGTGAATCCACGGATTTCTTGTTTTAATTTACAGTCGTTATGGACAAGATATTTGTCTCGTTCAGAATCGAAATTTGTTTTGATTTATTGATTGTTATTATTGAGATATTAAAGGTATTGTCTACTGGTGCGTTAGCTGTTTGGTTCAGTATAGAACACAGGGATATGAAGCATGTTCTTTATGTCCGATTATTAGTTATATAAGCGATTTATCACTGGTGCATGGAAGGAGTTATCACTGGTGTATGGAAGGAGTTATCACTGGTGTATGGAAGGAGTTATCACTGGTGCATGGAAGGACGGACCCGTGAAGGAGTTATCACTGGTGCATGGAAGGAGTTATCACTGGTGCATGGAAGGACGGACCCGTTGTATGGTAGTAGTTATCACTGGTACATGGAAGGACGGTATGGTATGAAGAAGAATTCTGCAAAGAATGTGACACACATCGCAGAGAAATCATGTCTCGAGTAAATTGTTGAACGTGTATATCAATATAGACAACCAAATATGGGACATAAAATGAACTAAAACGTATTTGACACAGTAAATGAAAACATAAATCAACTCCAGTTATTTTGTTTGTTCTAAAAGCAGTAAAGAACTATCAACGAAATGTTTCGTATGTAGTATAGTGTACATGTTGTTTCTTTAAACATGCGAAGTACAAAGTATAGCTATACCTTAGATGATACTCGATATAGAGGATCTTACATGAGTACTCATTCATTATTGAATTTATTAAACGAGTTGGCAAAATGATATAATGCGAGGCTCTTGCCGAGCATTATATCATTTTTGCTAACGAGTTAAATAAATTCAGTAATGAATCAGAACGAATGTTAGATTCTATTTATCACATAACTCACATATCGACTTTTATTGCATATTGCCTGTCGCTTTAACACGCGAAACCGACATAAAACGTGGGAATTGGATCATAGTCATTATCGATTTCTTTTGACAGCGCATACTAGGCTTATTTGCATACTAGTGGTATATCGAAAATATCGAAAATATAGAATGGTGTTATTCCACTCCCACACCGTAAGTTATGTGATAAATAAAATTATACTGCATGTATTCAAAGACGAAACAATATGCTGTATAAACTCTTGATCTATAACGTATGATCTGTACGCTTGGGATAATTGCCAATGAGCATGCGATTGTAAACAGGTGATCTGTACGCCTGGGATAATTGCCAATGAGCATGTGATTGTAAACAGACTTGCCAAGCTTTTTCAATGACAATGTAGTTAAGAAATCTTGTTTTAACCTGACATAAAGAATTGAATTGAATTGAATTGAATTGTATTTTATAGTCGCACCAACAGCTAAGGTCATATGGCGACTTTCCAGCTTCCATTGGTGGAGGAAGACCCCAGGTGCCCCTCCGGGTAATTTTCGTGCACGGGCGGGCCTGACATAAAGAACACGACGCTCTGGTTATGTCACCATTACACTTCACCATTACACTTAGTTGACGCTCTGGTTATGTCACCATTACACTTAGTTGACGCTCTGGTTATGTCACCATTACACTTAGTTGACGCTCTGGTTATGTCACTATTACACATAGTTGACGCCCTGGTTATATCACTATTACACTTAGTCGACACTCTGGTTATGTCACCATTACACTTAGTCGACACTCTGGTTATGTCACCATTACACTTAGTTGACGCTCTGGTTATGTCACTATTACACATAGTTGACGCCCTGGTTATATCACTATTACACTTAAGTCGACACTCTGGTTATGTCACTATTACACTTAGTCGACACTCTGGTTATGTCACCATTACACTTAGTTGACGCTCTGGTTATGTCACTATTACACATAGTTGACGCCCTGGTTATATCACTTTTACACTTAGTTGGTCAATAAAGGTAATATGATGAAGATAACTACATGCACATTTTTCACAAGAAGTATTTGCCCAGCAAATTAAGTCAAAAATAAATAAATAAATAGATTTTAAAAATGCGATTTTGTGGCGACTGCTCAAAAACCATAAGTGATATTGATTTGGAACTTTTACCAAAATGACTGCCACGACATGTAGTTGGTCCTAACGAAAGTTCATTTTGATTGGATGTCAAACATGGCAACCAGCGGCCATCTTTGTTTACATAGAGTTAGTTGGTCCTAACTAAAGCTAATTTTGATTGGATGTCAAACATGGTGGCCATCTTTGTTTACATAGAGTTATATAGGAAAAACTTGTGGCGACAACTCCACTGAAACTACTAGACGGAATTTCATGAAACTTGACAGGAATGTTGCTCTTGATCCTAGCAAAATGTCAGGTCGGTAGGAAAGCCACTGCTAAAAATAGATTTTAAAAATGCGACTTTGTGGTGACTACTTCTCAAAAACCGTAAGTGATATTGAATTGGAACCTTTACCAAAATGACTAGTACGACATGTACTTGGTCCTAACCAAGATTCATTCCAATGTCAACGTCATTGACCTCTTGTTAAACTATTAATTCTATGAAGAAAAAAAAAGTGTTATCATGTAAGATGTTCCTGGAAAAAAAATGTATGATTCCTCAGATTAATAAATCAAAGATAATTACAGCTGTGAACTGTAAACCGCCAATAAAGGTGGTCCTATGTATACACATGTCTCTGACATAACTTATTAACACATTTAAACAAAAAGCACAGGACTCTTTTAAATAGTAACCGTTTGAATAAATACAAGTTGTGCCCCTTTGATTACACGTATTACCTCAGAAACTAGTATAGCTGTGACGGTGGTTGTTTAGGAAGGTATTACAAACTGCTACTTCATTTCCTCATACAATATCGTCTTATCGAGACAACACATATGTCTCCTAACTTTTGGAAAGTAGATGAAGATGTGCGATGACACTACCAGGAACCCCTTGCAACGAAAAATATGGCAGTGCAGATGTAACGTCAGACACAGAAAAGGGGAATAAATGCGGTCCTGGAAAACGGATTACGGCTTGTTGCAAAAGTAGATATAAAAATCGAACAGGAAAAGTAGCATTCAAGGACGACATTCAACCACAAACAAACAAAGGAACAAAGAACAACTATATATAAAGATGAATAAAAGGCAAGATAAGACACCACAAACACACAAGGATTGACAATATGGCTACCGCCTTGGAATAGCCAGTGGCAAAAGGTCCTATTTCTTTACCCCGATTGAGAAATTCAGGTCCATAATATTTGCTTCGATGCGCAAGTAACAGTTGCATCAAAACCGAGCAAGAAAGTCATTTCATCATCTCAAAAATACAGACAGTTTAAATTGCTTATGCACTTTTAAAACGAACTATCTCCTGTTAATTTATCTTTGAAAACAATATGCGGAGTGATGGACACAACAACAAAATCAGATTTACTGCCCGTCTTAAATGCTGGCAATATTATAAACCTTCCAGAGACAATTCATGATGCGACTCGGCAACCATGAGTTTAATACTGATAGTTATGAAATGATACAAGCATTTGGAAAGCCACAAGGATGACACAACTGCTGAGATGACGTTGTCATTTCCTTGAGGAAGTACTTGCAGTACTAACAGTTTGACGTTGTGTTCGATCGTTATATCAGATATAGTTCAATCAAGGCCAGTGCAAGACTATACATACTGGAAAATGTAGACATGTTAGAAAACGTTTAACTTTACAGATTTGCAGATGTATTGGTGGTATTGGTGGTATCTTTCAATAGAACATTTTTAAATACTGAGCATCTCGCATCCGACAACATAGAAGATAACACGCGGATGATATTACATGCACTGGATTATAAGACAAATTCTAGTCAGATGCCCTGATACTGCCTTATTTTGTTACCTCGTGTCATTTGATGTAAATGAACACAAATGCTAACCCGTTCATCTTATAGCGAGATATCTCCCAACACCACAACATTTGAACATGCTAGGATGTCATGCAATAACTTGCGTGTGTGAAACGACTTCTTTCGATGAAATAAGTAGAATATTGATGATTATTGATGTTTACGTTGTAACCAGATCTCCTATCAGGATTTAGTAGAGACTGGGAGCTACAAGAGGTAGAGAAGAGAAGTTGCTTCTGTTTGTCGTATGTCATTTCAGAAGAATGCTGTGGCAGGAATCGACGACAAATTGAAACGTATATTTGTGAAGACAAAATAAAGAGTTGTTACCTCCATCAAAATATGCCATGGAATTGCATAAACATCTAGTCAGCAGTTGGAGAGAGGCCAGCTCTGCCAGTGTGGACATTGGAACACTAGCAGTAACACTGATATCATGGCATCCGAGTCCGAATGGATTCGAAATACATGTAGTTTACTTTAAACATATTTTATTGCTTTTCTTCTATATACACGCAAAAGGGTTGGGCCACAAGTTCTTCCAACATTAATAAAGGCCCGTCCCAACAAAATTGTAATTAACACTTAACAAGATGGCAATACAATTAACATAAAATATTCAAATACATTTTTCGATGAACAAAAGAAGAATAAAAAAAAAGAGGAGTAAGTAGAATAAAGTTCTAGGAAAGACTAAACAAGAAGGAATGAGTGATGATGCTGTGGTTGTAGGATCCTGCCCCGAGCGGTTGTAGTGTAGACACAACTTTTGTCAGTTCGTTGCAGCTTTTTAGAGAAAGCGTAGCACGGTTCGTTGCAAATGTGTTGCATGTGTGATGCATTTGCTTGCACGTATTATATCTTACTGATCATTTGCTCTTCATCCATCGAACACTAAAGCAATCCGGCTTCCGTGGCCATACCAATACAAATAAGTCCCCGCAAACATATCTCTAGCTAGGATAGAGTGGATAGTTCCCTCTTGAAGGATACCAAGGACGAGGTCGCAGTCGAGGTGACTTGGAAAAAGATCCATAGCGGTACAGTTGTCCTCTGAAAATCCATACTTGTAGAGATCTGTAGAGGTTAAAAGAGACTGTACTTTGAATTTTGTATTGTGGGGTAAGCTGTAATTTAGACTTCATTGAATCACTTGATCGTGCATGTTTGATACTCTACTGGTGTTCCTTAATCTGTTACTGATGTAACGTGCTGTTCGCCAGTGGGTCATCTCCACTTTCCGTACCTGTTCCGTTCACTTGCGCTAAGAATGCTCCATTTTTGTGGATGGAATTATATGCTCCACTTGTATTCCAAGTCAGTTTTCTGAGATGCGTCGACTGGTCTAGTATCCATAAAGCCGTCTACAAACAGTCTTGTTGTCGAGTCCTTGTATTTGGTAGGTCATGGAATTAATTCAATATAGGAAAACCAAGTGTCCCAAGGCAGTACCTTGTGGATTTCCACTGACGACTGGAACAGTCTCGAATAATGACACCTCAACCTCATATTATTCGAACGGTTCGAGCCTATTGTATTTGGGGGGAAGGGGGGTGGGGTGGAAGGGGGTTGTGGGTGGGGGAATAAGAAAATTTCTATACGTAACTGTAAATTACTGTTAACCATGCAATTTCATGAGAACATTGTGATATTCAATTTTGATTCAGATTATGAGGCCCGCCCAATAAAGCCTTTTTGTGTGCAGTAAAAATATAAACACACAACAGAAAGTTGTTCATTTAATGCTTTGCTATCATTCTTGTTCTAGAAACAATAAAGAAATATCAGACAAATTTTGTATTTAAACTAGCTAAATTATGAATATGCTTTTCTAAATTACAAAGATGTGTTTAGCTTTTATTACCCAAGACAATATCTATGCAATGTAACAGAGAGAAAGAACTACAAGCGGGCCTCAATTTATATACCTGAGTTGATCGGTCATGCAGCATGCAGTCAGTAAATAAACAAGATTCCCATGCTTTTTCAATGAGCAAGTAGCGATGGGAAATACTAGGAAATATGTCCTTAAAAAGAAGGAATACTACGATGATTGCTGACTCTGATGCCAATACGTGTCGGTCGTTGAGTAGAAGCGGGTGGATGACGCGGTCTTTTGAAAGGTTAAGTATAATCATTTGTAAGTATATACGTTTGTCTAGTGCAGAATCTTATTTATGAGATAATTTGACCAGTTTGTATCGCGACGCCTTCTCATCCCGAAACCAGGCTGGAAAGATGCTACACGACTGTTCTTTTCATCAGCAAGAACATGTGGGCTGGGCTGTAGATGGCAGCGACAAAACGTTGCCCCATATTGAACACAGCAGAGGCACTTTATACTACAAGTCGTCCTGAAAGTTCATTTGTGTAGGCTTCTGTTGATGGTATAAGTATTAAGAACAAATTCATTGGATTGTTTATAACACTTATTTATATCTCCAATTCTCTATAGCATTATCTTTATAAAGTCCTCACCTGTTAATGTCAATATCGTTTATGAGAGCATCATTATATATCGATAAAGTCCTCATTTGTATACATGTATATTGAAATAGTAGTTTATTCTTATTTCAGTATAATTTACATTTTCCCTAATCTATAAAGTCTACACTTGTTGAAAGCAGCCTTAATCCGTAACTGTCGATAACTGACATATACTTTGTTAAAAGGACACAGTATTGTTGTTTTCTTGAGGTACAATCTTAAAACAACCTTTTAATATATACTCAGTTGCAAAAAAAAGTGGACACTGAGTTTTGTTTAGATTTAATTGTATAAAGTTTTTTTTAGAATTAAATTGACAAATTCCAAAATGAATATGTCATGTTTGGTACCAAAGATTTTATCATTCCTTTGCCAATATCATGTTGTCATTTATTTTTGCAATAGGTCGAATCATTAAGGGACTGTCGCTTGATAAAGAGGATAGGGTGAAAAGTAATTTTTTGAAAGTGTCCAGTTACTTTTGCAACTGAGTACATGTGTGGTTACATGCCAATCACGCTAAGATACTCAACGCTACAACACAGAGGCTGAGAGTATCAAATCATTAATAGGATTTGATTTTAATAAGATTGTTTTATACCTCAGGAGTTTGGAGTCTGTAGGTAAAATATCTAGGTCACGTTGTTCATTAATTTGACCTTGATACTGTATATAATCTGATGTTATTTAAAACAGTGTAGTTGGTCAAACTCCCATTACACCTACTAGAGTCATTGGTCGGATGACCAGGGTCTCATTTGACCATAAACATGTGATTAGACTCATATCTCAAGTTTTACATGCACCGGATTTTGACATCAGTTGTCGTTTCTGTCAAGTCGAGCGCTAGCATCCGAGTTTGGTGTTCTTTTCTTCATATCTCCATATCATATATTACCTCTCAAGAACAGACTCAATAAAACCTAGTCTGCTACTTCATTATCTCGGCTGTGTTTGTTGCTTCCAAAGTATCTCCCTTATTAGCATCTATTTTATTGGTGTATTTAATAATTTGTTTGTTCACACTCTCGTCTATTTTCGATTATTGTCAACAACGAGCGTAATAGTTGACAGCTGTGTGTGTGTGTATTTCTAAGGATTATAGTCCCTCCACCTACGACAGGCGTCCTACCCGACGATTATAGGCACAATGTCTGGACTTTTATCTGTGTGTTGTTGTGTGATGTGATGATATGTCTACTTGAAGCAGCGAACTCAATGGTTTCTTTATAGTGCTGCCGCACTGGAATACCACGCCGTAGTAGACATGATACCCCCACCCAACCAGTCACATTATTCTGACACTGGTCAATCAGTCGTAGCACTACCCATTATTTGCTCGTCAGGCAAGGGTTACAAGTGACTACTCCATTTTTAAAGTCTTTGGTATGACGCGGTCAGGGGACTCGAACCCACGACCTCCCGAATGCAAGGCAGACGCTATAACCACTACACCACAATGTTTCGGTATAGTTTACAGCTCTTAATATGGTCTGTATTTATACTGATTAAACTTACTGGGATAATATGATACGCATTACGTTTATACGTATTCAGGGACGTAGTTGTGCCTAAATCAGTCTAGACGAGGTCTGGGGGTGGGATTTTATTTTAGAAGGAAGCCAAATCCTGCATTCTGATGGTATTTTATGGTTTTAACCCGCGATTTCAAGCTTTTTAAATCTGCGATTTCGCTACAAAAGCATCGGATTAGAACAAAATAACATATTAATATGAATACTTGCTTCTTGAAAATATTTCTAAATTTTGCATAATCATGGTGTGTTTGGTTCCAAAAGACCGCGAGTGAAAACAGACGAGTAAAAATTGATATGAGCTGACCATATCCCTACACCCACTACCACACCCCCAGCCCCCCCCCCCCGCCCCCCCCCCCCCCCCACTCCCCCAGTTTTTTTTGCATTTTTTTTGCATTTTTTGTATTATTATTTCTGGGGACAATGTGTAGGCACATGCCTACAGTGCCTATAGGCAGCTACGCCACTGGTAAATACTATTTAAGATCAAAACGATCAATAAATACCAAAATATATATAGAAAACAAATATGTAGGTTTTATTTACGTCGTAGTATAGCCATTGGCGCATTTCTTTTGTTTGTAAGTTGTGTCTCACTCAAAAGAAATTGGTACGCGTGTTGCTGTATTATTTCAAGGTTTCACAGAAGTGATTGTGCCAAGTTTCGTGCCGGGATTGGTTGCACTATACCACTGAGATTAGAAAACGGAACATAATGTCACAAAGATCAAATACATTATGCTTATATTTTAAAGGATTGAATACCAATGAGACGTAAACAATGAGGGTAACCTAACCTAAGTCAACCTGCATGAACAGTTTCTATATACTCACAATATGGGAGCGTCATAAACGGCTTTCACGGTTTCGAGCATTGTAGTTTGTCTAATGATTATCTCACGGAAAATGTTTCATCTGACCATTTTACCAGAGAGCTTTTCGAAACCTTTTCGAAACAAAACACATTCATTTGACCTGTCTTTTTGGGTCCTTTATTTTTTTTTAAAGGAATAAGAATAGACATATTTTTCATTAAATTAATTATATTTGAAATAATTGACGTATTAACAAGTAGAATTATATCCCATGTTCGTAATACACGCGGTTAAGGACTCTATTTCCATAGTTACGCACTGAATAACTGCATCCTATTTTCCGGTAAGGTACCATTCATTGACAAGAGTTCAGTAACGAACTTTTTTTTGTAACGTTATTGATGCAATATACTTATTACTTACTTGTATATTTTAGTTCTTACTAAGAGTCAACTCTGATAACTAGAGCTGTCGCCTTTTAAGGGCGACAAATATACCCTCGCTACCATTCTCCCCCCCCCCCCACACACCCCACACACCATTCCCCACTCTACCGTTTGAATAAAGATTGGGTGGAATGGGATTTTCATGATCAGGTAATGGTGGCCGTGACCGTTTGACCTACTGACCTCAAAACCAATAGGGGCCATCTTTTCATCACAGGCAGTCCACCTATTAAGTTTCATTATATTTGCTTCAGAGAGAGAGGAGTTATGGAGCGGACAAAGAATTTCATTATCAGGTCCCGGTGACCTTGACATTTGACCTCAAAATCAATAAGGTTCTGTTATCCTCTCACCGCAGGCAGTTCACGTGTGAAGTTTCATGAGATTTGCCTCAGGGGAAGAGGAGTTATGGAGCGGACAAGGTTTTTCATTATCGGGTGGGGTGACCTTTGACCTACTGATCTCTAAATAAATAGGGGTCGTCCACTCACTACAGGCAGTTCACCTATGAAGTTTCATGAACTTTGCTTCAGGAAAAGAGGAGTTATGGAGTGGACAAGGTTTTTCATTATCGGGGGCCGGTGACCTTGACCTTTGACCTAATGACCTCAAAATCAATAGGGGTCGGTCGTCCTCTTACTACAGGCATTTCGCCTATGAAGTTTCATGAGCTTTGTTTCAGGCAAAAAGGAGTTATGCAGCGGACAAGGTTTGCCATTATCGGATGCCGGTGACCTTGACCTTTGGCCTACTGACCTCGAAATCAATAGGGGTCATCCTCTTACCACAGGCAGTTCACCTGTAAAGTTTCATGATAATTGCTTCAGGCGGAAACAAGATATTTCATTATCGGGTGCCGGTTACCTCGAACTTTGACCTACTGACCTCAAAATCAATAAAGATCATCCACACACCACAGACAGTACACCTATGCAGTTTCATGAGATTTGCCTCAGGGGAAGAGGAGTTATGGAGCCAACAAAAAATTTCATTATCGGGTCCTGTTGACCATGACCTTTGACCTACTGACCTCTCACTACAGGCAGTTCACCTATAAAGTTTCATGAGATTTGCTTCAGGCGGACAAGAGTTATGGAGTGGACAAGGTTTTTCATTATCGGGTTCTGGTTACCTTGACCTTTGACCTACTGATCTCAAAATCAAGAACTGTTGTCCACTTACCACAGGCAGTTTACCTATGAAGTTTTATGAGATTTGCTTCTGGGGAAAAGGAGTTATGGAGCGGACAAGGTTTATCATTAACGGGTGCTCTTGACCTTGACCTTTGACCTCAAAACCAATAGGGTCCATCTTTTTGTCACAGGTAGTCCAACTATTAAGTTTCATTAGATTTAATTCAGAGGAGAGGAGTTATGGAGCGGACCAAATCTGTCATTATCGGATCCCGTTGACCTTGACCTTTGGCCTACTGACCTCAAAATCAAAAATGGTCGTCCACTCACCACAGGCAGTTCACCTATGAAGTTTCATGAGATTTGCTTCAGAGAGAGAGGAGTTATGGTGCGAACAATGTTTTTCATTATCAGGTCACGGTGACCTTTACCTTTGAAGGGTCGTTCACTCACCACAGGCAGTTCACCTATGAAGTTTCACGAGATTTGCTTCAGGGGGTGCGGACAAGGTTTTTCATTTTCAGTTCACGGTGACCTTGATCTTTGACCTACTGACCTCAATGTCCACACACTTTTCCGCTTAAGTCCACAACTCTGCTATAGTCCACACCAATTTCCGCTGAAGTCCACAAAAAAACGAACACCAAAGTCTACACAATTTTCTGTTAAAGTCCACAAAAAGTCCACAAAAAGTTTTTAATTAATTGTTTTCTCATTTGTGAGAGATATTTCAGCATTTTTTTCATTAATTTATGCGAAACATATTTGCGCCAGATGATGTACATGCACTATTTGGCAGGAAGAAACATTAAAGCGCTAGGTGCGCTCTTTACAATCAGCAAATACGTTTTTATGCAACCCTAAAGGTAACAATTGCATTAAAGGTAACTAGCTGCACCAAAGGTAACACTGTTGGGACTAAAAGTAACAACATACACTAAACGTAATAAAATAAATTGCACTAAAAGTAACAATTTCTGCACTAAAGGTAACACCATTTTTGACATACACTAAAGGTAACATCCCTATACCCTAAAGGTAACAAAACATTCTTGGTGAAATTTGTATTGGAAATTCAGGTTGCTCAACTAAACACGTTATTTATTTCAGCAAAATACCTCCTCTTTTAAAGTATAAACAAAATATAAATATCAGTTTTATTACAAATTGTGTAATTTTGTGACCTTATTTTTAGATTCAGCCCATATTTATACCACATGCTCACCATCTATAAGGCCAACGACTTATACTCCTGTAATGTTTATAAACGATTGGCCTTTTTGATTCATGAATCATGAATTCGGTACTAATTGTGTTATGTATGTCTTTGTAACCATTTTTAAATAGATTTGAATCGTGGTGCTATCATATAGGACTATGGCAAGTGTGTTTGTCTATTTCACCATAATATGGCAAATGTGTTTGTCTATTTCAATTTCACCACAATACGACAAGTGTGTTTGTCTATTTCACCACAATATGCCCATTTTTAGCTCGACTATTCCAATAATAAGAGAGATTATGTAATCACCCCGGCGTCGACGTCGGCATCCCACATCAAGGTTTGCGTGTAAGCTGTGTTTACAAGTCTTTATCTCTTACATTTCTTATCCTAGGAATACCAAATTAGGCCATGAGCTTCCTTATAGCATCATCTTAAGGGCTGCTTAAGTAATTTTGGTTCCAGTAACCCCTCCGACAGCTCTTGTTTATCTATGTATTGTGTTTTTGTAGCCATTATTCTCAAACTGTCAACTATATTTCTCCCAATCGTATTTATATGTAATAACTCGTTACTTGGTAGTTTCAAAACTTGGTTATTTTTATGACATTTTGTAAACGTCGGATCTTAGAAGAAAAAAACCCACTCCATGAAAGTAAGAACTACAGACTTCAATGCAGATATGTTATAGCTTTCCTTCCTTTGTTTTTTTTGGTCAAATATTTATATTGTTTTCTACGCCTACACCCTTTGAAAATGGCATACATGTATTAAGACGAGGCGCTGTCAAGGTAAGTATACATTAAATCTAGTATAACCATACACTGCTAATAAATACTGAAAACGGGATCTCTTGGAAGCAACAAACACAAACAAGAGATAAAAGTAGCAGACTCGGTTTTATCGAGTCTGTTCATGAAAGGTAATGTAAAGTGCAAACACCTCTCACGCCTCATAGCACCTGTTTAAGCGATATTCTACTTCAAAGCCATACGGATTGGACTTGATGATTCCAAAGGAGCAAACACATGCTCTAAAATATTAGGCAACACCACCAAAACTGGGCCACGGTTGTCATTTCTCTACCATTTACACGCTTATTTGTGAGTCGACTGAACAACACATGTGCATTAGCTCCTAACCAATAACTTATTCTCGCTTGAAAGTAGGTTTAGTGGGGAAAGAAATCTTGCATTAGGTCAGATTTTATTTTCATTTTTAGATTTATGGGAGAGCCTACCCTAAATTTTGCAAAACTGACATAAAAATAAAAGTCCAAATCTTGAATTTTATTTTTTCTCCTCTTTTTCCGTCTGCTTAAAAAAAAGAAAAAAAAAGAGAAAAGTTGTGTCAAGTCTAAAATGTATGTTCACAGTAATGTAACAATTATGACTTCGTATTTACTTAGTAAGGTCGGATATCGTTCGAAGTATTTATTATGTAAACATTTCCATTTAAACAAACAATAGTAATAACACCCAGTATAGGAAAATCTGTTTATTAATGATCTGAGAATTGATGTTAAACCTTGTTGTTTCAAAACAAATCATGATTTTTATTAAATTACGTTTTAATGAAAATAAAAACATTTTCATCGTCAATCATTTTATTTCTATTTTTATTTCCGATGCTGAGCTTTTCCAATTTTATTTTATTTGTATTCCCTCCTCCTGCTCAATTTTGAACGAAATCTCGTAAATCTTAAAATAATAAAACTCTGGCCTTATTGGATTGTTTATGTTCATTATCAACTGATAACGATATTATAACTACAACCTCATTTGCACGTGAAGCAAGTCTTTATTACATTTGTGTTCTTTTTTATTTTTTGACATATGTGACTTTCGATTTCATTTTACATTTGTTAACCTTTTTTTTTACATTTGTCACAAAATAATTTTTTATTTGTGGCATGTTTTTACATACGTGACTTTTACGTGACATTTGTAACCAGATTACATGTGACACTTTTTACGTTTGAGGTTCCTACAAATGCGCTATAATGCTTCCAGCCAAATAAAGAATATTTAAAAAACTTTTTGATAATTTATGCATGTAAACTACATCTGGCGCAAGTATGTTTTGCATACCTTAATGAGAAAGTGCTGAAACATCTTTAACAAAGAAAACGGTGAATTCAATACTGTTTTTCGCTGAAATATTGTGGACTTTAGCGAAAACGTTTGTGGTTTTTAGGGACAATATTTCGTGTGGACTTTAGCGGAAGATGTTGTGCACTTTAACGTTCGTTTTGTTTGTGGACTTAGCGGAAATGTGTGTAGATCATATGTTGTAGTGACAACTGACGTGTTTTTTTTAGTTTGTTGGGACCACCTAGAAAATGGATAATTATGATATTATTGGAAAGTATAAACCCTCTCCAACAAGGATCAGTTGAAATTACTTGTGCAAAGTGGTACGATTTTTGGCAGTCAACGGTTAAAATACTTGACCATTATAAAACCAAAAAACGCGATAAACTGATGCATAAAGGGAGATAAGAATATTTAAAAATGATCAAACATATGCAGCTTCGCTTTTATCGTAAATCACTGCTGGACTGATATCAAATGAAAGCAGGAAGCCTTAGTGATATTATTATCTGCATCTAACACGTCTTTAAAATACATTAATTTAAAGAAACCGCTTCTAAAGCGAGTTATGGTGAAACCTAAACACCCCTGGAAATCAGTTTTATGAAGATTTATTTTGTTTCTGAACAACTATTTGTTGTTTGCGTTTGCGTTTAAATTTAAGTATGTCTGATGAATTGTCTGCATTAAACTTTAAAATAAGTATCAGTGTATTATAACTTTTTAATTTTTTAACTCACACAAAAATATGTACAAAGATTTTGAAGAGAAGAAAATCAAACACTATAAAAACCTACGAGTATTAACACTTTTTTTTTTTTATAGCAAACGAGATACATCAGGACATGATATCAGTCACAATTCGATTGTATTAGCATGTTTATGGTTTCACTTAAAATATATCTGTGTATCATACACGTAGTATAATTCATATTTGATATACTCTGTATTAATTTCTTTTTTATGCATACACCGTTTATATACCAAAAAAAAAGAGTATAAAAGTCGAACAGGAAATGAATCTTTCACAGAACACAGTAAACACCTGTGACATTTTCTTTGTGTTTTAATTTAGCTTATACTTGCTGCATCTTCTGTTAATTCCAAATAAAAAGCACTTGTAATTGTTATCCAATCTGTAATCTATCTTCGTTATATCCGCATGGTAGTAAAGAAAACAACCTGTCTTTTTGTTTAATGAAACTGCGCGTATATCCATGGCTTGTGCATATGTTATCCTTTCATTAACGATGTTATCCTAACTTTAATGTCTACTTAACACTGTATCTGCTGAATGTGGTGAACAATTGGATAAGCACGTTCAACTCTGAATGAGGATATCATGGATCAGAGACTCACTGGTGCCACTGGATACTTCGGAGTCCTTAGACAAGACACTTCCCATAGCCTCGTCCGTCGGACGGGAGTGTTAACAGGGCTGTCCTTTTATCAGAGTTTTTCCTCCGAGCACTTTAAAGAACCATAGAAATATATTCGATAGTAAGAATAAGACACATTGCCTAAACCGTTCCAAGGCGGTATTAAGGGTCAGCCCCTTTATGTGGCATACTTTTCTTCTATATTTTCTTGTAATTGTTGTATGTTTCAAATGTGTGTTTGCAATATGTTTTGTATTTATACGTATGGTGTCCATAATTATATTCCCATCAATGGCATCTTTTTACAGTATACAGGAATACAAATGTCATGTTACATCTTCCACTGCGATTCTAATCTTTCATATTGCAGAAGTGTTATGTTAAGTTCTTAAGTGACTTTTCGGGGGCGTCCGTGGCCGAGTGATTAGAGTCTCTGACTTGCAATCACTTGCCCCTCACCGCTGTAGGTTCGATCCCTCAGGGGCCTAGGTATCTTTATGTGAGGAAGCTATCCAGCTGGCTTGCGGAACGTCGGTGGTTCTACCCAGGTGCCCGCCCGTGCACGAAAATTGCCCGGAGGGGCCCCTGGGGTCTTCCTCCACCAATGGAAGCTGGAAAGTCGCCATATGACCTTAGCTGTTGGTGCGACTATAAAATCCAATTCAATTCAATTAAGTGCCATTTCCACTTCACTATGCATGACTATGTTAAGTTCTCCTTGATATTGTCCCACTACGATAGCATCATTGTACTGGGCACCTAGTGCGCTTGCGTTATCTGTGTTGCAAACGTGTTCGTCTGATTTACACGTGCAAAGCTCAGCTAGAGCAAGTCGACGGAAGCTATTCAACAGCTATTTTCGATATCTCAGTAATACCTCAAGTCCTGACCTTGACCTTGATGGTAAAGGTCAATTTCAGAACTGTATTGATATCCTCTCAGAGTTTGAGAATATTATCTTGAACGGTCTCGAAGGATATCCGTTCACAAAAGAAATATAAAAAGATCGGACAGGGAAAGTAGCATTCAAGGAGGACAGTAAACCACAAAACACAGAAACAAACACGCAAACAGACAAACAAGAAGGAAAAAGCAATAATAAATGCAAACGACATCACAAACACAAAAAGGGTTGACAATAGGGCTACCGCCTTGGAACGGTCAGTGGCAAAGTAGGCCACTGGGGGTTTAAACCGGTTCTAGGGTGAAGCCATTTTCAAGCTAAACACTAAGTCTTGACCTTGGTTTAAACTTATTTTATTTCCAATATTTATACAATCTGTGGAAATGTACATAATACAAAATGTGAAAAAGGATTGGAACGAAAGCAGTTGCTTATAGAGTTCCTTTCCTAGTCTTGACCTTGATGATGAAGGTCAAATTGCAGGTCTTTAATGACATCTTCAACTTCAACAAGCTTCCCATAACGTTTCGGATTTTTACCTCGAATGGTCTGGAAGTAGTTCCGCCCAAAAGTAATTTCAAGAAAAGCATGAGTATAGAACTTGGACGGTCAAGGTCAAGTTTCTAATCTTAATTGAAAGACTTATAACCTAATCAAATTTCCTGTAAAGACAGATTTTTAATATATCGAACCTTCTAGGAGGAGTTCCATCCACAAGGGCGTGATGGACGGGTGGACGGAGTGACGGACGTACCGCTTCAAAAACAATATATCCGAGTTCTTTCAGAAAATGCGGATATCATGAACGACATGAACGTCATGTTTATTATGCAAGCGCATGATGCTATGAAACATGGCCGTTTACAGCTGCAAATGTTATCACTCATTTCCCATCCATGTCTAACAAGGGACTCAGGCTCTTTGTTTGAATGATCAGCATTCAACCTTAGTGTTGCTTGAATCGATGCACGTTTAACATGGAGCTTAAAACTGCCTTCATATCATTCTGGAAGCTTTGCTAAACATGTACATTTTAATCTGATAATTTCATTAATGTGCAGCGTATTACCATAGTTTAGATAAACTTTGAATTTCATAGTTTATCTAAACTATGGTGAAACGCTGCATATCGTCATTACGTATGAAAATGGCTACTAAAGATCTGTTTCAAAAATACTGTCCATTACGTGGTCCAGCCTTAATTCCATTAAGTGATGGAAAAGCTTATGTTAACAGGAATTTATAATTGATATTTTGACAATAAAACATGTTTACAAACATTTTTTTACTGAAAAAATATGATCACCTGTTTAAAATTGCCTATTAAATGTTTTAATTTTACAATATGCAAGCTTTTTAAGCCGAAATTAAGATTTTGTTTCTTATTCCAGCCAACCCCGTTTTCGCTTCTTGGAGAAGGGGTTGGATGGGGTATGAAAGTTAATACTCGGACTTAATGGTAGCCCGAGTCATTTTCCATGTCTACTCTACTTTTGAAGTTAAAAGCATCATTTACCCTCATCACTTTGATAATTGTTTTATTTCCAATTACATTAAACGCTGAAACAGAGTCGCAATCGGTCAGTCATGAACTGCAGGAAGAATTTGCACGTTTGAAGTCACAAATAGTGATCTTTTCCACTGTCATGTTGCTCCAGGTACCGATAAATGTTCCATTTTAGCAGTGTCGATAGGTAAACCGGCCCTGTACAAAAATGTTTTCCATGTGTTCTAGTATATCTACGAGCATTTCCAAAAGGTATACAGGTAACTATCTTGCGTAGTTATAATGTTTTAGGCTAACGAAATAAGGCAGGCAGCATATTTGCCTGCGTCGCGAGATGTTACGTCCAATCACCCAGTCTTTCCGCCCCAATACTGACCAACATTAACATAAGCTATTTTCAGAAACATAAAGCAGCACTTGTATGTTGCCGACTTTGAACAACCGTCTGCACCAGGTTCTGAGATATCCTAGACAATATTATACTTGATATGGCAGTTTCAATAACGCGGCGTCATCTGCTGAATCAATGGATGCTTTAGCTGAACCATTATAAAGTGTTTCTCTAATCTTTGTCAAAAGACGTTCTTATCATCGCAAAACAAAAGACAAAAAGCATCGTCATTAGTGCTTCATATGTTGATGTTAGCCCACGAACACTTCTGTGGTACTGTTTCCATCCAACATACTCTCAACTGTAGAAGAAGTATATACATTAGAGTACGTCAGCAAATCTATTAGCCCAACGCCACCACATACCCTTCCTATCGGCTAGTCGAACAAAATGTGAATGGAGTTCCATGGACCTAGATCATATCACTTGCTGTGCAACTGCGTCAATTGCTTGTCCATCGTCTAAATCGATTTTCTTTGCCTGACAATTTTTGATAGACGTGTAGATGGTTGCCCTATCGTTTGGACTTGTATAGATCTATGACAGGAGCATACAATGCAATCTTATTAGGCTCAGGAACTGGGAAAAAGCCAAACATATATATTTTGTTCAGATGTCGCATCAGTAACTGAAGTGTTGGACATGTTTCGTCGAGGCATAGATCTCAGGAAAAAGCATGTGAAGTATTTGATATTATTCCAATTACCATAAGCGAAAAGTATCTTGGTGGGACTGGTCTTTTAGTTGACTTTTAAAAAGTAATTGTAAATGTTAATATAGCTTGTTTTAGTGCGAAATTGTACGTGACCTTTCCTTACTTCTTGGAATTAAAATAGAGGTACTGTCGTCACAAACTTTCGTTTGAAAAAATCACACACTTGCTATTAGTGAAATGTATTCTTGCCGTCTACTCTTTATGCACTAATATCAATAGTGTCAACCACTCCCTACACACGTTCACATCCATTGCCAGTACTTACAAGACTGCTTTGTATATAAATGTAATTTTGAATCTTATTCATCTCCCTTTCTTCGACGTTAGTCATGGAGTGATGAAACGCTGTATAACTGGCACAGAAACTGAATTAATTCAGAAGATTAATTAGCTTCTTTGAGCCAAAGTCATATACCTAATATTCGGTGGTAGACTGCATCCTGTCGAAGAAAAGCAACTTTCCAAAAACTATATTAATTTTGTCTTCGCAAGTGAAATGGATTCTCACTAGTGACGGCACCCATTTATATTTGAGTATTATAATGAAGTAAAGAAGTAATGAAATTAAATATTTTCTATAAGATCACTTGTACTTTATTTAAAATGCCTTAACGGCAACTCCGAAGCGGTTTTGAGCCTGAATACACATGAACATATGATAAATCACTTGTAAAATTTAAATAAATATGACTTTTATATTATATGGTAGTATGGTCACTGAAATTCCCTTTGTAATAGCTCAGGTGTAAATCGTTTAATTGAAAATACTTGAAAATGTTCCCTTTAACATGTATAATAATGTATACCTAAAACCAAATAAAAACTTATCTGTATTCATACAGTATCTTATAATTCGTCACTTTACCTTCCTGTCATCTCCATATCGACGACGACAGGTATGTGACTTGAACAAAGCCTCTACAAACTAACCCATTATAAAAAATCGTCTACAAACCAACCCATTATTAAAAATCGTCTACATATAACGCATGAGTTATACTTTTCTTGTTTATAAATAATTAAAGTGTGCTATTTCACGATGATACCATTATTTAAAATACCATTATTAATATGACGATACTGTTAAGAGAAGTAGTGTTTTGAATTTAAAAAGTCTACTTTTGAAAAAAAGTACTTCCATGTGTGTCGTATTTATATTATTGTGTATATAGTTTAAGTGTTCTATTTCACCATGTTAATATTAATATTTATATGACTATATACTGTTAAAGAAACTAACCCGCCATATAACGGCAAAACTACATTAAAACACCGTTCATCAAAACTATATCCAGGTATTTAGGCCGTATAATAATGTATATGCGCTTATTAAACGTAGAGGTTTATTTACGGGTTCTTAAATTACCCGTGATAGAATATTCGTAAAATGAATTATGAGTTGGTAAATGTTAATTCAGCGCTCCTGTTTTGGGGTTTGGCTAGCTGGTTAAAGCCGTTTATATTGTGTCTGTAGAGTTTGGATTCTCAAAATATGTATACATACACACCTCGTCGTCAGTAGGGTTAGAAATGGCGTACATACATGACATATGTTGCAACATTTAGCTGTTGTTGGCGGGGTAGCTACTACTTTAAGAACACAACCTTTTGATGTCTGTGGTGTATTTGATGTATGTGGTGTATTTGATGTATGTGGTGTATTTGATGTGTGTTGTGTATTTGATGTATGTGGTGTATTTGATGTATGTGGTGTAGTTGATGCCTGTGGTGTATTTGATGTCTGGTGTATTTGATGTATGTGGTGTATTTGATATATGTGTTGTATTTGATGTCTGTGGTGTATTTGATGTCTGTGGTATATTTGATGTCTGGTGTATTTGATGTCTGTGGTATATTTGATGTCTGGTGTATTTGATGTCTGTGGTGTATTTGATGTATGTGGTGTAGTTGATGTATGTAGTGTATTTGATGCCTGTGGTGTATTTGATGTCTGGTGTATTTGATGTCTGTGGTGTATTTGATGTGTGTGGTGTATTTGATGTATGTGGTGTAGTTGATGTATGTGGTGTATTTGATGTCTCTGGTGTATTTCATGTCTGTGGTGTATTTCATGTCTGTGGTATATTTGATATCTGTGGTTTATTTGATGTCTGTGGTGTATTTGATGTCTGGTGTTTTGATATCCGTGGTGTATTTGATGTCTATGGTATATTTGATGTCTGGTATATTTGATGTCTGTGGTGTATTTGATATCTGTGGTGTATTTGATGTCTGTGGTGTATTTGATATCTGTGGTGTATTTGATGTCTGGTGTATTTGATGTCTGTGTTATATTTGATGTCTGGTGTATTTGATTCGATATATGTGGTGTCTGGTGTATTTGATGTCTGTGGTGTATTTGATGTCTGTGGTATATTTGATGTCTGGTGTATTTGATTTTATGTATGTGGTGTATTTGATGTGTGTGGTGTATTTGATGTGTGTGGTGTAGTTGATGTATGTGGTGTAGTTGATGTGTGTGGTGTATTTGATGCCTGTGGTGTATTTGATGCCTGTGGTGTATTTGATGTATGTGGTGTATTTGATATATGTGGTGTATTTGATGTCTGTGGTGTATTTGATGTCTGTGGTATATTTGATGTCTGGTGTATTTGATGTCTGTGGTATATTTGATGTCTGGTGTATTTGATGTCTGTGGTGTATTTGATGTATGTGGTGTAGTTGATGTATGTGGTGTATTTGATGCCTGTGGTGTATTTGATGTCTGTGGTGTATTTGATGTCTGGTGTTTTTGATGTCTGTGGTGTATTTGATGTGTGTGGTGTATTTGATGTATGTGGTGTAGTTGATGTATGTGGTGTATTTGATGTCTGTGGTGTATTTGATGCCTGTGGTGTATTTGATGTCTATAGTGTATTTGATGTCTGTGATGTATTACATTTTACGTTCACATTTTTTATTTAAGGCCTTTATTTTGTATTATTCGTTTTACAAACCATCCAGACATTTTGTATTATTCGTTTTACAAACCATACAGGCAGAGAAGTGTCATAGGAAGATATTTTGTTTGTTGGACAGGAAAAGAGAATGAAACGTTCAAGTACAATCTGGGAAAGGGTAAAAACAAAGAATACAGATTATCAAATTCCCTACGGAAGATAACATTCAAAAATTCGTTTTATCGTAGGAAGGTTCGTAAAACGAATAATCAAATAGTGTATTTGCTTGTTATTTTATGGCGGCATTCTGTAAATGACACAATTCCGGTCTGACATGTGCATCTACTTTCAGGAATAAAATGTTATGTATGCGATAGTGTTTCTTCTTTGACGTAGTAAACAACCGGATTTAATTCCATAAAAAAATGAAGAACTGCATTCTTTCTTTGTGGTTTGAAGTCAGTGTATATCTTAATAATAACTAAAATATGCATAAACAACGGTTTGTAGACAGCTATTGTTTCCAGTCGAGTTAACACTTTTTATTTTAGACACGTTTTTTATTATTCATTACTTAGAAGGTCAGAAGTGTACAAAGAGAGAAATGATACGCACTGATACAATCTTTGCCGCCATATACATTACGGTGAAAAACTGTAACTTGAAGTAAAGGTTGTATCGATTGTGGTTCCAGTTTGGGACTGGTAGGAATTTGATTTGACCTAAACAACAGATATGGCGCGTGTTAATTGCTGTACATTACTCAGCTTAGTACCATACTGCACTGTAGATTAGTGTAATATGTTATGATATGATTTGATATGATATTGTATAGTATGGTATGATATGATATGATATTGTGTGGTATGATATGATTTGATATGGTATGATATGATATGATATTGATATGATATGATATGATATGATATGATATGATATGATATGATATGATATGATATGATATGATATCATCATATGGTATGATATGATATGATATGATAATTTATGATATGATATGATGATATGATACGATACGATACGATACGATACGATACGATACGATACGATACGATATATGATATGATATGATATGATATGATATGATATGATATGATATGATATGATATGATACGATACGATACGATACGATACGATACGATACGATACGATACGATACGATACGATACCATATTATATAATGTAATGTAATGTAATGCAATGCAATGCAATTCAATGCAATGCAATGCAATGCAATGCAATGCAATGCAATGCAATGCAGTGCAGTGCAGTGCAGTGCAGTGCAATGCAATACAACGTAACGCAATTCATTGTAATGCAATGTAACGCAACTCAACGCAGCGCAACGCAGCGCAACGCAACGCAACGCAACGCAACGCAATGCAATGCAATGCAATATGTAACATGTAACATGTAATGCAATGTTATGTAATATAATGCAATGTGATGTAATGTAATGTAATGTATCACTAGGTGTATGTAAACTTCTATAAAAAATAAGCAACATATTATATGATTTTATTATTTTTATTATATCGACCGTCTGCCCGGGGGCCCAGGAGGGGTGGGGGTGTGGGATGGGGTGGTTGTGTGTGGGGGGATTTGGATTGTTATTTTTTTTTTTATAATTATATCTCAAATGAAACATGATGATCGGATTACACTGTATACATCTGTTTTTTTCTATGTTATAGTTGGGCCTGGAGGAGGGTGCATCAAATACACTAATAATGCAATTACGGTGTAATTTTTTCATACTTTTGCACATTAATTGGTATAATAGTCATCTAATAAAGAGATACACAGCATGTCACATGATTTATTATTTAAAACTCGGACGTCTTCCCTGGGGTTCGGGGTGTGGGTGGTGGGTGGAGGGTAACAGGGGGTCAATTTATTTAAAACTTATTTCTCAAATGAACATTTTGATGAAGGGATTATATTATTATATTGTATATACTGTGGGGCTGTGTATGGCAGGGTGTGGGGTGGGGTAGGTTGGGGGTGGGCGTGGGGGAGGGTGGGGGAAGTGACCTGTGTGAATAAAACGTGGGTATTTTACGACGTCCGCACCGTCGAATTCGTTCTAGATAAATTTATTAAACGAGTTGGCAAAATGATATAATGCGAGGCTCTTGCCGAGCATTATATTATTTTTGCTAACGAGTTTAATAAATTCAATAATAAATGAGAACGAATGTTAGAGTCTATTTATTACATAACTTATAACGTCACATTACGTCATAAAACGTACATTAACGTGACGTCGATGACGTCATTAACGTTATGTTATACCACTAATGGAATATCGAAAATATTGAATGGTGTTATTACACTCCCACACCACATGTTATTATATAACCTATAAATAGACGCGTTTTCATTGGCTAAAAAGTAATTTTTTAGAAAAAATATCTAGCGATATTGACCTGTTTTTTTGATATTGACCTGTTTTTTTTATATTGACCTGTTTTATATAATTGTTTTTTTGATATTGACCTGTTTTATATAATTGTAAATTGAGGGTTATATAATAAAACAGTTATGGACTTTTCAGCTGGTATACATGATGTTGATATGTACCAAAAAATCATTATTGACCTCGGCTATCGCCTCGGTCAATAATGATTTTTTTGGTGCATATCACATCATGTATAACAGCTGAAAAGTCCATAATTGTATATTATGTGATAAATATATATATACAGCCTTCACCATTATCATGCAGGATATACACGTGTTTGGGTTTATGTTGAGATAACACTTACCGACATATGTCCGTCTAGATTTATATCAGGAAAAAGATACAGTAACGTACCTAATTTTGGCATGCAATTCATTTATGAAAGTTTTATATTTCAAAAACAACCATTCAAAAGTTGACAGTCGACTTATTTAAGAAATTTGCGGCTGAATATTACACGATTCATTGAAAATATGGAATTTCAGAGATTCCACCTTTTGTCAAAAGCGACACAACTGAAGGCGTCATAAAGTGACAAAAGAATGTCATTGTTGGTAAGTATGTCTTTTGTTTATCGAATATATAAATTGAAGATAAAATGTAGTGCATTCAATATTCCGCTATCAGCGAGAGTGAATGTAGTTGGTGCTTTTTCTTTAAAAAAAAGGTTATAAGTTTACAATGAATCGGTTTGATCAAAAGAAGATAACAAGAAACTTGATTGCCTTGAGAAAGGCAATACAAAATGATTTGGATAAAATTGCAGATAGACTCGTTGAGGAAAAAATATTTTCCAAAGAAACACGGAAGGATATTTGCAATGTTCGACCGGCACTTCCCCAGCTTAAATGCGGTGTGCTCATTAACAATTTGTTAAGAAGTGGACCTGATGCCTACGCTAGGTTTATAGACATTCTGGAAAATATGGGCTACCGACGACTAGTGGAAACTATGGAGAAATCTGTACCCTCATGTAAGTACTATTTTAATAAATTTTTTGAGAGATTTACATGTTCATTGTAATCTTGCTTCATGTTCAATCAAATTATCCTTATTATTTTGTATAACCATGTGCTTTGTTGGGCCCAAAATTCGTAATATGTCCATGTTGTTTTACTTTTAAATATAACAAATCTAACGGTTAATTAAAAAGGTTTTGTCATCGATTTTATTAAAATATGTTGTTTCATATTACTTCAGAAAGTGTAAATACAGTATGAGCTTAATTATTATTTAAAATAGAAATGAGACTACTGAATACGTTTTGCCCACAACAGGGTAAATTACTTGAGTTTTGCCCTTAGGAGATATATTAAACGTTCTTTTATTTTGCCCGTAGTATATCTGATATAATATTTTATTTCTGATGTCTGCCACCAGTATAACGTATTCAATTTGCTTTCTTTTTTAGGTCAAACAGAGGCAAACAATGCTTGGAATGACGCAAGAGAGACGACTTTTGTCGTGTCTACTCCATCAGTAAGTATACAGCTTTGATATACATTTTATTTTAATAAAGCTTTGCTATCAATTTCTAAAGCAATTGATTAACAGATATATCGAAAACCGTATACAGTCAAACAGTTACATTAATACTTATACTATCAATGTTCATAAGGGTTCAATCCTCCGTGGTGCCACTGAGTTCCGTCTGTGTCTTCTTGGGCAAGACACTTTCCCTTAGCTCGTCCGTCGGATGGGGACGTAAACCGGGCGGTCCCGTGTATCGGTCTGTCGTCCGAGCACGTTAAAGAACCATAGGAATCTATTCGATAATAAGAGTAGGGCAGGTTCCCGGATTCCTATGTATCCTTCCTCTCTCTCTCTCTGGGGTGGCTCTAAATATCCTATAGTGTGTTGATGAGCCGTTAAACCACATTCAATTCAATTCATAAGGCAGACAATCATCACATAAACAATTCAGACCTTTAAAAGGCTAAACCACATTAAATACCTCGTATATGTTCTTTACTTCCAGCTTCCTGAAAGATATCGAGGCGAGAAAAGCGGTCGTGTTGACAATATAACAATAACCAAAGACAATCGTATAGACGAGGTACGCCAGCTGGAGAGAATGATGACCATGGTGCTGGGACGACTAGATGACAAAGATAAAAATAACAATAAAACTGACTTGAAAAATGATTTCCGTCAGAAACTATTGGAAGAATCTAATGGAAACGATGAACTAATGGGATTTTTCAAATCATTGAAATATAACAGTTTTTCGTTGACATCAAAAAGCTTAGCGCATTAGCTTGCATTTCATTTGCATATACTTTAAACTATGATACATCGGTTTGTTTTAACAGAAATATGCTGTATGTGCGAATTAACAGTGATTAAATTATCTGCTCGAACAAGTACCAGATATCTGCTCGAGCAAGTACCAGATATATGCTCGAGCAAGTACCAGATATGTGTTGAAATTCCACGATAAAACGCCATTCAAGACCGATTTTGTCATGTTTTTAAAGGGACACACGGCAATCTTTGAAGTGTTTGAAATGGGTGTCTCGATTTATATATTCAATATCATTTTTACTTTTCCCTGGTTACATTTAAATAAATCAAATTTTAAGTATTCACTATTTCGTCTTATTATACTATAAGTTTTAATAAATTATTGGTGCAATAATATCAAAAATAAAAAAATAATATGCAAAAACAAAATGTTTAATACTATTCTTATAATTAATATAAATGATTGAACAAATGCAAGTTATGCAGAAAAGTAGCGGGACGCCGTGATTTTTTAAAAAAGTAAAGATTGCCATGTGTCCCTTTATGATAAACGTTTTTCCTCCAGTTTATTTAAATATGTTTGCATTTACAACTTCATGTTATTTATATATGTATAATTGCGGAGTAAGACGTATACGTCCTATCGTTTTGTTTTGTCGAATTCTTATTAAATTACAAAGTTAAAGAAAGTTATTTGTATTCCTATACATTCCATTGACAGGGTGTCTTATTAAATGTCGCCGTTCAAATGTGTATTCGCCCACCTACGGTGTAACTTAATACACTGAATGACGCATATTACTGTTAATGACTTCTAGATGGTAATCTAATATTATTGAACTCATGCCAGTGTTGATATGAAACTGGTTTTGAATGAACTCTAAATTGTTTGTAAATGAATACCGGCTAATGTCGTTTTAAGGCATTGTTCTTTGTATATGTTTTAGTTAAATTCAAAACACTATTAACTGTTGGTTTGTTAGGCAAAAGCGTTTAAACAATAGCATATGTTTTTGCCTTGTTTATCTTTTATTAAAATGGGAAAGCACAAGCGCAAAAGCATTAGTATTAAAATTAAATGTTTAGTCGTTTCTATATACAATTCGTATTGTAACAGTGCCATGTGTTAGTTTATATGTCTGAAATTGTTCAATTTACATACAAATTTATAAATTCACATATAAATATATTTATAATACATAACTTACAGTGTAATGATGATTTGCATATGCATATTTATTATTTATTGTTATATTAGTTGTGTTTCCACAAAAAGGACGAAAACAACTAAAATAAATCATTTAAAAACAATATAAGCTTTCATTGTTTTTATCCAAACCATTACTGCCATTCGTGGATGTAAAAACGTACGTGTGCAATCCATGCTTCCACGAAATCCGAGATGAATATTAATTTTACTCATATAACTACGCATACACCGAATCAAAAGTACGTTTTATTATATACTCGGTAAAAAAAGTTTTGGACCAGGGCAGTGTTCGAACCCGTACAATGATCGCTGAACCATGACATTCGACCATAACCCTTATTATCTCAGTTGATAATTCACAATAGGTCAACAATCAACAATAATTATCGTTTACAATGAAAGTTTGCGAAAAAATAATAATATTTTTATTGGTTACTCGAATGTGTCCGTAACTGTTACTTTTTATGGACTTTGCAACATTTTTTACAGACCCTTTGTGTGTTCGCGATATTTTTTTTAAATCAAATCTTGTTTGGAATTTAATGTTTCTAATACCAATTTAACCGGGTAGGGTAGACCTTGGTTACTAAAAAAAGATACTTAAATTCCATCCACTAGTTTTATTTTTATATGACTTTATATACCCTGGTCCAAAACCTTTTTTACCGAGTATATTATATATACTACTATGTAACTCTACTTTGCATTAACTTCTTTCAGAATAAATCGATACTTCCAAAATATTTCACAATAAAAATAGTCATTGATTATTAGGTCCGTGAAGTTAGCACACCGCTCAGCAATCAACATTCAGCTCAACCAAATGCTGATCTGGCTCAGCATGCTAGCGCGACATACCAGATCAGAATTCGTTGTATTTGAGTTAAAGCCAATGCTGATCTGGCTCAGCACCCCATCGCGACATACCAGATCAGCATTCGTTTTATCTGAGTTAAAGTCAATGCTGATCTGGCTCAGCATGCTAGCGCGACATACCAGATCAGCATTTGTTGCATTTGAGTTAAAGCCAATGCTGATCTGGCTCAGCACCCCAGCGCGACATAACAGATCAGCATTCATTTTATTCGATTTTTGGCCAATGCTGATCTGGCTCAGCATGCTAGCGCGACATTCCAGATCAGCATTCGATTTATTTGAGTTAAAGTCATTGCTGATCTGGCTCAGCATGCTAGCGCGACATACCAGATCAGCATTCGATTTATTTTATTTTAATTCAATGCTGATCTGGATCAGCACACCAGCGCGACATACCAGATCAGCATTCGATTAGTTTGAGTTAAAGCCAATGCTGATCTGGCTCAGCACCCCAGGGCAAAATACCAGATCAGCATTCATTTTATTCGATTTTTGGCCAATGCTGATCAAGCTCAGCATGCTAGCGCGACATTCCAGATCAGCGTTCAATTCATTTGATTTTAAGTCAATGCTGATCTGGATCAGCACCCCAGCGCAACATACCAGATCAGCATTAGATTTATTTGATTCTAAGTCAATGCTGATCTGGCTCAGCACCCCAGCGCGACATACCAGATCAGCATTCATATTTTTCAATTTTAGGCCAATGCTGATCTGGCTCAGCATGCTAGCGCGACATTCCAGATCAGCATTCGATTTATTTGAGTTAAAGCCAATGCTGATCTGGCTCAGCAATTTAGCGCAGCATACCAGATCAGCATTCGTTATATTTGATTTTAAGTCAATGCTGATCTGGATCAGCACTCTAGCGCAGCATACCAGATCAGCACTCGTTATATTTGATTTTAAGTCAATGCTGATCTGGATCAGCATGCTAGCTCGACATTACAGATCAGCATTCGATTTATTTGATTTTAAGTCAATGCTGATCTGGATCAGCAACCCAGCGCGACATACCAGATCAGATCAGCATTCGATTTATTTGATTTTAAGTCAATGCTGATCTGGCTCAGCACTCTAGCGCAGCATAGATCAGCATTCGTTATATTTGATTTTAAGTCAATGCTGATCTGGATCAGCATGCTAACTCGACATTACAGATCAGCATTCGGTTTATTTGATTTTAAGTCAATGCTGATCTGGATCAGCAACCCAGCGCGACATACCAGATCAGCATTCGATTTATTTGATTTTAAGTCAATGCTGATCTGGCTCAGCACTCTAGCGCAGCATACCAGATCAGCATTCGTTGTATTTGATTTTAAGTCAATGCTGATCTGGATCAGCATGCTAGCTCGACATTACAGATCAGCATTCGATTTATTTGATTTTAAGTCAATGCTGATCTTGATCAGCACTCTAGCGCAGCATACCAGATCAGCATTCGTTAAATTTGATTTTAAGTCAATGCTGATCTGGATCAGCATGCTAGCTCGATATTACAGATCAGCATTCGATTTATTTGATTTTAAGTCAATGCTGATCTGGATCAGCAACCCAGCGCGACATACCAGATCAGCATTCGATTTATTTGATTTTAAGTCAATGCTGATCTGGCTCAGCACTCTAGCGCAGCATACCAGATCAGCATTCGTTATATTTGATATTAATTCAATGCTGATCTGGATCAGCATGCTAGCTCGACATTACAGATCAGCATTCGATTTATTTGATTTTAAGTCAATGCTGATCTGGATCAGCACTCTAGCGCAGCATACCAGATCAGCATTCGTTATATTTGATTTTAAGTCAATGCTGATCTGGATCAGCATGCTAGCTCGACATTACAGATCAGCATTCGATTTATTTGATTTTAAGTCAATGCTGATCTGGATCAGCACTCTAGCGCAGCATACCAGATCAGCATTCGTTATATTTGATTTTAAGTCAATGCTGATCTGGATCAGCATGCTAGCTCGACATCACAGATCAGCATTCGATTTATTTGATTTTAAGTCAATGCTGATCTGGATCAGCAACCCAGCGCGACATACCAGATCAGCATTCGATTTATTTGATTTTAAGTCAATGCTGATCTGGCTCAGCACCCCAGCGCGACATACCAGATCAGCATTCATTTTATTCAATTTTAGGCCAATGCTGATCTGGCTCAGCATGCTAGCGCGACATTCCAGATCAGCATTCGATTTATTTGAGTTATAGCCAATGCTGATCTGGCTCAGCACCCCAGCGCGACATACCAGATCAGCATTCATTTTTTTCAATTTTAGGCCAATGCTGATCTGGCTCAGCATGCTAGCGCGACATTCCAGATCAGCATTCGATTTATTTGAGTTAAAGTCAATGCTGATCTGGATCAGCACTCTAGCGCAGCATACCAGATCAGCATTCGTTATATTTGATTTTAAGTCAATGCTGATCTGGATCAGCATGCTAGCTCGATATTACAGATCAGCATTCGATTTATTTGATTTTAAGTCAATGCTGATCTGGATCAGCAACCCAGCTCGACATACCAGATCAGCATTCGATTTATTTGATTTTAAGTCAATGCTGATCTGGCTCAGCACTCTAGCGCAGCATTCCAGTTCAGCATTCGTTATATTTGATTTTAAGTCAATGCTGATCTGGCTCAGCATGCTAGCGCGACATTCCAGATCAGCATTCGATTTATTTGAGTTAAAGTCAATGCTGATCTGGCTCAGCACTCTAGCGCAGCATACCAGATCAGCATTCGTTATATTTGAGTTAAAGTCAATGCTGATCTGGCTCAGCATGCTAGCTCGACATTCCAGATCAGCATTCCATTGTTTTTAGTTAAAGCCAATGCTGATCTGGGTCAGCATTCTAGCGCAGCATACCAGATCAGCATTCGTTATATTTGAGTTAAAGTCAATGCTGATCTGGATCAGCATGCTAGCTCAACATTCCAGATCAGCATTCGATTTATTTGATTTTAAGTCAATGCTGATCTGGATCAGCAACCCAGCGCGACATACCAGATCAGAATTCGATTTATTTTATTTTAAGTCAATGCTGATCTGGATCAGCACCCCAGGGCGACATACCAGATCAGCATTCATTTTATTCGATTTAAGGCCAATGCTGATCTGGCTCAGCATGCTAGCGCGACATTCCAGATCAGGATTCGATATTTTGATTTTTAGTCGATGCTGATCTGGATCAGCACCCCAGCGCGACATACCAGATCAGCATTCGATTTATTTGATTTTAAGTCAATGCTGATCTGGCTCAGCACCCCAGCGCGACATACCAGATCAGCATTCATTTTATTTTGTTTTAAGACAATGCTAATCTGGCTCAGCACCCCAGCGCGACATAACAGATCAGCATTCATTCTATTCGATTTTAAGCCAACGCTGATCTGGCTCAGCAACCCAACGCGATATACCAGATCAGCATTCATTTTATTTTATTTGAAGCCAATGCTGATCTGGCTCAGCATTCTAGCGCAGCATACCAGATCAGCATTCGTTTTCTGAGTAAAATCCAATGCGGATTTGACTCAGCATCCCAGCGCGACATACCAGATCAGCATCAGAATCAATATCAGTATCATCACCATTACGACGACGACGACCATTATCATCATCATCACCACCATTACTACTACCACCACCACCACCATCATCATCATTATCATCATCATCATCATCATTATCAGCATCATCATTACCAACACAACCACCACCACCACAATCATCATCATAATAAACATCATCATCATCATAGATTAAAAACACAATTTTTTCATTGATTGCAAGAAATAATCTTTACTATGGTTATATGGATAAAATAAACTGACCAAGGGGCTTATAACTTTATTATTTTAGAAGTGTAACAATGTTGAAAGCTTGAAATATTATTTAAAAGTTATGACAAAGTGCAAGTCTATCAAAACCATTGCTGGAACGTCAATACCAAAATATCTGTTATATTGGTTTTGTTCAACATCTGGGTAAAACATATGATAACGTAATCAATACGTCGAGCACGGTATTTGGTAATACGCGAAGAATTGCCGTGCAGTATTAGTTTCAAGCCTAGTTTTTTTCCTTTAATTATGTTTTTTTAATTCCATAAAAGAGCATAATGCCTTAACCAGGAAACAAAACTCTCTATCTACATTGTGTTTTCATAAATATTTACTGACGTGTGATATTTTTATTAGAGAACATATTTTACGTGCTGATGAACTGAAATTACGTAACATAATTTCTTAGTTCCGTGAAGTTTAAAATCTAATAAGTTAAACGTATAAGAAAATAACCCCGGAAAATATTTGAAACAACGTCGGAAATGATACCTTATTTAAGAAATAAACAGCGGGTTTTGCGCGTTTATGTGGGTATGAACTGCAATTGGTCATGTGACAAATTTCATTGCCAGATTAGCATTGTCTTAAAACAAAATAAAATGAATGCTGATCTGGTATGTCGCGCTGGGGTGCTGAGCCAGATCAGCATTGACTTAAAATCAAATAAATCGAATGCTGATCTGGTATGTCGCGCTGGGGTGCTGATCCAGATCAGCATTGACTAAAAATCAATAAATCGAATCCTGATCTGGAATGTCGCGCTAGCATGCTGAGCCAGATCAGCATTGGCCTTAAATCGAATAAAATGAATGCTGATCTGGTATGTCGCGCTGGGGTACTGATCCAGATCAGCATTGACTTAAAATAAAATAAATCGAATTCTGATCTGGTATGTCGCGCTGGGTTGCTGATCCAGATCAGCATTGACTTAAAATCAAATAAATCGAATGCTGATCTGGAATGTTGAGCTAGCATGCTGATCCAGATCAGCATTGACTTTAACTCAAATATAACGAATGCTGATCTGGTATGCTGCGCTAGAATGCTGACCCAGATCAGCATTGGCTTTAACTAAAAACAATGGAATGCTGATCTGGAATGTCGAGCTAGCATGCTGAGCCAGATCAGCATTGACTTTAACTCAAATATAACGAATGCTGATCTGGTATGCTGCGCTAGAGTGCTGAGCCAGATCAGCATTGACTTTAACTCAAATAAATCGAATGCTGATCTGCAATGTCGCGCTAGCATGCTGAGCCAGATCAGCATTGGCCTCAAATCGAATAAAATGAATGCTGATCTGGTATGTCGCGCTGGGGTGCTGAGCCAGATCAGCATTGACTTAAAATTAAATAAATCGAATGCTGATCTGGTATGTCGCGATGGGTTGCTGATCCAGATCAGCATTGACTTAAAATCAAATAAATCGAATGCTGATCTGTAATGTCGAGCTAGCATGCTGATCCAGATCAGCATTGACTTAAAATCAAATATAACGAATGCTGATCTGGTATGCTGCGCTAGAGTGCTGATCCAGATCAGCATTGACTTAAAATCAAATAAATCGAATGCTGATCTGGAATGTCGCGCTAGCATGCTGAGCCAGATCAGCATTGGCCTAAAATTGAAAAAATGAATGCTGATCTGGTATGTCGCGCTGGGGTGCTGAGCCAGATCAGCATTGGCTATAACTCAAATAAATCGAATGCTGATCTGGAATGTCGCGCTAGCATGCTGAGCCAGATCAGCATTGGCCTAAAATTGAATAAAAGGAATGCTGATCTGGTATGTCGCGCTGGGGTGCTGAGCCAGATCAGCATTGACTTAAAATCAAATAAATCGAATGCTGATCTGGTATGTCGCGCTGGGTTGCTGATCCAGATCAGCATTGACTTAAAATCAAATAAATCGAATGCTGATCTGTAATGTCGAGCTAGCATGCTGATCCAGATCAGCATTGACTTAAAATCAAATATAACGAATGCTGATCTGGTATGCTGCGCTAGAGTGCTGATCCAGATCAGCATTGACTTAAAATCAAATAAATCGAATGCTGATCTGTAATGTCGAGCTAGCATGCTGATCCAGATCAGAATTGACTTAAAATCAAATATAACGAATGCTGATCTGGTATGCTGCGCTAGAGTGCTGAGCCAGATCAGCATTGGCTTTAACTCAAATAAATCGAATGCTGATCTGGAATGTCGCGCTAGCATGCTGAGCCAGATCAGCATTGGCCTAAAATTGAAAAAAATGAATGCTGATCTGGTATGTCGCGCTGGGGTGCTGAGCCAGATCAGCATTGACTTAAAATCAAATAAATCGAATGCTGATCTGGTATGTCGCGCTGGGGTGCTGATCCAGATCAGCATTGACTTAAAATCAAATGAATCGAATGCTGATCTGGAATGTCGCGCTAGCATGCTGAGCCAGATCAGCATTGGCCTAAAATCGAATAAAATGAATGCTGATCTGGTATGTCGCGCTGGGGTGCTGAGCCAGATCAGCATTGGCTATAACTCAAATAAATCGAATGCTGATCTGGAATGTCGCGCTAGCATGCTGAGCCAGATCAGCATTGGCCTAAAATTGAATAAAATGAATACTGATCTGGTATGTCGCGCTGGGGTGCTGTGCCAGATCAGCATTGACTTAAAATCAAATAAATCGAATGCTGATCTGGTATGTCGCGCTGGGTTGCTGATCCAGATCAGCATTGACTTAAAATCAAATAAATCTAATGCTGATCTGTAATGTCGAGCTAGCATGCTGATCCAGATCAGCATTGACTTAAAATCAAATATAACGAATGCTGATCTGGTATGCTGCGCTAGAGTGCTGATCCAGATCAGCATTGACTTAAAATCAAATAAATCGAATGCTGATCTGTAATGTCGAGCTAGCATGCTGATCCAGATCAGCATTGACTTAAAATCAAATATAACGAATGCTGATCTGTTATGCTGCGCTAGAGTGCTGAGCCAGATCAGCATTGGCTTTAACTCAAATAAATCGAATGCTGATCTGGAATGTCGCGCTAGCATGCTGAGCCAGATCAGCATTGGCCTTAAATTGAAAAAAAATTAATGCTGATCTGGTATGTCGCGCTGGGGTGCTGAGCCAGATCAGCATTGACTTAAAATCAAATAAATCTAATGCTGATCTGGTATGTCGCGCTGGTTTGCTGATCCAGATCAGCATTGACTTAAAATCAAATAAATCGAAAGCTGATCTGTAATGTCGAGCTAGCATGCTGATCCAGATCAGCATTGACTTAAAATCAAATATGACGAATGCTGATCTGGTATGCTGCGCTAGAGTGCTGAGCCAGATCAGCATTGACTTAAAATCAAATAAATCGAATGCTGATCTGTAATGTCGAGCTAGCATGCTGATCCAGATCAGCATTGACTTAAAATCAAATATAACGAATGCTGATCTGGTATGCTGCGCTAGAGTGCTGAGCCAGATCAGCATTGACGTAAAATCAAATAAATCGAATGCTGATCTGGTATGTCGCGCTGGGTTGCTGATCCAGATCAGCATTGACTTAAAATCAAATAAATCGAATGCTGATCTGTAATGTCGAGCTAGCATGCTGATCCAGATCAGCATTGACTTAAAATCAAATATAACGAATGCTGATCTGGTATGCTGCGCTAGAGTGCTGATCCAGATCAGCATTAACTTAAAATCAAATATAACGAATGCTGATCTGGTATGCTGCGCTAGAGTGCTGTGCCAGATCAGCATTGGCTTTAACTCAAATAAATCGAATGCTGATCTGGAATGTCGCGCTAGCATGCTGAGCCAGATCAGCATTGGCCTAAAATTGAAAAAAATGAATGCTGATCTGGTATGTCGCGCTGGGGTGCTGAGCCAGATCAGCATTGACTTAAAATCAAATTAATTTAATGCTGATCTGGTATGTCGCGCTGGGTTGC